>PTEX01000123.1:504429-581869 GCA_003342815.1 Eudromia elegans
GCATTCTATGGTTCTATGATTCTATGATTTTTTGAGATACTAAAAATTGTACTTGTGATACTATTTTTGAAACACATGACTCTTTCAAAGCATTGTGTGGAAATGAGTCGATTTATATTTCAARCAAACAATGAGTAAAGCACACAGTGAAAATATGCTACAGTGTTTAGATTTTGAAGCACATAGTGACTGCTGGTTGTAATGGCAGGTCTAGCTCTGAATTATATAGGCCACTGCTTATTTGAGAAGAATGACTAGACTAAATGTGGGCATGTCAGAAATCACTCTCCAAAAGTACAGGTGGGCTCCCCAGTGTCAGCAGAAGAAGCACCCATAGGGCTCAGTGTCCTCGTGAAGTTGTCCATGTTGCAGCTGGCGACTGCAGGGCTGCAGAGCATGTTTATGCCAGGGAAGCATCTCTTCTCAGCTGGGCCACAGCCCAGTCAGCACCACTGTGGGGTTTGGTTTTTTTTTAATTTTTCTTTTCCTGATATGGCAGAGAGAGTTTCTTCACTCTCCCCATCTCCAGAATTTCAACAGTTTTGTTCATGTTTTAAACACAGATCCACATTGCTGTATAAAACTTTGTGCATCTCTAGTAAAGCACCAACTTCGACCATAAAAATCTGAATTTCAGACTCTGCCTTCAATTTCAAGGTAGTGTCAGGACATCCTGGTCCTGCATGTTGGCTTTTTAGTTAACCACTAATACATCCATGCGGGCAACTGACAGGCTCGCCACAGCTATTGCCTGTGGTGACTAAGGCCTAAGAACACAGGCAAAAGTGAAGAGAAACAAAAGACTGGCTTGAGGCAAATGCTGCTTTCCCCCACGTGCAGGAAGAGATACTGYGAGCTCTTCACTGCATGGCCCTTAAATATTACTGCTCTTTCGCTCCTTTTCTCTGTTTCTGTAGATGTGTTTCTCTCTGACCCTACTGTCCGCTCTCTCACTCTTCGCCCTGGGGCCACGGCTGTAGATCATCTCTGCGGCAGCCTCACCTTCAGCTCTAGCAAAAGTTCTTGGGAAGTTTAAGAGCTTCTGCTTTCTTACCAGGACTTGCTTTGACTTCTCTTGTGGCCTTAGGAGTTACATCTAGTCCTAGCATAGCCTTGGTCATTGTCCATGATTGCCTATATCTAAATACATATCCTCTTGTAGGAGGAACCGGCTTATAATGTTACTATTGCCATGCTGAAAATGCTATTGTTGGTGCATTCACTTTTTCTTAGGTAAACCTCCCCGTCAAGGTAGMTAAAGGAGTGAGGAGCTAGAGCATGGGATGTGATGGTGGAGTGAAAYGGGTGTGTTGACAGACCAGGGTTTAATATATACTCCTCCATACACTTCAARGCAGAGTTGGAGCTGAGGTGCCTTTCACTGCTGCAGGGTTCCTAAAATGGCACGAGAAACACTCCCTTCATTTTCCATCATTGTCTCATCTGCTATTCCAGTCCTGGAGGGGAGAGAGTAAGAGAGAAGAAACGAGCAGACAG
Organism: Eudromia elegans; assembly: GCA_003342815.1. Classification (NCBI taxonomy): domain Eukaryota; kingdom Metazoa; phylum Chordata; class Aves; order Tinamiformes; family Tinamidae; genus Eudromia; species Eudromia elegans. The sequence goes on from PTEX01000123.1 coordinate 505,927, forward strand.
AAGTATTTTTGGCACCAACTGGAAGAAAAAACAAAACAACCAAAAGAACCCCCAGGTTTTTATGGTGCTCTGAACATGGACATCTTTCACGCACTGCCTAGAGTGAGCAGGATGAGATTCTGAGAGGTTTCTGAATCCAACCTTGTATGTGAAACGATCGCGTGTTTCTTACTTCCAGCTCTCCCTCCCTCAGTTGTACAAGTCCTTGTCCAGTAGGCAGTGGGTTCTCAAAGCAGCAGGCTGGCTGGCATGATTAAATACAGTGAGGGGGCATATTTGCTGTATTTCATTGCAGTGGATGTAAGAAGCGGAGCATTATGAGTTTGCCCTACACTGAGTGTCCAAATCTGTCCTTAAAAGAACCCAGAAAGTCCACAGTGGAGCAGTATCTGGGTTCAGAATGAGATCTACTCACCATGAACCTGATCCRCCTTCCGCCTGACTATTGCAGTATAGAGCAAGAGCAAGTGTTGGGCAGAATTTTTCTTCTTCTTTGGAATAAATAAAAGTCAGGAATCTGTTAAGTGCTCAGGTGTTCTGCTGCATGGAAGGCCAATAAAAGCAAAAAGTTCCAGCAAGTTATTAACAGATTCTAGCCAGTGCAGGTTACTGGTGAGTGATGAATGTAAGGTGAAAGTGGGGTTTCTTTTGTTTGTTTGTTTTTCTGCTTGTGTTATGGAAACATATACACATGAAGGAATAAAATATTCATACTGTCTGGAAAATCTGATATATCATTGATGTGGTCATCTTATTTGTTGATACGCCCAGAGGAAGAATTTCACTAGCTAGTGTGTTGTAGTGGTAATAAAATTAAATTTGGATCTAGTATTTGGGAAATTACAAGAGGTATCTTTACTACGAGAAGCCAGCCTCCCAAATACCAGTCCCTGCATGGGGTCCTCCTCTGCTTTCATAAGCCAGGGCTTTTCTTATTCTCTGGCACTCTTGGTATTTTCTTTGGACATCACAGGGGTTAGTTTTCAGGGTATAGTTTCCCAAGACTTTTGCTGCATGATGGATGCCTCAAAGCACGTAGCATAGAGCCCTAAAAGGCAGCTGAAGATAGAGATGTACGTGGAAGAGGTAGAAAGGGAAAAGGCAGATATAGGACAAAGAAAAGAAATGGAAAATATTGGTTCAGTAATTAAGTGTAGCTATAGCATTAGTCAACCTCTGGTGGCTCATTCTTCTGGTAAAGCAAATATATATCTTTTTGGTCTGGTAAGTTTAGATAATTATGTACTTCTGCTTTAAGGTCTTTCTAATTTATTCCCAATCATTTATTTTCAGATGGGACTTTTCCACAGTTGAATAGTTTATAACTTGAAAATTTTTACTCATGTTTCATTCAGAGTCTCATCAGCTCATATTTCATTGCCCAAAGCCTCACATTAATCCTTTTCCAAAGGGCCAGTGCAAACTTTTTGAGTGAAGTAGCTGGGAATAAAGTAAAAGCAATTTGTCCGAAACTGTTTTTTCAGTCTTATGCACCAGAGAAACTTTCACAGATAACGCTACATTATCCTTGTAATAAGCAATAAGTATAGAGACACGAATTGGTTGCTCTAGCCTTGTTAATTTATCAGAGAGCTATAAAAAAAAAAAAAAGTAAAAAAAATGTTCTTATCAACATCTAGAATTTCAGAAAGCATTTTGTGATCTTATCAGCACTGGAATTTCCTAACCCAAATGGATAACTGGGTTTTTAAATCCCACTTATGTCACAAAAGTATAACAAAATTCAAGCAACCTGAATCATGACTTATTAGATTTTCCATTTCTCTATCTAGACATTTTCAGGCCAGATAAACATTGTTTTAAGTCTCTGCTAACTGTTCAAAAATTATTACAAAACAGAAATCAACACTGACAATCAGTTACATTAGATCCTGCGTGTGCAGGAGGGTTGGACTAGATGACCTCTAGAGGTCCCTTCCAACCTTAAGCATTCTATGATTCTGTGAACATGAAATAACTCAGATATTATGGCACTTAGCAGCAAAATAGCAGACAATTAAAAGGGGAAAATAATTTTGTAACTGCTATCTATATTTAGCAAGAAGAAAAAAAAAAGGGAGTGCTTTCCTTCTTTCTTTACGTTTTAGTCCATATGTTGAATATCTCTAAACACTGTCTGAAAAGTTACTTTTAAAAAATAAATGCCAATCATTGTAGTCTGCTTGTTCTTAGGAGCTAGTAAGTAACCAAGCAGTTATTGTTAATTGCATGAACTCCTCCGAAATGAATTAAATGAATTAAAAAATGAAAATATTCCTTAGGGCCAAACTTTCTCTTCACCCATTCAAAAAGCTAAAAGAAATGGTAAGTAGTAAAAAATAGGATGTATATGCACGGTATTCTTCAACTAATGTAACAGGACGAGAGACCTCATTATAAATCAATACCATTATGCTGCTGTCATCTGACTTTCATGATGGCTTACTTTCAACATTGATTTCAGTAATTTATGATCAGTATAAATCTATTTTTTTACAGTTGAGGAGGGGAACTATACTTTCGTATTTATAGTAAAGGCTTCTCATAATCTTGTCATTAAAAATAGCTTCATGAATGGACAGAGCATAAGATGGTGCACTCTAGGTTAGGAGTCATCAACAGATTATCTCCAGATTATCTGGATTATGTGATTACCCCAGTGAAATGTAGGTATGTTACAAATTAAAAATTAGTCAGAGTTTACAAAAATTACTATGAAGTCAAGATAACAAGTGTTGGCTGATGTGTATTTAAGTCGTGGTGCATTTTAGTGTGGATTTTATAATTAATGCAGTGAAGTGCAAAAAAACTAGTGAAACCCAATTTTTTTTTAATTTAGCTGAAAAGATTTCACACTGGATATACCACATAATCTTGGTGGAGGGGTTTTGTTATTGCTCAGTTCATTTCCAAATGAATTTCAAATATGTCTTTATCTGGAGTGCTTTCCCCTCCTCCAGCATTCCTCCAGCAGCTCTAACAAAGCCAACTTMATTTGCATTTGTCAACTTAGCATCTTGTTCTTCTAAAATATAGCATCAAAAACATTYCCTCTGCTATGTGAAACTCAGTCCAACAGGTCAAAACCATAGCCAGGGGAAAGGAGGACTCTTCTGGATTTTCCTTCAGGAGCCAAAGTGCTCCTTCCTGCCTGCTCTGACCAGAAGAAACAATCCCTGTCCACAATAATCTTTGCAAAAGGTTGGCACGAGCATTCCATTAGGCAACTGCACAAAACACTTGTTCCCTTTGGAGAAAAGGTACACTATTTCCCCAAATGKAGGCAGGTAGGAAAGGAGCACTGCTGTATTTCTTAAAAAGAAACATTTTTAGAAAACTGTGGGGAAGACACTGTACTGTGTTGACATCTCAAAACAATGAAGCTACCCTCTGACTGCATGACTAGATAATACGTCAAAGCACACATGAATTTTGCGCTCTTCACCAGGCACATGCTCTGCATTATGGTGGGGTTGCTAGTACGACGACTTTACAAAGGATGCGTGCAGGAGTGTGCTGGCCAGAGCAGCTCTGCCTGCCCTCTGGGGAACCCTACTCACTAGGGAGACAAAAACTGAAGTGCAGCCCGAGAAATAACAGGTCAAACCTAGTCCAGTCAAATTTACATGAAAACAAGATCAACGTGGTTTTAGTCATTATATATTCCATGTAAAAAAAGTGTATTTCTTCTGTCCAAAATATTGTTTCCCTCATAATCTATAGTTTCTCAAGATTAATACAGAAACGGGTTAGTGAATCACAATGGCAATGATCTGAAAGCTCTTCTGTCYCTCGTTAACATCTATTTGTAATTCAGTTTCTGATTTAGAACTTCATTATTTGTAATGCCATAAATGAGATGGCATTTGATTTCCTCACAATGGGCACATCTCTGCCCATTGAAGCTTCTGCCGTTACTTATTTTAATTTGCACGCTGTGTTTTTGGCAAAAGTGCTTCCATGTCCATGGATGTGATCATCTTGTGGAGTACTCTGGCAAGAACAAGGGCTGTTGGAGCAAGACTGGAACTTCTGCGACAGACTGAAATCTCTCTGCTTTGACAGTGCCCTGGATCATTTGAGATACATTTCAGATACATGCTGCCCTAATAACCTAGTAACTGGTAGTCACAGATGTGACATAGTGAATTATTTGTCTGTTATTATGCCAAATCCTGTAAGGTACTGAATGAACTTAACTCTCATTGACTCATGGCTTTGCAAAAATCTGGCTGCAACTTTCTAGCTCTTGAAGCTTGGAAGTCTTCTGCAGATTTTCATCAGCCAGAGCCTWTAGGCTGTGTGGAGTTAGCTGCTTTGACACGTTCATATATATACCGGCAGCTCTCAGATGCTCCTGAAGAATTTAATACCACAGTGGATATGTGCAGAATCTTTCAGGATTGCAGCTTCCTGCATAAAAGCTCTAGGGGTCTGACCCTTATTGGCATAGTTTTATTCTTTTATGTTTTATCTTTTATTGGGAGAAAAGCGGTCATCTATTTTACCATTATTAAATAATAGTAACCGGAAATAGATCATCATCGTGTATAAAAAAACCCTGTCATCTCATTTTGTTGCTCTGTTGATTAGGTTTATTATTATTATTATTATTATTATTATTATTATTATTATTATTATTATTATTATTATTATTATTATTATTATTATTATTATTATTAAAAGGAAAAGTGTTGGTAGACTTTCTCTGTGATACTTTAATTGTAACAGTGGATAGAGTTACTGATACCATTTCATGGCACCAGCATATATGTCTCCAGGATTTATTACTCAGTTCATGTCTGCTCTTTTATGGATTTCATCCAAGAGATGCTTGAACACCGAGCTCTTGGAATGTCTCCCTTGTGGTTGGTTCAACAGCACTGAGCTGCATCAGCAAATAGCATCGACTCACTAAGGCAGCAACTGTTACATTCCAGCATAGTTTGATTTAGTGCAGAATTTTTATAGATGTATTCTGCTGTAACCCTTTTATATCCATTGCTTAACTTAATCTAGGTCTAAAATTCAGTTGCACAGAGTTTAAAAGACTTTAAAACGGTATTTCTTTGGCATTTTACCTTGCAAATATGATAAACACCAGCACTGGTATGGTGCCCTGGATGAAGAAAAATCCAGGCATTTTTTCTTTAATGTCATGCTTAGTCAGTTACAGAAAAACGGTAAACAAGTCAGTCTTAAAATACGTAAATACTTGTAAAGATACTTTACAGCAGTTAAAATTACAGATCATTTATAGAAGGTAAGGCATTGGGCTTGTACACAACTGTGCATGTATATTTGCAAATTCAGTTTCACTGACTAAATGGAGAAATCAAATAACATTTACTTAGCCTGCTGCATGAGTAATGGTACTTGTCAAAGTTAGGGTGTGGAATCCTGGAAACGTCATTAAATATTTGGCTCTCATGGTATGTCAACATACAGTGAATGAAATGAAGGTTAAGGGATGAGGTCAATATACAGCTAGTTCACTAATCAGCCACTGGCCTCTTACCAAAAACAGCATTCAAAGTTAATTAAACTGCTCTTTACCTAGTGGAGAAAGAATGTGCATCAGCTGCCTTCATTGAAGGACAAATGGTATACAAGTGATAGGGCCATTACTGCTCTCAGGGATAAAAAAGGGAAAATGCACAAATAGCATCTGCCAGGTGTTATTTTGTGATCATCAGATGATGGACAGCAGTGGGGCAAGAAAAGGCACTGGCTGAAAACTTGACTGGGAGATGAGAAAGAAGGAAGAGTGCTCAATTTTGTGGTTAAAGTGCAGGTCTCAGCTGCTAGGTTTGAGTAAGGTTTGTACCTCTCCAAGGACTTCTGGGTTGAGGCTGACAAGTCATCTAGGCATCAGTTTTCAAAAGTCTTCATTTAGACAATCTGGAAGCAAGTGGATGGTATAGGGGAGATTGCTCACTCAGAATGTTCTGCCATTTGAACCCCTGAAATGGAGGTAGAGGCTGATGCATGAGAAGTAGATGGCTTCAAGTAGAAACTCTGTCACTTACATTACTCATCTGAAAACATGGATGCATCTTCAGGTTGATGAACCTGAGTGAACAAACATTACTGAGACTGTCTTCATCTTACTGTAGCATCATTCTACTTGTTCCCTAACATTTCATCTTCTGTTGCTTTCATTCCTCAGGAAGACTTGTTGAACACCAAAAGAGGCAGGTTTTAGTGGCCTCCCTCCCAGGTAACCTGTCCTCCTCACCTGCAACGTCGCCGTAGAGCCTGACAGATGCTACGCAGGGCTAGGTGGGCTCCTCTTGGTCTGCTATGGTCACATAACCTCTTTGCTTTCTGCACCAATTTGTATTCTGATTGGGGTGTCCTTACTGATAAAGGCAGACCAAACTGACGRGACTGCAACTAAAAGAACACTTTCAGGTTAAACAATGAAGTAAATACTTTATGGATGATCTTAAAAAGGTAATTATTTGAAATATTCTCATGACATTGACATTCCATATATTCACATGTCAAGACATCTCATATGCTCATGACAAATACTGTTCTCATGACAAAAGTGTTAAAAAAGTTAACAGGTCTGTCTGTTAAAGACAAATGGGTCCATAAGAAAAATAATACAAGAAAATTACTTTTTTTTTTGTATGTTGTATACTATAATTTGAAAAAGATAAGATCTCGGAAAGAAAATAAAGCGATTTCTGAGGTTAATATGGGATCACATGCTATCATCTCCTGTCAAAAATTAGATTTTTCTCACCTAAAAATACCATATGCTTCCTTCCTTGACAGATAATGATTTGTCCATCAATTCTAAATTTCAGTATACCAGAGGAATGAACAAAACAAAACTTACTGTACTTCTTTTCTGGTTCATAACAATTTCTATATTTCTAATTTATATCACATATTTTTAATTTTTCAGAAGGGATATAACATAGTGACAAGCATAGTAGTCAGCCTTGAAGAATTACATCTATAAAAAAATCATTAGCAGAGCTTTTGAAGAAATGAAAAGAAACACTGCTGCAACTGCATAGAAATACAAATCAACATGCAACGTGCAACTTTCTTTTGTGGGAAGAGACTGCAGAAATTATTTCTTTTTAATTGCTATGGAAGTGAAGCTRTCTAATGAAAATAGCTGTTATTTAAAGATGACAGGCAGAAATGATGATAAACTTCCTGTGCAGAATTGGAGAAAAAAAATACAAAACCTGTTACTAGTAAACAAGCAATTCTTCACTGCTTATGGAATAGAGGCATTGACTGCCAGGCTCTACCACTAGCTCCTACTGGGCAAAACAGTTTCCAAACAGAAACCACTGATGGTTGAAGTGGTCAGGATAACTGGTCAGGGGTATATAGGGAGCAATATAAAACAGCAAAACCCCAAATGTAGCCATTTAGAAAACTAACGTTAAACTGCAAGAAAATGTGAAGATTGGTGGGAGTCTGTAAATTCARAAAAACTGTGGGAAAACCAGTCTGCAGTAATGCCAGGAAATTGATACAGAGTCTGAGATCTGCAAAATTAATAACCCAAAGTAATTTGATATCCCTTTACAACAAAGGGAGATAAATATAAACCAAACATACAGTGTGAATATGACAGAGCCCTGGGGCACTTCTGGAATCTCTTCTTATAGAATCCTTCGGGATTGCTGAATAGCCGCTAAGAAGATAGGGAAGAGAAGTAGGGCTTTACCATTATGAAAGATTCTCAGACCAGAAATGTTGATGTCTTAAGTTTTTCTTGCTTATATTAATGTTTTCCTTAAAAAAAAAAAAAAAAAAAAAGGAAAGACATTGCAAGTGTGTCAGACTTCACAAGCTGTGGCTGTTTGTTTTGCCTTTCAACAGTCAACACTGCAAAATACCATTGGATGAAGACCGTGGGAGCCTTTTACTGCAGACCAATGAAAGGGAGCCACAGGCTCCATGTAAAAATAGATTAAGAGTATAGACTTTCTCTTTGTAAACGAAAACATTATCTAATAAGAGGGTGCTGCTAAGCCTGAAAGATCCAAGCAGCTGACTTTCCCTCCCAAGGGGGCACATGCCTGTCCTGAGCTCCAGCGTCTTCAAGGGAAGCGTGCACGGTGCTGCACAAGGCACCTCTTCCAGAGCCGCTGGCCATCCCTTTGGGAGGTCCCTTTCGGATGCCCAGGCTGGCACAGAGTGTGAGGTCACGGCCGCCCTCCCTCCGTTGCAGAGCTGGAGGTGACAGCTAGCAGCCCTCGCACACATACCGGTGTGCAAGAAGAACGCAGAGGCCGTTCCAGAGGCGCTACCCCTCCACTCCTGCCTGCAGGACAGTCACAGGATCACAGAAAGATCAAGCACAACTTGGTCCCAAACAGTGATGTTACTGTTGCTCTCAGACTGCAGGAGAGAGTGTAAGGCAGGTTGTGCAATAAATGCTCTTAGTCATCTCGAGGAGGTTTCTGGCTCGCTGTCAGGCTGCTCTGGCTCGCTGTCAGGCTGCCTCTGGGGAGGGGAAGAAGCAAACGTCAAAGTGAGAGCCCCGCTGCCATTCAACCAGGTTCAATGCCTCCAACACTGCAAATCTATTACCTCAGTTAATGACTATTCAGCTCAGTTAATGACTGTTTTTTCAGGCTCGTCTCTATTTACACTTCTTAAAGGAGTTTGGAAGGATATTTTGTCCGCAAAAGGTCAGGAAGTGTCTTTTTCAACATGTTTCCTTAGCAAAAATATTTTCAGCTTGCGCTGGAATACTTTCCAGGGATGTCTGTCCTTTGATAAATCTCCAATATCTAAGTAACACAAGCCCTATTACTCATTCTTTCTTCTGGTTTTGAGAGACAGTCATTTTGTTTCCCATGCATGAAATGTTCATCATGCTCTCTCTCTGTTTTGAAATGAGCTTTGAATTTGCTGTGTTCAGCAGCCATTTTTATTGAGGAGAAAAAAAGATTTTTTTAAAATTATATTGATGATGCCTCAGCAAACAGAAGCTTTCAGATTTTTCAAAGGCAGCTGTCACAGCAGTACTGCAGTCATCCAGAGTTACTTTTGCATATCTATTTTTAAGTTAAATATAGACATTGCTAAGTATTTCTAAACCGATTACTAAACATTACTAAATATTTGACCTCATGATTTTATCTAAGTGGAAATTCTTGTTTTAGATAACTTGGTGCCTTTGAGAAATTTGTCTTCTTGCCATTTTGTCTCCACTGGACAATGAGTGAAATCCTAGCACTATATGAAATGTGGGAATGTTGCCAAGACTTTCAGTGAGGACAGAGTTAGTTAAGGACTATGTCATCATTTTATATTTACCATACAGCTTTCCTGAGTATCCAGCCCATGGTATGGCTTGCATATTGTGATATATTTTTATCTGTAATTGTAAAACATATACAGCATATCCTTTACATTTGTACATATAACAAAGAGATTAAGAACAAAGAAGTAAAGCAACTCAGCTGCTTGTTTGAGCCACTGAAATATTTCATGATATAGTTCTTCTACTTTGTRCAATTTACGTTTTTCATGTCATCATTTTGGCTTTATGTATTAGGTTATTTACAAATATGACTCACTGCAATCAATTTCTCTATTTTTATATCATTGTGCCTTAGCACTTTGGGACTGTGTATCCTAATGGAACAGTAATTGTATTTCTCCTTAAGCATACAGTCTAAGAGGGTGTATAGAAATCTCAGCTATGTCAATACTAGTACAAATCTAACATGATTGCAGATGGAATTTTTTCATTCCCTAGATGAGAATTTGTTGCCATCTCTTTGAGCAGAGTCGTGAGAAAGAGAAATGATTCTGTAAGATCGGAAAAATACTGCAATAGGTGTTTTTATCAGAATTTTCTGGGGCACGTACAGGTGTATCCTTATATCTCCTTTGATTCCAGCCCCTTGCAATGACTCCTGAACCCCTTTTAAGGGATGTGGGAAATCAAACCCCAAGAACAGTGTGCTCCTCGTCCATCAGACCTCCAGCTACCCTAGAAATGAATAATAAACTCTGCAATTTGATTTGAGGTCTGATTTATGGGCCAGCCTTTCCCATCTGTTTCTAGCCAAAGACCCTCTCACACTATTTCCTTCCTTCCTTTCTCCTGCAGGACCGCTGCTAGGAGATAACCCACATACAGATGTTCACGGTTGCTTCCCAGGCATGTGGAGGAGTCCAGCACTGCTCCTGGCAAGAGGACAACAGAATTCTAAATCCCATTGCTGCTCTGTTATCTTCACTCACTGCAAAGAGAGAACTGAGGCATCTTAACCTGCATCTCTACACCTCTCTGTTGATTTTGTTATTCCCATATAATAAAAAGAAGGAAATGAAAAATGTTTGCCGGATAGTCACTTCCATCTTTTCCTATGGTAATACTGCACTCACTTTATTGTTTCATTTTCAACCACAAACACCTGTTTAAAACCTTTTAAAAGGTCAGTGATAGAGGCAGCAGAGGACATTCTTAATGTAACTCATTAGACTTTTCCAGGTGATCTCTAGAGATTTCTGCTTTTATGAATTGCTGCTGTTTCTGTGTGCAAAACTGGTGACTTTATGAAATAGGAATCCAACAAAATATCATGTTCTACTGAAAAACAAAACAACAACAAACAGCAAAACTTGGCTTGCTAATAAAGTGCAATGTGAAGAAGATGTGGATATGTTTGTGAAGACTTTTCTGATAAAAATGATGCCTACATAGATGACTGGCTGCTGCTCCCACTGATCTTGGTTTACATGTTGATGACCTGCTTCACACCTTCTCCCTATTTCTTATCCCTATTTAGTTAACTTGCTAGCTTCAACTTTTAAGCAGTCCAGTGAAACTTAATACTTAATTGTGTGCTTTTAGTTTGTTTTAATTTAAACACATTTGCCTCAGTACACATTTTTACCTTACTACAGAGCATTCACATTTTAAATTCCACTCAAAATGTACTTGACATCATGAGTAATGTCAGAGAGATGGGTGGTGCAGATTGCTTGAGGCAATATCAACTTTAGTTGCTACTGTCAACTTCATCTTTGGTTGTGAATCAAAACCTGTAGAAAGGCCAATTATTTCTTCATAGTAACACAAAATAGAAAGTACCCTGAGATATATCTCAACACCTAACACTGAACTCCATCTTGACGATCTGTCATATCTGATAACTGAGTTCTTCAAGGTCCCAGCCTGACAGAGGTAGTCTATGAGTCTGACTAAAATGAAATACTCTTAGGTAGGCAAAATATCAGTGARATTATTGTGTTCCCATCGACCAGGCACTAGTTAAGTTAGTTACTTTGTGCATACTGAAGTTCAATGGAAAATTTCATCAATTAAATTAACTGAACTGTGATACTTCCTCCTCCCTCTTTGCAAGTTTAAGTTGGTTGTTGAATGATCAACTTTGTTCTCAGGTATGATGCTTTAAAAAAAAAATAGGTGAACTGCACAATGCCAAATCCTATTTAACTATATGAAAACATATATTTCATTACCCATATATTTTTTCTTCATTTTTATTTTATTTCTTACTTTCTCTCTTGTCCTTCATTCTCTTTAATTTTCTCTTTTTTCTTTCTCTTTCCTTTCTCTTTCATTCCTTCTTTTCTTCCTTTGCTCTTTTTGTTTGTCTGTCCTATTCTTCTTAGTAGTTTAGTAAGTATATGAATGCATATATTCACATTTTCTTTTCCCTCTATAAGACAGTAGTGACCATTTTTGCCAAGTTTCTTGACTTCAGTTATTTCTCATCTAGCCAACATGATAACTCATAGTATTCTGCCAGATTCACCAGCAGTAGGCAAGAATAAATATCACAAACTAGACGATGAATATCCACACAATACAACTTTAGTTTTCCCCTCACTTTGGCGATCAGTGAAACAGTAATATTAACATTTAAATATTGTCCATGAACATTTGAGTTAACATCTCACTGATATGAACTGCACAGTAACACCTCTTCTATCTGTCGTTTTAGAATCTGCAAACTTAGGCAAACATCACAACTCTTTACATTTAATTAAGGATTTCAGGGTTTTCTTCAATCATAACCTTATACTTACTTGCAAATACGGTACTTAAATATTGGCATACAAGACAAAACCTTGGAGGAATCATGGGTCACCTTTCCACTATCTATAGAACACCTTGATTTGATGCCTCTGTGTGTTGAACAAATGAAAAAAATCACGTAAGTGGTTCTTGGTAAGCTGGAGAACAAATTTGCATGGAAACTGCATAGTTTCCCTTATGACTAAGACGATATCCAAGCAGAGACTGGAACTGCATAGCTTCATGTTGTGGGGAAAGCGGGCCAGGGTTAGACTGATGATTGCTAAATGAGAGGCAGATAAGCATCTTTAGTGGATGAACTAGCCAAGCTTGAAAACTGGGGTTCTATGAAATCTGAGTAATGGAGTATTTTCAGAGTATTTCTAAGAGTTTCCTTTTCTTTTTTTTTTTGTATTAAATGTAAAATCATTTAAATGGCACCATTTTGTTTACATAAATGTGCACTGTGTAAACATATGCCTTTTATCACCATACGAAATAYACTTTTTGCAAACGCATTTTTATATTTGTATTATCTTGCCTCTCTTTCTTTGGAATATGTTTTAGGGTTTTTTAATAGATATATAATGAAATATTATTGGAAAAAAAAGTAACCATTTCTACCAGCAGTTTTCTTTGACTCATGTTTTCGGTAGGAATTTGGCCCTTATCGCCTGTCTTCCAGCAATAGCATCTGTAGCTAGTATATTTGCATCCTGGTGTTACAGCTTCTTGCCTGCCGTGGCTGTGGCTGGCAGGTAGAGCCCCAGGGCTGCAGGCAGGGTGTGTAATTTATATTCCTGCACATGGAAAAGCTGGACTGGAAGCCATAGCTCCACATACCTAATGCAATGTTAGCTGAAAGGTCTGGGTTTATTCTCAGATCATCGATACACTGTGRCATGGCTGAATGCATAAATAACAAGGTGGGACTCAGTGTGGTTCAACTAAGCACAGCCTAAAATTACAATATAAGCTGCTCTCAATGTTATGCAGTAAAATTTCACTTGAGAAAAATAATAGGTATTTGAAGGGACTGCGTAGATTGGGGTTTTTACTATGGAAGCCTCCTTTTGAACGTGTGTATAGTGACCTTGCAGCACAAGGAGATCTAAGGGTAGGAGTAAGCATTGATACTCCCAAGATCACCAGACAGGTCCCATGAAAACCCTGAAATTGTCTCAGGTGCTSGAGTGTTGCTCGTGGTAACACCTGGGTGTCTCACAGGCTTTCAGTGTTCAGCCCCATCATGCTTTCGAGCTCTCCTCTGCAACAAGGAGGATTCAAAAATGGCCTCTGAAAGAAATTAAAATGGGGGTTCTCAGACGCYGGCCTGGCCAGCACTGAGGGCTGTTGTGGCACAGAAGCAGCAGGACCCTGTCCTACAGAGGCGGCTGCARAAGCCCCTCCGTACCTGGACCGCGGCGGTGGTGATGGGTGATTTGGGGCCCTTTCTGGGAAGCCCGGCAGCTCTGGCAGTTCGGCGGGCAGCACGTCCAGCGTTCGTTGTTGCATGAAAAGGCACCGAGCCCTCAGACGAGCGGGGGTCGTGCCCGTACGCGGTCGCGGCTGCCGCCTGCCCTCCGCTCGCGACGGCTGCGCGCCCGCAGGGCGGCCCCGGCAGGCGCCCCCGCGCTGCAGGCCGAGGSGAGCTGGCCCCGCCGCAGGCCTGGCGAGGCCGGGCGGGCCCCCTTACAGGCCCCTCCGCGGCGCGGCCCGGCGGCCATTTCGCCGCGGGCGAGGCCGCCGTTGCCGCGGTGACGCCCGGCGGCGCCCGCGCCCAGACAGGCCCCGCCCCGCGCGCGCGGCCCGTGGGCGGGGCGGCGCGGCGGCGCTCTCTTTGTTCAGCCATTTCGGGGGCCGCGGCGGCGCCGGTGCGCAGCGGCGGCGGGAGCGCGAGCGAGGCCGGGCCGCTCCCCTCCCTCGTTCCGCGCGCTCTGGGATGGTGTGGGTAGGTGTCCGGCCGAGGCGTGGCCCGGGCCCCGCACTGCGGCACCGCGCGGGCAGAGCAGAGCGGCGCGGAGCGGCCGGGGCCGCCGCTTGCGCCGGGTGGGGGCCGCGGCCTGTGGGCGGGTGGGCGGYGGAACCCATGGGCGGCCCTCCTCGCTACCCGGTGCGGCGCCGGGCCGCCCGCCTGAGGGCCGGGGGCGAGCGGCGGCGCGGGGGCGGGAGTGTGGCCATCTTSCCTGCCGCGCTTGCGTGCTTGTCAGACCCGTCGTGAGGCCAGGTCCTTGCCTTTCTCTTCCCTTTATTAGTATTACTTCTAAAAGATCCTCGAGAGAAGGGAGAGCACCACGTCTCTCTTTGTGTCCTCCTTTTCCCTTTTCTCCCCCTTTTTGGGGGGAGAGGGGTATTATTGATTTAGGTGCTAGGCAGGATCAACCAGAGGAACTTGTGGTCCTTTGTGGCGGTAGGAGAGGGGCCGGATCCCYCTTCAGTCTGTACTGAACGAGTGGCTCAGGAAGTGTGCTTCCTCCCCGCACAGCAGATGATGGCCATTCCTGTTGCTTGGGTTCCTTCTCGGGGCCTGGGAGATGCTCCTGATGTGAGGACTGCACTGCCTCGTGCGCACTCTGCCCCCGTGGGCTTGCGGCTTGTGTGCTCGCCCACCCRCGCTCCAGGGTGGCCCTTCATATGGGATGTGACTGCTCTGCAGACCTGCTTTAACCCTGGCAGCTTGCCCCACAGAAAGTTGCCTTGTYGCCCTTCAGTAGATGAGTAACTGAGCAGGGGGGGGAAAACATAAAAGAGGCTTCTTGTGTCGACTTGGGCATGCAGTTAGAATTGGAATATGAGCCCAGATCCAGTGTCGCAGCAATGCTGGGAAATGACAGCYTGTGATCTGTTTCTAAAAGTCCTTGCTTTGCATCTGATGTGTGAACTGTAGTTATTTTTGGGTTATAATGTGGGAGGATGGAAGAAAGGTGCCCAAATTTGGGAAGAATGGTATCTGTGTTATTGGAACCGCTTCAGAGTGTGTTTTTAAGAAACCTCTAGCAAGCTCATACTCAAAGCAATAGAAYGCTATGATTCTGCAAAAACAGGGTTAAATGCAATTTACTATCCATATTGAAGTACGGAATCCCTGGTTAAAATTAACATTGACTGAGGGTGATGTTTGCCATTGGATATAGGCAGTGACACGTTTCAGTGGCTTCAGAAATTAGTATAAACATAAGCCCGGCTGCTGAATTGAGCTAAACATGCCCTGCGACAGACAGGTAGAAATAACACTAGAAACCTAGGCTTTTTGTTAGATTGTCTGGCATATGTTTTCCCAATATATTTATGTAAACTCTAGTTTAGGAAGCTCTGTATGTGGATACTGAAGATAGCACAGATGCTCATGGTTAACTTTGGGCTCGTGGTACAGATTGAAGCAGCCCCAGGGACCAGGCTACTTTATAATCAGGCGATAGGCACATCCAGAGCTGTCCAGCAGAGCTAGAGTAGGGTATAATTCAATCGGGTTTCCTTCCCACTCCTGCTTCTGGTACACCGTGATGCCCTGGCTATGGAGGAGAGTGGCAGGAGGCCAAACATAATCTTCCTTAATCAAAGCTGATATACCAAAGCTATTGGGCTTTCAGATCAGGGCTGCAATCAATACTGAGACTTTTATTTTTAAATACTCTCATTTTTAGAGATTTGCTTTTCTAGACCCAGTGTTGTTGTCACTCTACGGTGTACAAATCTGTACCACAGGATTGTGAAAGTGGTACATGCTGATCGGTACATTACTCTCGATGGAGTTGTGCCAGTGATGTACAAGGGGGAGGTTTTTGCTTTGGTTTCTTCATGAAAGAGCTGGGACTCCTTTTCCTTCTGTTTTATTAGTCTTTGATCACGAAAGTGAATTTCACCAGTTAATCCACTCCAAATTCTGTGAGTATTTAAATACATTAAACAGTAGTTTAGTGGTTTGATGATTTATTCCACTTTGTTTTCATTGTTTTATAGTATTAAGTCAATTATTCTATATTGTCTATATAAAATATATAGTAACATCAGTATCAGTTCACCGTACATGATGTGTATGAGCATACGCATGTGTGTGCTCACTTACACACATAATTTTCAAAAGCTAGAGAAGCTCAAGATCAGGGCTGCAGTCTGATCTGAGATTGTTTTAAAATYTCTCAGTGGTAGAGAGATACTTCTGTAGACCCAGTGTGTTGGGTATATATACATATAATCTATCATATGTATGATACATAGCTATATATATTGGCCTGTTTGTTATCCATGTATATACAGATGCTATGCAATTTGTTATTTTGTAATGATATTGAAATAAACTTYTAAACTTCGCTTTTAGTCCTAGAAGGTCTTCGCTTCCTCATTAGACTCTAGACTATACTATAAAGAATTATAAAATTCATTGTCCATTTCCTATACAGAAAATGGACTAAAACTTTTAGTTTGGATCTAACTACTTATTAGTTCTATCTGAAATATGGCATAAAATTCAAACAAAATTCATGTTTTAAGACTCCTTTTAGGTTTCAAACCKTTATTATAGAAGGCTACTGTTAAAATTATTCCTCTGTTAAACAGATATTTTATAATGCTTTCGTACAAGCCACTGTGAGATAACCTTAAACATTCAAAATATGCTGCATGTGCAGGTATTTAATCAATCAGTGCTAAATATAAAAGCAGAGGGAATGTCAAGATTGTTGTAGGCATAGAATAGAAAATGGGTAGGAGATGAGTAGGTGCGAAGATACAGTAACAGTTTTCTTGCATGGAATCTGTAAAGGAAATCCTTGCAGAAGTGATGGTGAGGTAGTCCAGAACAGGGGTTTCCAGACCTTGACTGCTACTCTGTCATCATCTGTGGGCCCTGGCATCCTGGATCATGTACTTTCCAACCTCCTAAAACCAGAACCTCATCTATAGCTTTCCCAGCCTCCCAGCTTTCTCCTGCATATTCCCATTCTCCAACCTATGACTGCAGTCTAGTGCTCACACTTCCTTCCCTATCCTTTCACATACCTGTAGAGTTTACTCTGATTTTGAGCTTCCGATGCATCTCATCCCTTCTCCTCCCCCAAATTGTGAATCTTCACACTTCCACTTGATGCGGGCTGGAACCTCAGCTTCACCCATGAGTGTGCCTGCTCACTAATCCAATCCTTCCTACTGCACCGTGTGTTGTTCTTCTGCCTGCATCCTGAGCCATGAGCACAGGTCTGCTTGCRGCCGGGAGAGGCTGGCATAGTGCTGGACGCGAGTGGTGGCTGAAGCCACCCCCACCCCAGTTCTGTTAAGGGCTATGTCTCAGAGAGGCTGGGAGGCAGGTCCCCTGTTCCTTGCTTCCCACAAGAGCAGAAGACAACACGAGCTACTGCACAGTTTGGCATGAGGCAGTCGCAGTGTGGTCGATGTGCAACCTGCTCCTCGGCTGCCTTCACTGCAGAGAAGTGAAACGACTAGCGGGGAGGTGCAACCAGATCAGCTAAATCAAGTCAAAAGTCCTGTAGACACCTGTATAGATACCTGTATATCAGTTTGGGTCTTTTGTCAGCTTAGCTTGAGTCAATTTCTTTGGAAAGCATGAGCCAATATCAAGTGGAAATAAATGATTTTCAATGGGATCTTGTAAACTGATATATAGGCAGATTTAAGCTAAATCGCTGAAACTTTCTTGTGCAGCTGTGGTCTGCGTGRTTGGAAATGGGGACCAACTCAACTGTACTTCATTAGATAGAGAATAAGTGACTGCAGCAAAGACTTCAATTATTGAAAAAGGATTGTAAGAAATAGCTGAAAACAAACAAGGATTGAATGGAGCTTTTATATAAATGGGAACCCAACTAAATTAAAAGGAACACTGACATTGATTTGATTACATTCTTTCTTGTGTGAGAGAAGCAAGTCAACAGTAAGTTCAGAAAAAACTGCATCAAAAGATGCTTTTAGAGGCTATTGGAAAGGAGTTATGATGAGAGCAATTACTTGGCTTAAAAAACATCTATGGTTGTTTTGTATTTCCACTGATGAAAATATATGCATGTTCTTCAAGTATCTACTTAGCTTAAAAAGGTCTGTTCATCTTTGAGATGCGAAGGTCCAGTTATTCATTTGGTCACATTACTAAAGAAGAGCTACAGACAGCTTCCCTGCCAAAATCYTCCTCTTCTCTGTTGAAGACTTACATCTTGATTTTCTTGATCCTAATATTTGTAAGCATCTTGTTGTAATTTCAGGCAAGGTTTTGTATCTAGACAGTGCCCAGCTACAGTTGTTCTCTGAGCCAATCAGTATTTGTAACACACTTTGCAATTTATGACTAAAATATCTCGTAGGTCAGCAAGGAAATATATTTTAGGTTATTTGACATTTCAGTCTTTTCCAGTGATTCTCTTAACTTTGCTGTGAATAAAACAATCCAAACATCAAAAAATGAATATATCATAATTGCCATTATTTTCACAGATTTTTTCATGTTCACAGTTTAGATTTTAAGGTCTTGTGCTTTCTTTGCAACCTTCTAAACTAGTGTTTGCAAGACGTGATAGGTTTCCCTTTAGGTAAGAAGAAATCAATTGRCGTCTGTGAAGCTTCATTCTCTAATATCCTTCTCTTTTTATATGCATTTATATCCATGAGTGAAACTGAGATTCAATAGATACTGAGACTATGACATGATGAGGTTCTTTTGTGCTAGGGAACCAGGTTCACAGAGCATAGAGAGGGTCTGACAACCTCTGTTCCACCTGTTAACTAAGGCTTCTATTTGAGGACCCGTTTGCAGGTCTTGTTTTGGGTAAATACATTTCAGGATGTTTCCACATTCTGGGCTAATGTAAATTTGAGTGAACATAAAGATAGTTTATAACTTGTTTGCAACACCTCTGTCTTGAACCCTCACAGAGGAGATATGAGTAAAAAAAAACCCCAACCATCCAAAATGATCTAAGTTCATATATATTGAGCTTGCAATGTGATAGAGGTTTTGAAAGTTGGTCTGTGAGGTTTTTGATAATGTGAGTTGCTAGTGTCAGAAACAATAGAAGTATTTGGTTTTGAGTAAGATTCCACACATAGGAAATCAAATAATAACAGACAGTAACATTTATCACTTTAGCAGCAGTAAGAATTAACTTTTTTCTCATTCAGTGTTCTTAATGTGCTCATTAGACCAAACCTAATAGCAGAAACTGTAAGAAAACATTAGAATTAGGAGATGTGGTGAGAAAGTCATAAA
Organism: Eudromia elegans; assembly: GCA_003342815.1. Taxonomy (NCBI): domain Eukaryota; kingdom Metazoa; phylum Chordata; class Aves; order Tinamiformes; family Tinamidae; genus Eudromia; species Eudromia elegans. The sequence continues at coordinate 525,183 of PTEX01000123.1, forward strand.
TAAGGAAGTGTTGATTCCACAAACTGCYCAATACATAAGATATTTCCATTTACAGTAAAATACTGTATTTAACAGGTGGTGTTTTAGATTTAAAAAAAAAAAAGCTATATTATATGCTCTTGAGCTCTGAAATACCTGTTATAGCATCTCTGCTGGAGATTACAAGAAATGCATAAAACTCAGAGGAAGCAGAACTCAGTGGTCATATATAATGTAATTCATTGCAATCAAACTGTTCAGTCATCCAGAATGGTTTTTAATTTAAAATAATAAAACTTRTAACACAACTTTGGCAATATTGTATAGATTCAATTACTTCAGACCAGAATGAAGGCAATCAARTGCATCTTTTTATTTGAGTGAAGTTTAGCTGCCTGTGTGTATAATTTAGGTAAGTGTACTTTAGGGAAATCTGGTTATTATACAAACATCCTTTGATATTATGGTATTCTCTCCAATAATATATATGGAACTGAACTATGCTTTCCTTAGTTATACTTCTAAGTTCAAGTTTGACACCCTGAGGTAATATTTCAAGTCAGTATTAATGCTGTCTGTACTGAGCAAATCTCATACCATTCGTAATATGGTGCTGGTAGAACCAAATTCTAAAAAGTAATTCTTTAATTTTTAGGAATTCATTTAGATTAATTAGTACAGTTAGTTAGCTAGTACAGTGTCAAATACCTAGTTTTGTCATCAAAAATGGAGTACATGTATCTGTTAGAAAGATTAGAACCCATGTAAGACAGAAAATAGTCCATATCTTTTTGTAATTGATTGTAGCATTTTATTGCACCAAAAATTTTTACATAATATGTAAGAAAGGGTAGAAATATCTTGCAATATTTCTTGCCTTTTTTTTTTTTAAGGGCAGCGTAGGAGAAACTGTACTGACAGTTGGAACACTTAACCTCAAAGTAAAGACCATTAGTATCCCTAGCAGAATCAGACTTGTGAATCTTTATCATGGTAGTACATAGCACTGTTTTATAGAGTTGAAAAATTAACTGACTCTGTTTTCTGTAGACAGTTCAATCTGTGGTTATGGCTTCATCTCTTAATAGATTAGGTTCCTGTAGTGGTTAAATTTTACCAGACAACAAYGATACCTACGATGCCAGTGAATATATTTTGTGGAATAATGGCAAAGGTATTTGTGACAGTTTTTATTTAAAATGAATTAAAATGAACCATGCCTTAGAGTTAYGAAATGACCTATGTGTGTAAGGTAAATACATTATTTTAAATGAGACTGACTCTCCCTTGTAAATGAATTGACTGTGTCTTTGGGCAAGGAAAAGACAACCATTAAAACCCTCCAAATATTTGTTTTGTGTCTGTTGCCCACACTTTAAATGACTTCTCTTTATATAGCTAGCMATTTCAACTGGCAGTTCATCACAGCTAGGATGCACTTTGATTCAAATACCATACTGATATCTCTCCCAAACCGATATTAAAATATTTGACAACTAAATTTTTTAAAATTTCATAACTCTGGTAAAAATGGCAATGAAATTCCTTACTTGGATTTTTCATGTTTTCAGTTTCCTTAGGTTTATATGGCTTTTGCTTCTTGAGTGGATTTTTTGCCACTAATTTAATTTTGGCTTTCTAACACTTCATTTGGTATGAAATACTTAATTTGAACAGAAATGAGGTAAAATAATTGTAAAGGCAATTGGTAGCACTTTTGAGGTTTATCCTTTTTGGATTAGACTTTTGAGAATTTTACCTCATCATTTATCTATATAATTGCTATCAGCCTAGAAAAAGATACCATACCCACTTTGRCACAGAGTACTGGCTTAGGTGCATTGCTCACAGTCAGACCTGCATGCAACTTTTTTCATACTGGTTTAATCATGCTTTGCAGTCTTGCAGGTATGGTTGTGAGAATGCTGTTTCAAAAACAAGTAGAAATTTTAAAAAAAAAAGGTACAGCTTTTACTGTAAAATACTTGCATACTTCTTATTACTTCCTATGCTTAAAGAAAAATAATAAAAACAAACAAGTAGRTCTAAGTAGATCTCTGCATGAAGTAGATCTGCTTACATGCTGGAAAGGGCTGTGAATATCTGTGTGGCAAAATTACATAGGTTTTCCTTTGCGATACCTATTGTTTTTTAAAGCTGTAACAACTGAATTGTGTTATTTAATTGAAAATCCAAGTCTCTCTCAAATATCTTTTTTCAGATGTCACATTCAGGAGTGGTATTTAGAGTACGAACGAATGTGCTTGAATGGGGGAAAAAAAACGATGGAGGACTGTTCTGTTGAAGTGTTCATCAGCATTTGATACTCAGTGGGCATCTATTAATTGAAATAGTCTTCACTGCTGTGATTACCATATTTTCCATATCTAACTATGTTTTGTTGTTCTGGTCAAATGAAAACAAGAATTTTTCTAAAGGTATTTTAATTGCTAAACATTATTTCTTGKTTTTTTTATTTTTGTCACACACAACTCCTGTTGAGTTCACATTACAGCACTTGGACGATACYATTTCTCATATTTAGCAGTCATTAAACTTGTGGCATTATTTGCCAATTTAAAATACTGATATTCAAAGGAGGAGGAAGGAATATTTTGCTTCAAATCATAATTTGTCTGCAAATGCTATGCTRCAGGTATGTGTGGGAAGAAATCTGAGGGAGTTTTACTCTGCTTTTTCCCCTACCCCTAAATCTAGTCCTTAAAAGGCAAGGGATGTCTGCAGTCATTTCTCTATCTCAGTAAGACCGATTTAGTGCTGCTTCCTCACTTACCTGCRTGAGTCTGCTTCTTTGATGAAGCTTCTGTATCATTTCTTTTGTTTGTGTGTGTGTGATTGGCTTCATTAATCCCTTTTGCTGATCACACTTAGATGGCATTGTTTAGGTGAGAACTCTGTTCTAGATCAATTTTATTTGCTCAGTCATTTCCAGGAGGATGGAATTACAGAATATTTATCCAAGATCATATATTAGAGAAGGCCAAAGAACTGTACTTGGACTCACGGGGCAAAAGATTGAATTTCAGATTCTGTCTGATGCCTTTTAAGTCTTTTAAAATTCATATCCCTACCAACTGATATGTGACTCCCCTTATTCCCTGTGCAGGGTAGATGCCGCCTAACAGGAGTCATGCGGTTACTAAGCAGCAGTCCAGATAGTCTTGCTGCTTTGAGGCAATAGCCTCCTAGAGACCTTAGCTCCCCTGTAAGTCCCTCACCCTTCTCCCATTAAAATTGACAGTGACACTGCTGTAACCTACAGTATTGCTGCCTGCAGATGTCACCAGATTTCCTAGGCTAGCACTGATGATACAGGTGGTATCAGTTGCATATATAGATGTGTATTTTGTGTGTGAACAACCTGTAATAAACTTCACAGTATTCTGGGGGGAAAAAAAATGAGAAAAGCAGGTGAGCCTGTGATTCTGAGTTCTGTGGATCCAGAGTACAGTATATTTATTTTCTCAAGAGAAAACAAAATCAAATTCTAATTAACTAGATCTTAGCGTTCCCAATATCTTTATTGTTTCCACCCCTCTACTCAATCCCTAATAATGCCTCCTGTCTTTAACTAGAGGAGGCTCTTTACCCTTTGGGAACATGTAATTGTACCTTCACAGCTGGTACTTGTGCATACTGTGGAAGCCAGTGGACTGACTTGAATAAAGTAGGATAACTAATTTTAATAATTTAAATAAGAAAGCTAAAAATTTTTATTTTAGGTGTTTGGTTTTCATCTTGCTTTATTTTTTCCTTTTWTTTTCCTCGAGACTTGCTGGTTTCACTTATGCATCAAAATATAAATAAACAAACCTTAAAGCCACTCTACCTTTGTATGTTTCCATTTAATATTTAATTATATTCCTAATTTTTACATTTCTATCATGAAAAAGTATGGATGACCCTTTTGATGGCTAATTTTTGTATTAAAATGTAATTGAACAAAAAGCTTAAACTTTTTSTGTTAAAATATGTATGCTAAATACATATGTAACTTATGCATATTCTATACTTAAAACTGTTCATAATGGTAACTGTAGTTAAGTAATTTATTTTGGTTCATCATGAAACWAGATTTCAAAGCTAAGTTTTAAAAACAGAGGTAGCAACATAGACTTTAATGGCTTATTTTAATAAYTGTTCACAGTTTTAAGGAAGTAATATGCTCTTTTTTTAGAACCAAGAATTTCCACAAAGTTGCAGCTACCCAGCAGTGAAATCTATGATCTTTCTCATTTGTTTGTTCTTTCTGAAAGAGTTTGGCATAGCATCAAAAAATGCCCCTGATGCCCTGCCACACACATGGCAAAGGCCCTGTCTACARCAGGTTGTGAGCCTGCCTGTCATAGCTGACAAACCTTGTGTACAATGCACTATGAAGTCTTGTCTTCCCTGACTTTCTATCTTGCGATTTCAGGGTTAGGACTGCTTTTTCAATCAAAAAGGGGGATATGAATCTCATTATTTATTTATACTAATCCTACTTAGTTGACAAGAATGAAGAAAAGTAATTAGACAAAGTGAATGTTAGAATTTCAGGAATAACGTATTTTCCCTCAGTGTTCTATGATTCTCATCCTAGATGTGCCTTTTCTTCAGCTATAGTTTCTGTTTAAGTTATTTCTGCCACTTGGGTATTTCCAAGAGTCACAGTATTGAGCTATCAATGAGAAACAGGCTCAAAAGCTGTGTGAAATTATACTRTCTTCTCCTGGGGATGTCCTGAACTCTCAGTTACAGAATCTAAAACCCAACTAAAATCTTGTAGTGGACGTCAGCGACTGTGATGCCTTCTGCTAAGAGAAGGTAGATTGCCATTTTTTAAACAGGGTTAAGTGGGTTCAGATGCACCTGACCGTCTTGGTGTATGCCTTGAAGATTTAAGCTAGCAGAAAGCACACCCTGAACTAGGCATGTGGAACTTGACAGTAACGGCTCAAATTAGACTCTGAACCTTCAAGAACCATTGCCTCTTTTGAATGGCCAATTCACTCCTTTACAGAAAGGTTGGACTGTTGCAGTGATGACTGAGATTTGCTTACCCATGGTAGAGTTTTTGGCTTTGACTTTCTGACCCTTAGTTACTGTCTATTTTCTGTGGCTTGAAAAGCCCATCTTGTGCTAGATAATKAGAGATTCATATCCTTCTTTTAGAAGAGCTAGGTAGAGTACGCTAGATTTGGGAGAAAGAAGGTTTTGGGGGGAGGAGGGAGTGGGATGTGGAGAAGAATGCAGAGATTCTTCTATTTTAGATTTCAGATGACAGATCTGATACCTTCTGTCACAGATTCAGCAGGTAATGATTTTCTCAAGCAGCCCTTCATTCAGTTTCAGATGAGTTTGTTACTGTTAGCATCAAGCAAATAATAAACTGCCAAATATGTWTTCGGACAATAGAAACTGTATGTGATTGCAGTGGGGTAAATAGCTAACAATACAAGGTCTTTCCATTTAGTATCTCTAGAGTAATGTGAATCTTTAAGATGCAGAAATGAAGTAACAAAAGCATTTGAAAAGACAATGCATCCATATCTATCTGTCTACGTATCTTTGAGAAGACTAGTTGATCCAAGGCATTTTTAAATCAGATCTTTGCAGTTTTGCACTATGCCTACCACTTGTTCAATAAGCTGAACTTTTTAATGAATTACAAGAATAGTGTTTCATACTATCTAAATATTATTCAAAGTATTCCTGCACATTTCCAGACTGGTGGAAGCTTGACACTTTTCTGTCTCTGCAGCTGCTAATGCCAAGTATCTAAATTGAACCCAACAACTGCAACCAATTTGGTTTTCAGTTCAGATTCGCCTGTGAGCCTGGGCTATGTAATGTTGTTTCTATGACTTATTTTGTATTTTAATATTCTACCAGATGCCCATGCATGCTGTGGCTCATCAYGTACCTTATCTGCATTGGTGCAATGGTTTTATGCTGTAGTGTGTGTGGAAGCTATCATGCTTTGCTCCTTATGTGCTTCTGCATAGGTGAGGAGTTATTGGAGAGAGCCTTTAGGTAAACAAAGGAACTGTTCCTTCTTGCAGAACAATTACAAGCTGCCAGATGATTGGGCATATTTTATCTGCACAGTAGGATTCTACAGTGAAATTTTACAGACTTTTATCTGTTTAAAAAAATAAACAAATTCTGCTCTTCACTTTTGGGACATAAAGCTATGAAATTACAGATAGTGATGTTACAACATGAGTCACAGTAGTTCTCTTTTTCTCACAARTAAGTATAGCTGATTTTTCTGAGCAGATAACTCGTAATAGCTCCAGATACTCTTAGAAAAAGTCCATTACCATCATTCCGTAGAGAGCAAATTGCATTACAGATTTATCTGCCTTTAATATTGAAATTTCCAGTGTTCCAGGAAATCTGAGTTTAGCTTCATTACAAAATGCCATACTATGGGATCAACTGTTCATGTACATAATTTCTAGTATGATAGGCAACATGAGACAAAAACAGTTATAGCCAGAATTGGCTCAAGGGATAAAGGTTCTTCAGCTTCTTGTTCTACTTCTCTGCTTGTGTTCTGGCAGCAGTATGGTGGCAGAAGGAGGTCAGATAATTGTATCCAAACCTGAAACTACATTATCTGCAAGCCTACATGTGTGTCTGCTGCTTTGAATGTTGATGACAGAYTGATGCTCATCCCAGATAGAAGAACAACTTCTATAAATCAAACTGCTTTGTAAGATGAACTTAAGCCTACAAATGAAGCACATTGTCGGTTCAGTATATTTAACACAACTTTCATTTGGCCATGAAGCCAATGTACCATGTGCATTGAATGGCATTGCACTGGTCTTGTATGGAAATCTTCTATAGATACTGCCTTATTCAACTTTTTGTCATCTTCTGACACTGAAGAGCTATTAAGAGATTTGCATGCTTAACTGCCAGAAAGAGATCCCACTCATGCCTATGGACGCTTCATACCRTCTGTGCAGACCTTTATGAAGTCCTGTGCTCAGCTGTCTTGGAATAAATACATAATTTCATTTTAATTAGTGAAATTAATTACTTCTGCATTAGCCAGAAGGTTGGTGAACGTAAAACCTTTTATGGCTAATATCTTTATGTAACTCTCTGATTCAGAGACTCCATCTTAAATATTAATCTTATGTCATATGGCTAAACTCTGGAAGACTACAGGAGATTTTTTAGAATGGGTAGGAGATTTTTGAAGTTTTGGATGTGAGGACTACTGAYATTTAACTGAAAGCTTAGGACACGTCTTCAGGCAGAAAGTATTGCAAAATAATCTAATAATAGCTATTCTRCATGAGCTTCTTTGTATAGACACATTTATTCTGTGTTATGAGAGGGTTTTTTCTGCTTAGCCTAATCCACATCACTCTCAGCCTGAAATAAGAGGTTTACATAGAGAGCTATTATGGAATATCAATTATTTTCTCTGTGTATAGAAAACTTCAATAACTGCAATACATGAAAGCTTGAGATATCCTTACAATGGATCGGATGATTGATGCCCATTATTAAACACCAATTTTACAGCTAGTACTGCCTGTACTTTGTGGYGAGAGTGAAGGTAGCTCATTAGAATTCTCTCTCAAAACGAAATCTGATACTACTGATATAGTAAAACTAAAGACAGGGAAATTCTTGTAAATGCTAAAACAGGTAAAACTCTGTCCCAATTTTGGAATAATTTTTTAGAAAAGAATTAATTTTGATTAGAGAATAGCTATTTGAAGCTAATCTCAAAGCTGTTAGAAAAACTTCAGTAAGAAGTTTTGCTTCCCCAAAACACAGCTTGGAAGCTATGGCATCTGAGAGATGGGACATCTTTCTGGTGGTTCTGATTTCTCTTCCAGCTGGGTGGTAGTAGCGATTTGCACCAGACTTTTTAAGGTGGACGCATGCTAGAACCAGGTTGCCCAGAGGGGCTGTGCGGTCTCAATTCTTGGAGCTGTTGAAGCCTCTCTGGGCAGGTCCCTGAGCAGCCTGCTCCAGCTGCCCCTGCTTGCGCAGGGTGCCCAAAGGAGTGATGCTCCGTGATCCCTTCCAGACCCGCCTTCCAATTCCACCTCTCTTGAGGTTCTGCCATTCCAGTTCTCATTAGTATTAGCTTATATATATATTAGCTTATAACACAGTAGGGGAAAAAAATCGGCAGAGATTAAAAACCCTAGTGTAATATTGTAAAGGATGCTTTGCAGAGTGATTTGGTTTCATCATGCATGGGTAGACGCAAGATTTGAACACTATCTTACACATGGAGAGCTAGTACTGTAGTGGATTTTGAATGAGTTAGCAGTTTAACAAGTTTTAGCCATATATGACAAATGTCTGAAATGTATCATTACAGGTTTTTCTAGTGGGACATTCCAAGGGGGAAAGAGAGGAGACTATTGACAACAAAACTGAAAATGTAAAATTCTCCTTGCTCTCAAAAATGAAAACTCAAGTTTGACAAGGCAAGGCTTATGAAGAGTGAAATGGATTAAAGTTAACTTGACTGCTTTGTTTGTGTTTTGGTAATCTTTTTGAAGATTATGCCCAGAGCAGTAGATTCTGGCTAGGCTGTGACATCTGAAACTTGACTAAGAGAGAAATCAAAAGTTAACCTGATATTTGTGTAAGCCTCTTGCTTTTAATGGTCTTGTTTCTTCTTAATGTTTGTAGCTGCAGTGTTCCAAGCTTATTTCTGGTGCCTCTTACTGACAGAGTGGGATGAATTAGGCCATCATATGTTTGGGTGGGAAGCTTTTGTGCTTTTGACTGGCACTGAGTTTAACGTCATTACCAATTTCTTTTTATACAAGAAGCTTCTTGCKTGAGGGAGACGCATACTAGGAAACAAAGACACAAAGAAGCAGCAACTTTCTTCTTTTTCTTTATGTTCTTTCCTTTCAATCAGAAATATTTTCTTGACTCATTCAGTTAAATTGTTTCCCCTCTCATTTTCTCAAYAGAATTTAAAGGATTAGAGATGGGTAAGGATGATTCCAAGATGGTAGTCAAGAAGAGCTGTAGTCCAGCAAGATGCTTTCTTTGGTATCCAGCAAGGTGCCTCCTTTGATTTCTGAATKCTTTGAGCAGTTCCTGTTAGCAAAGGATTCTATATGGAATTGAAGGAGGAACCAACCCTGGAGGAAGAATGAAAGAAGCCTTCCGRTATCTCCCCTACTTGTACAGGCCCCCATTTCTGGTCTGTTTTGTGGGTCTATGTCAGTCCTTTCCAGCACAGTAAGATCCTCTGGGGGTTTAGTTCTGCTCATGTTCATGGAAAGGAAACGTGTATCACTTAACTGATCCATGGCCTACTTCTCTTCCTCACTTTTCCAATTCTGTCCCTCAGCTTTCCTTTCTGGTCTCCTCGTTTCCCATATCTAAATATAACTTTTGTCTAGTGTGCTTTCCAGCTTGGTTTCCTAATAAAATTAAGTGGATGTAATACTTGTGTCATAACTTTTGAATAGTATCTTCTGATGCTCTTAATGCTTTCAGACAGATTTGACAGTGGGTTTGAAGTCTCAAAGATAACTCGTGTTTCTAAAAGCTTCAGGTAACGCATCAGTCAGAGGAGTGAGATACAAATTAGCACTTAGATGTGCCTGGTCTCCTGTCTCCTTGCACCAGCTGTGTTGGGAGTCAGGAATGTAGATTATAGTGGCTTGGGTCTGACTAACCCAGATCCTTTCCTTGACACCATTCTGTACGAGAGAGGAAATAATGGAAGTTCCCACTCCTTCTGAAAATCTCACATAGCCCTAGTGCCGGTCCTTTCCTGGTAGGTGATAGCAAGGCCTCCCCTTCCTGTGTGCAGCTAGCAAGCATTTTGCTGCTTTGGGCTCTCGACAGGTCAGATGCTTCTGCACTCACTTCCAAACACCCTGTGGTAACTGTGGCTGATGCTTTAAAGGAAGAGATTGASAAAAATGTCCCCACTTAAAATACATGTATACACATAGACATACAGTTATGAGTCCATTGATTCTCTTTCCTTCCCTGCTGCATACATCACTGCTGTGTAACTGTTTCCTGCTGCTTAGTGCCATGTACATGCTTTCCTGATTCATCAGTTTGGTTTTTTTATTTTTTGGGGGGTGGTGTGTGTCCCTGTTATCTGGATGTGGAGATACAAATATGCTTGTCTTCCTCATGGCTTGCTACTTGCCTTGCTCTTTGCTGGAGGTGATAGCAGGCATACTGGTTTGGGTGGCCCTCGCTAGGGAGGGGAGGGCTGGCTTGGCTGTAGCTAAATGTATTTATCTGCTTGAAAGTGGAGGGGAGGTGACACCATGGCAGCCAATAACACGATGCTGCCCGTGCGTGATGCCGCGTGCAAGAGCTGGACCCGGGGTGTGTGGCACGTGAGGCGTTCATGCCCAGCACTGCGTTGTGGCAGAGGGGTGGGATGCTCCCAAGCCTAGTGACTCAAACCAAGGACGCCCAAGCTGAGGATTTGCTCAGGATGAGCTCCAGGCAGCGTGCGCTCTTTGTCTATTACAACGTGTACGCAGGAAGCAGCTGCATCGATACGTGTACTCGGCTCTAGAGGAGCTCCCACTGCTGGGAGGCCAGGGCCGAGGCCCCGCGATCCCGGGACGCCCCGTACGCGGGGCCGAGGCCCTGCCGCGGTGCGGAGGCCGCTCGTGGCTAGCGGCGCTCTCTGTGTCCCGCTGCAGGCTCCCGGCGCGGAGGGACGCACGAGGCGGACGGCGGCGGCGCGGCCGGGCGGCGGCTCCCGGCGCCACAGCGCCAACTCGCCGTGACTCAGTGCGCTCGGCGCGGAGCAGGTCGGTGGCGCCGGGCCTGGGCGGGCGGCGCGCTGCCCACTCCCTCCCTTCTCTTTCTCCCTCCCCTTCCTCCTCCTCTTCCTCCTCTCTGCCCTCCTCCCTCGCTCCCGGCGCGGCTCCCGCCTTCGCGCGGCCTGGGCCTGCCGCGCCGCTAACGGCGCCGCCGTCGCGCGCTGTTCCGCAGCGAGCCAAGATGGAGTATGAGTGGAAACCCGACGAGCAGGGCCTCCAGCAGATCCTGCAGCTGCTCAAGGAGTCCCAGTCCCCGGACACCACCACGCAGAGGGCCGTGCAACAAGTATCCTTGGGCGAGGCCTGCGCCGCGCGTGGGGGCAGAGAGGGGCGGCGGCGCTGGGGATCGGCCTCAGGCCGGGGCCTGGGCCTGCGCGGGGCCGGGGCGGCGTTTGAACGGCGGCGGCCTGCGGGCCCGCCGGGGGCGCGGGCACCTGTTGCGAGCGCGGCGCCAAGCGCGGGCCTCGTCTTTTTAAAGCGCTGGCGGGGCCGCTGCGCCGCGCTAGCCCGCACTGGGCGGCCGCCAGCCGCCCGCCCCGCCGCGAGGCCGCGCCGTGAGGCCCGCGGCCGGGAGGGGCCTGGGCCTGGGTCCGGGCCGCCGCTGCGGCGGGAGGGAGCGGGAGCCGGAGCCGCCGCCGCGCCCGCCCTGCCCGGGTGTCGCTTCCTGCGCTGCCCCGGAAAGCGGCGGGCCCCGCGCGGGGTGACCGCGCTGGCGGCTGGCGCGCCTCGGCCGTGGGAGCGCCGAAATGGCAGCCCGCGCCGAACAAAGGTGGAGCTCGGCGGCCTCCAAACGCGGCGGCGGCTGCAGGCGTGGGGGCTTGGAAAGAACGGATCTCCAGCGTGCTCCTCTCGCTCCGTCGGCTTTACCGCATTGCTGCTCGGAAATGCCCAGGCCTCCTTCCAAAACTGTGTGAAATATGTTGCTTATCGTCTGGATATCTTTTGTTGTTCTTCCCTTTTAAGGCAGTTGCTTGGAGGTCTTCAGAGAAAGCAACAGGATTTATTCATGTAGGTGAGCACAAATCTGTTTATTTTCAGGTTAAGAGTTAAGCTCAAAGCCAAATCTGCCACTTATTGATTTTCCTAACAGACACACTCAAATTCAGAAAGATTTTTGCTGCAATTCTATTTTCATGTCTATTTTTCATGTCTATTGTTCTGATTGTGCTTTTGAGCTTTAAGATGTTGCTTGTTTGAAAAAAATCCAGTGTAGAGGTTGCTAAGTATTCTGACAACGCAGTGTGAACCCCTCACTTAAGTAGGTGCTTCTGTTCARTATTTCAAATGCAGGTATTTAGCAGTAGCTTTAATAATAAATTATGTTTAAACCTCCATTTCAGACTCCCTAGTAGTGTCTGGTTTATTTAAAAATAGCAATGCACTTTTAGGATGGACATTGTGAATGGTGGTTTGAAGGTGAGTAGGAACTGGCTAAACAAAATAAATAAAATGCTGTTGACTTAGCATCTGAAGTGCGTCTTAAATGGCACTGGTAACACCCTGCTGTGCGGTGGTACCTGTGTTTTAAAGTCAGTCCTCATGTAAAGGCATCTTATATTGCTCTGTAGAGGTTAGATAAGGGGCATGTTTTTTGCCATTTTGTTTTAAGTTAGTTTAGGAATGTGTTCTGCTACATCTTGACAGGTAATGCCCTGTAACGTAGAAAAAGAACTGTATTGAAACTGTTCTTACAGAACTTTGTGATGGCTCTTTTGTTGCAGRATGCTACTTAGTAGCATGTCCAAGAAGAATGAGGACTGATGATTTCAAATTTAAAAGATATTTGGTATATAACTTTATGACTATATATTGACTGTCACGCTTTTTCTTTGATGCATTTTTGGCACATTCAAGTGCTTGTAACTGAGATAAGAAGAGCAGGTTAGCCTGAGCTCTTCATTGACAAATTCTCTCTCAGTAAACCTTTCCAGTATTAAATATTGAATCWGTTTTAATTTTTTTTTAAGTTGAAGATATTAAACATACCTTAGGGGAGGTAGAGAAGATAAAACGGATGAAGAACCTGTAAAGAAAGACAATATAGTCTATGACATAACATGTGCTTTGGTTCGTAGAGTGATTATGTGTATTCTAATCAAGCTCCTATTTAATTCTGYTCTTCCAGCTCTTTCTGCTTGCTTCCACTGCTGACTCCTATTCAAGCCACAGCAGGTTCATAGTTATTAGTAATGTCTATCTGACTGCTTTGGTGATTACATTTTGGAATTTTGGAAAAAAAAAATATGAAACTTTCTTGCCTACTTGGCATTCCTAAAACAGCATTTTGACAACTGTACTCAAATATATCTTGCTTTGTTTCTAGGGACTGTGTAGCACACTCTGTATTAATTTTACTTGTTGCAGCACCCCTTTTGTTTACATTTGCTCTCCTGTGTGCTTGGTGGCAGAGAGCTTGGGGCTGTGATAAATATGCTTCTCTCTTTTGTGAAGTGSGGAAGAGAGCAGGCTTCTCTGGTAAAGCTGCTATTTGATTCAAGGGCTGGTACTCCAGAAAATGGGCGTGTGTACAGAAACATGGTTTGATTTTACGTTTTCTTTTAAGAGACAGTTGAGTGAGCATAAATATTGTAATAAAAAGTAGCTGACAGTTTACAATTCAATTAACACTTGAAGCTAAGGCTGCAGCTAGTTAGCAGGATAAAGAAGTTCATGTTTAATACTAAGAAAGRGAAGAGCCTACCGAAATCTTAAGTGCTTGTGTTTTGATGTCAAAATGCCCTTAGCCGGAGGAAACTGTTTTGTTGGGTGTCATATTGGATTCTTTGGTTTTGGACTGAAATCCAAAACAAACAGTACAGAGAAGTTGGTCCCTCCTCTGTTGTATTTTGATGGTCTTTCATCATAACTGAAGTTTTTTGCTTGTGTATTATAACTACCTGAACTATATAAAAATATTTCTTGTTCTATATATTGTGGGTATTTGAAATGACACTGTAAAAGTATTTAACCCCATTTAACAGTTGTTTTATCCAGAAAGCTCTCTATATATGAAGATTGAATTTTCCTTAACAGCTTCTCCCTCCAGAAACTAGAACAACTCAATCAGTATCCAGATTTTAACAACTACCTGATTTTTGTTCTTACGAAGTTAAAGTCTGAAGGTAAGTTCTTGAGGTGTTGAATTATTATTTATTTTTAATTCTAGGTACTTTTAACTTTGTTTTCTCTTCCTGATCAATACTATTATCAGTTATTAATTATCAGTTATTAATTATTATTATTAAATAGTTATTAAATTTTTTTAATGTCTTGAAATAGTCTCTATTCTAAACATCTTTTGCAATCTTTCAGGAGATGTGGGAGCATGACACTTGAATTGGGCTGTAGTTAAATAGTGGAGTAACTTCACACTTCCAGTAGATGATGTAGGGAAACAAGCTTCTAATTATGTGTGTACACATTGTAAAACTTGCTTCTCAATCCAGTATGATCAAAGTCTCACTAGTACTCTTGAAATGTTTATCAGCATGTTAAAAAATTTCAGATCACAAGAAGGACTAGTCTGAAGATGCTGTCTATCAAAAATCTTTATTCTAAACTCTTCATTTTAGTAAAATAAARTAGGAGCGCTACTGTCTCCTTTTGTCTTAATGCAGACTGTTTTTCACGCTGTGTCTTTTACCAGTGGGTGAATTTGGACAGTTCCCTAGAAATGTTTAGGGTTTATAAAATGTTGATTCTTCCCTTGTGTACCCCTCTGTCCAAGCATAGTACAGCTGTTGATTCGTGAGATCTTTGCCAATAATAGAGGTAGGGTTTTGGATGTGTTTTAGTGCCTCTTGAGTTTTACTGCTTGTCAATACTTTTGATTGGGTGGTTGGAGTTTTTCTTGCCTTTTGTTTTGTTTTTGTTGTTGCCTTTTTTTTTTTTTTTNTTTTTTTTTTTTTTCTTTAGTGTCATGCTATCACTAGTTTTTCTTTTGTTTTCTGCCTCCTAATGCTTCTCTGAGTTTTTAAATGCTTTATTTTTTCACTTTGAGTTAGATTTGACTTATGTGTGGCTCTGCACCATTCAAGGCATCACTAACACCATTTATGTTCTGTTTATTTTTGAGTATTCTGGTTATTGCTGTTAGCTTATTTGAGGAGGAAAAGAGAGAAGGAGGAAAGTGTATTTGTGTTTTTGAAGGCTAGAGTATATCCCAGTATTGCAGGGCATTCTATGTAGGAAATCTCTGTATAACCTCTAAGATCTTGGGGACATATCCCAAGTTTGAGAGCAAGCCTTCAAAACCTGAATCCGCCAAGATTTTTGAGCAAAATGTCAGCATAGAACTAAACTGTCTAGTGCCTGCTTCCTAAATGTGCTTCCATGCTTTAATTGTTCACATGCTTTATACCTTTGACAGCAAAAATGAAACTTGGGGTAAGTCTTGTAATAAGATTTGGAGTTTGTACAAAGTATCTGGTGAGAAGGTTGCTCCACAGCTGTTTCTTCAACATTTTTTTTTTCTTTTTTAAAATACTGGCTCACTTGCTAATTTCACATTCTTCATTCTATTCTCTGCTTGATGTTCTAGGTGTGTGTAAGAATTGCTTTACAGATGGTCCGAGGTTATCCCATAGTCTTTCCGTGCCCCCCTGCCCCGCCGATGGCTATGTACACCAATTTGGGATGAATTAGGGGTAAAAGAGATTAATGCTTTAGAGCTGCTATGTCTGGGAAAAAAAWTGTGGGGAATAGGGATCTAGGAAGTTAACTTGTGACAGTATTTGGGATCAATCTGTGCTAATATGTTTTACTGGTGTGTCAGGTAGGCCGTTTGTGCGACTGCTGAGAAGCATTTTTTGCTTCAGGAAGCCCTCTTGCTGCATCAGGGAAATGTTTGCACAGTCACAACCATTGATCCAAGGCAGCTGTGCTTACTTTTCCAGCTTGGGAAACTTTCAGAATATTGAGAGTGCCAGAGTTGAGAGCAGTGCTGGTCGTTTTCTTGGTACTTGCCAAGATCCAAGTATCCTGTTACGTTGCTTGTGCAGGACTAGTAAGGGACGTCTGGGGGCTGTTGCCTGGTCAGTCATTCGTCCCTCATGAGTCCTGTCCAGGCAAGGCCAGGAGACCTTTGGAAGTGTCACTGCTGCTGCTCTGCTGTTGCATCCCCTTTTGGACCAGTAGGGAGGAAAGTGTGATGAACTTCAGCATAACTTGGAAAGTATTCTTTTCTTCCTCCTCCTGAAGGTTGTGTTAGTAGTTGGTCCCAAAGCCTTGCCAAGGTTACTGGCTGGAAACAAGAGATAATGAGCATCTTGAAGCACCTACACCTCAGAGCCAAGCTGAGACTTCCATCAGTATGGATATTGTTAGGCTCATACCGTCCCAGCAGAGGAGCTGCAGAAGTAATCTTGCAAGCTCTCTGCAAAAGACATGAATGAACGGAAATGAGAGGACAGCTTATTCAAAAAAAATTAAAGTATTTTGATAATTAGTGCATGAGCGAGAAAGCTTGGTTTCATACTAGCTGAGCCTAACTAAGGTTCAACTTTTGTAATTGCTGTTGAGATACCTGTGCTTAAAGATACATCTAGATAATAGCTCCTTAATATAGACATTAAGKGTGAGTCTTGTTAAATTGTCAAAGACTTGAGTATTTCTGGAAACATAGAGATAGTAGCTTTACTACCTCTTCATTAGTGGAAATACATGGCCAAGTTTGCTCTTACAGTGTATATGTACTGTAACTTTAAGTACTTATATATTTTTTACTGTTGTTAATCTGTAAAGATGGCATTGCAAATCCAGACAAACCGGGACATTGCAAATACCTCAGAATATAAATATATAGAAAAAATATATATATAAATATATTGATAAAATGGCATGCAGTTCTGGAGGTCAGACAGGAGGCAAACTGAAGGACTTAAATATGATCCCAGCTGGTTGAGGTTGAAGTGTTGAGGTCCTCCTCACAGTGCTTCCTAGGGTGAATAGTACTTGGCAACCTTCCTTCACAAGGAAAAATAGAGTCCAGATTAACTGGAAAAAAGTCTGAATGAAAGAAGTTTGGTTTTATTAATTTATCTGTAAATKAAAATGTCATTCAGATGCTTTATTACTGTAGCTCTATCCTTTTGGATTGACAGATATAAAACCRGGCAGATTATGTAGCTGCACTGGGTTCCAGTGCTGGGGGTTGGTTTGCCAATTGTTTTGTGTCCTCTGATATCCTCTGAGCTGAACTCATGTTCCTACAGGTTATTTTTCTGGAGTGTCTGTGTGTGTGTAACTGCTCTTCCTTGCATCTTTTTCCATGTGGTTTGCTGAAACAAGCAGTCCAGTCTTGTAAGGGAGTTACTGTCTTTGTTTCTATTGCTTCTTTCTCCACATGCCTGAAGCAACCTTCATTATTCAATGTCATGCATCTAATCCTCCTTTCCTTGTTCCGTTTTCCGTACTTAACTCTGTACTTTGAAGGAAAAGATGAGACAGGGTTGTGTTCATGTYAGGCATCTTTCTGGTTGTGTTTGTGGCCATTCTAGCCTGTAACTGAGGGACTTTGAGACAGTCATTCAAGACATCTGATGCCTGAGACATCTGAGTTAGGTCAGAAGTCGAACTTCCACGTATCATAAAACAGGTATTTCACACCCTAGACCTAGCCTGGTTTGCAGTGGATGTTCCTAAGATTTCTGGGATTTTTTTTTTCTCCTGTCTTTTGACAAGGTGATTTTGTTAATTCCTTGTGATTTTTTTAATTTATTTTAACCTGAAATTCTACCTTGCTTTGTCTTGCACATTATCAAGAGCTTTGTGAGTGAGAGGTGGACCAGGCTTGCGCTGAGTGATGGAAGTTGATAGCTGTTCTCATTCGATAAGTATATACTCTAATTCTCCCCAGTTCAGTGGACAGGGAGTGTTGGGTGTGGTGACTGTCATAATTGTGCCCTAATGTTTTGTTTTGTGGGGTAACATCAACATACTTCAAGATAACACTGCATATTGTCATCAGAGAAGACTACTGTTTTGCCTCCTGGTAGCATTTCTCTTATCAGCTTTAAGGAGAAACTACATTGAGAATTAGTGAAGTCAGTAGACTACTCATGTTATACTTATGCTTGTATCCAATTTTGAATGACATTTTTCACACCTGTAGCAGAAGTAGTAAATGGATGTATATAGTTCCAGAATTAATATGGCATTCTGTTTGGCCTTTGTGTGACCTAGTGTGCTGATGCAGCCATCATGTTGGTGGATGGTTGTATATAAAAATTGCAAGAATGGAAGTGATATTGAATCTTACCGCTTTTTAGCCGAGGTGTGAGATGCTTAGTACCTCTTTATATAGCAAGGAGAGAACACAGCTACTGGTAACAAGATATCTTCTAGTTAAGATGCAGACTGTCCATCTCCCTCTCCTCAAAAYGCCTATTTCCCCATACAGATTTGCATTTTATCTTGCTTAGACTAGAGATGGAAGACTTTGTTAGTTTGCTTATGATTTCTGTAAAGCTCTAAGTTTGGTTCCTTCTCTCCTTCCCTTTAGAAGTATTGCCAGGCTGTTGCTGGGCCCTGAGCAAGTGGGAACATATTTTTGAGACCAGTGTATGATGGTCCTGGTAACTATGTCTGTCGTTTGCCCGCATAGCCACCTATGCTCTTTCAGCTACATGAAGTCTTTGTGGTTCTGATTTTAGTAATTGACTGTCTACCTGATCCTAATGTGGTAACTTTAGTTGTAAGCATGGGCAGAGTGTTATCTTAGTAGATAGACCATATCCTAGTGTTTAAAATAATCTTTGAGATTAACTTCTAGCCTAGAAGTGAATGAGCTGGGTTTGAGGAGGCTGCTTGTCTTTTATAGCCCTTAAGGATGGTCTTTTCAGTTTATTTTCAAAATACTTTGGATTTCTGTGAATCAGTAGAAAGCCTTCTGCACCTCTTGATCTTGTTCATGTGATGAATTAAATCATACAGTGTGCTTTTTAAAAATTTATTTTAACCTGAAATTGTACCTTGCATCATTTTGCACGATATCAAGAGCATTGTGAATGAGAAGCAGACCAGGCTTATGCTAAATGCTGGAACTTGATAGCTGTTCTCATTTTGATGTGAAGTATTACTATGAAGAATGGTTTTTTTTCCTTCCTTGTGAGCTTTCCCCTACTTCTCCAGCAAAAGTTACTGCAAGTGGTGATTTATTTTCTGAGTGATAGTGCCATTAGTAAGTAATCTAGCTCTATAAGCAGAATTTGAAATGGATTTTTATAAACTATTACTAGGATTGAAAGTGAATTTGGATAAATTCTTTTCTGATGAGCATGGGAATTCAAATTTGAACCATTACCTGGACAATCATAAGCCTATTCTGTTAGGCTGTTTTCAGTGTGGTGGTGCTAAAAGATCCTTGAAACTGAGCAAGAAAAAAACCAGCTTGTGAGCTCTGGTGTTGATTACTCAGCTTCTAGTTTCTCAGAAGCATTTTGATGAGCAGACTTAGTCCAGAAAAGTGGTTCAGCAGCTCCTGCCTCCCGAAACGTACTGTTGTCTTGAATTATACCATTCTTAAATAGACTAAAATAACTGCCAATGAGTGAATCAGATTGATCTTAATTCTGAATTGTAATC
This sequence comes from Eudromia elegans, assembly GCA_003342815.1. Lineage (NCBI taxonomy): Eukaryota > Metazoa > Chordata > Aves > Tinamiformes > Tinamidae > Eudromia > Eudromia elegans. The sequence continues at coordinate 544,553 of PTEX01000123.1, forward strand.
CAATCAGACTAATCTGTCCTTACGTTTTGAAATGCTGCATGACACATGTAGCAGCGTCCTACTTAAACAACAATAAGATACATTTTCTGTTAAATTCAGATATATTAAGAATCATGAAAACAAGCACAACTGAGTTTCAGTAATCAGTGCATAAACTGAGGTCTTTAAATACTTAGAATGAGACCAAATTGAGATACTAATTTTATCCAAGACCATATAAAGGTTCCTAGTTTTTCCTCTGTGTGATGCCTCATCTCTTCCTTTTCCTTCGCTTTTAGGGGTATTGTAATGGGGATATAAGGAAAATAGTTCTGCTAAGTAGTTTTGTGACATACATGCGCTGTGCAAGGACTGACTTTTGAAATATAAAATATATATACACTTTTATTTTTTATTTTTATTTTTAAACTCCAATGACTCATAAAGACGGTCTTGAAAGAAACTTTAAAGTTACCTAGTAGATGTGTGATGTGATTCAGTGTTTCAGGAATGCTTTCTTGGAGCTCCTTATTCTCTGAGCATCCAGAATCAGATAGTGTGGCATCTCTCTGTTCTAGAAGGATCTCTTCTGTATCCTGAAGCGCACGCAGGAAAGGCATTGGAGAAGAACAGATGCAATAAAAAGTTCCTTGACTGGACTATCTTCTTACTAGCGTAGTGCTCTCAGGTTTTTGTTCACCTTGTTTAAGGTTCTTGGGAGGTGCTGTTTCCTATAAGCAGAGTAATTTTAGGGAGATCTTGGAGTATTTGTTTTTCCTCAAATGCTTGTGGACCTAAAGGAGAGARTTTTTCAGGCTTTTCCCAATCCTTGTTGTTATCAGACTCTGATTTCTTAGTATCCGGGGCTCCTTATGAGGTTCAGGTAGGGTCTGTTTTGGCTCCACAGTAAATGCGTTTGTTTTTTGAAGTGTGTTTATTTTGTTTCTAATATAAGGTAAATGAGTCTAGACATTTTTTGAAGCTTTTCTTTAGTATATGTCTGCATGTGAGTGTAGTTTGGTGCTAGAATTGTCTATATTTACTTTTCAGAAGTCCAACTCGATGATGTTTACTTTGTTGCATTTCTTGTTAAATCTAAGCGTACCTAGAAAGCCAATGTCAAACACCCCTGTGTGATATTCCGCTAGAGACAGGAAAGGCATTGCTGGTGTGATTTCTAGATACGTTTTTATATGCGTTAAGCACTACTTGATGCAGTATAGTTAGGAGGTGTTTGAGCCAGGCATTTGTTTCATCACGTGTTTTAATCCTCTTTTGCTTAGAATGTAACTTCTTGGGCAGCTAAAAGAACTGAGCAACTTGGATGAAAATCGTGTTTATCCACTGACAGACTGTGATAGTGATTGTGAACATGCCTCATTTTTCCTTAATATTCTTGCGGTGATGGCAGCTGAAAATGTTGAGGTGTAACTTTTTTTAAGGAAAACTGCTCTGTCTACTGACAGAGCAGTTCCTAGCTGTTARATCTTCTTTTTTTTTAGAAAGAAGCTGTGATTCTGCATATAAATACAAAATGTGATTAAAATCATGGCTAGTGTCACTTATTCATGAAAATTTCTGGTCCTTTAATGAAATATTGACCCTGTCCTAGAGGAGATGAAATCAAATACTAAGGATCCTGCCTGAGTAGTGTCATCTGAGAAACAAGCTTATTTTCTTATGTTATAGTGCATAAGATATGCAGATAGAAGTACAATACAGAAACATGTTCATGGGKTTTTTTTTCCCCCTAACAGAAAGAGCCCCTACTTTGTTGTTTGTGTTCAGTGMTGGWCTTTTAAGTATAATAATTTAAGCTTAAACTTGCACAGTCTCCTACTGTGTCAGAAGACTGAAAATGTTTCAAAACATTGAGTGTATCTGAATACATGAATGACCTCAGAGGGCACTAGTAATAGCTAGTATGAAATTAATCATTACTCAGATGACTTGAGAGTCATGGAAGAAAGTTTGACACAACAATCTAACTACAGGGATGTCTATAAGTAAGYGAAACTGGCAATGTTCCGTTGATGTTTTGTTGCATATTTATTATAAACACTTTCTGTAGAAAGTATTGTAAATAAAACCAATCTGTGAAGAATGTGGGAAGGCTATAAACTGCTGAGCAATAATTAGTTTATTAYTTAGTTATGCAAGATTATACATTCTGACTAATGAGGAGTAGTGATCAATCTGTKTGGAAAAATTTGTACATCTCTACAAGCTTGCATGAGCACAAAAGATTCAAAGAACTAATCCTCTGGTCTCACTCCTGCCTTCAGGTTCTCTATCATAGGCCCACAGATCGGTTGTCTCAGCTCTTTTCCTATCTAAAGCCATTTTATGTATCACCTCCTGATCCTGCAATTAAATCACTACAGGAATTCCACTGTCAAGAGCAGAAGAATCTTTAATAAGACATTACAGTGCAATGTTATGATGCAGTCATTCAATGCAATATCCCAGGCTGTATAATTAACCCTGGATATTGTTGCAGTTTGGGAACATCTGAAAGATAGTATCATCTCTCTCTGATCTGTTGATCTGTATTGTGTTTGTGTGTTTCTTCTTTTATTTACMTTTTCTTCAAATACCTTTGTCCTAATCAAGTGCATAGGGAGATTAAATGACAAACTTCCCAGTTAATGTATCTGAAGAAGTATTTTTGTCAGATAAATACAAGTTTGGTCACTGTCTGAGTATACCAAAGGTGAATACGATGACAGTATGTCTTCTGAAATAGCTATTGAAATGCAAGGACCAATTGAGTGAATCTCAGATTGAATAGTTTAGGATACTGCATCAGACTGAACTTGAATTTCAAGAGGTTCAAAATACAGGATGCCTGTCAAAACTGAAACTGTGAAGAGTGCTTTGGATTGGAAATTTTGGCTCCCTCTCTTGCTGTCTGTATAGTATAGTTACATTATAACAGAAAACTGTTATCCTTCATGTAGAGGTCCTCGTGTGAAGCCAGGCTACTTTTGGATCTCTATCTGAYGCCCTGCCTTGCCAGTAAGGCTGCTTCTGCTATACGCTAAGGCCTTCATTTGTCCTTATAAAGCAATAAACAGACTGCGACTTCAGCTGCCATAAGCAATGACATATATATGTGCTTTTATTGCATAATTAGTTCATCAAGTCAAGACCCTTTCTCACATTAATTTACCAAGCTTATAGTCAGTATATTTCCTTTTTTCAGAGTGGCCAAAAATACAAATTTTGTATTTTTGCACTCTATTACTGGATTTTTTCAATTAGCATTATTAGATTTCCAGCTGYAGTCTGGCAAGTAGAGGAGAGTTTAGGTTGTAGTGGAATTGCCTTTCCTAAATTGCTGTGCATCAATGTGTAGTAAGAAAATAGAATTATCTGCTCTTACTCTGATACTTTCTTATACTTTTTAGAAATTTAACTTTTTTCTGTTACTTGGCTGTACAAGTGCTCTTATGAGGCACTAAGTAGGTGAATGATCCTTTACTACTCAGGATGTCAGTGAAAATGAGACTATTGTGGCACTTTGATGTATGACTCCTACTGAACTTAATCCTTTTTCAAGACATTTGAAATCTGTCTGTATTMTGTCAAATTTCTGTGCAAGACTTCCATCAGTCTCCTTTCCTTGTGAAGGGAGGCAAATAAGAGGAAACTTGACTTTTCACTTCTTGGAACACTTACAGCACAGTTACCTTTGGTCAGGTAGATATTTTTCCTTGGAGAKACTGATGTAGAAATATGTATTATTGAATCTATATTGCTTGAACAACCAGTGTGTGCCACCCTTGAGGAAGCAGGTAACTCCACCAGGAATAGCACGGAACAGCCCGGTACTGCAGGGCTAAGCTGTGATCAAAGAAGTTTGCTTGAGCTGAACTGAAAGCAGCCATTACTGATGCTTATGAGACTCTCATGACATTTTTGCCCTGGAATATCTTTTGAGAGCAGAAGGCAGAACCAGGTTAAAAAAAAAAAATCTTAATATGATTCTGAAGAGTGAGAATTATGTCATTCTAGAAGGAGAAAGGACTTTAAATACTTAGCAAAAACAGAAGTAGTGCTTAGCCAGATACTTAAGTCTAATCTTAGCATGAGATATCTCAACTGTGGGATCAAGATGCACTGTTTCATGGTTCTTCAGATTGCCTTCAGGAAAGATGTTTAGGCCCAGAGCTGGCCAAAATACTGTTTGTACTGTCAAGGTGGCATTGAAAAGTATTTCTTCTTTTCTGGGCATTATTCCATTTGACATTAAAGGAAAGGCATTCTTGCTTGTATGTGGCTATCATGAGAAGTGGYAATGGGCATCCCTTTTAAGGCTAGATTTGATATCGTGAGAGTGTTTGTACTCCCCCAGTGCTAGAGGAGAACACATTGAGACAGTTCTGGCGTCATCCAATGTCTCATAGCAAGCCTGCTTTCTGTAAAACCTAGAGTTAAGGTAGTGYTCTTGTGTCTTAGGAGCCATCACAGCCTACCTCAGACAAGAGCATCTTGCCTTATGAGTAGGAAGCACCATTTTTTGCTGCTGGGTAATAARCACTTCGTAGTGCATAGCAGTGTAGTGTCTTGTCCTATTGCATAGGTCACTAGTATGACATTTCAGCTGTGTCCACATCTGTGGATGTTTGACGCCTGAGAGTGAGAGCCTCTGCATTGGACTTTCTGTATCCTAGACTAGGTTGACTACTAGGTCATTTCCAAAATCCTCATTGCTATGACTTTTGCAACCCAAGTCACACAAGCTTTGATTAGAAGCATAGCTGTTTGAAGACACCTGCTAGTGCCTTAAAATGGTTGATTATATCTATGTAGTATGTTACCTGTGCAGCATCCGATAGATGGGCACCTGAGTGCTCATTCCATCAACTGTGACAATCTACTTGTGCTATTAGAGCGTTGCAACAGAACTGAAAACTTAACTGAGGGCCAAATGATCTTTGTATGATACAGTTTTATAGAAACAGTGTGGCTTGAGAGGGTAATTAGTGGTCTTAATTAGCAACAAAGATGTCATCAAATGCCAGCGGTCTGCTTCCACTCCTTTTTTCCCTTGTACTGTATGTTCTTGTCAACTTCCTATGTTTCTCAGGTTGACTGAGATGCAAGGAGGCAAGACTGTGATCTTTTTTTGATGACTGAAACATATGGCTGACAGAACTTATCACAGAATCTGTGAAATGTCTTACTCAGTTCTGAGGCCATCTGCATTGGTGTTACAGCAAGAACTGCATCCAGACCTATATTACTGCCTCCTGGCAGTGTTAAGTTGCTGAATGGCCTGGATTCCATAAATATCTTTGTGCAGTCATAAATCAGAAGAAATTTTTCTCAAACTAAAATGTTAAGCATGCCGTGGTTTTACAAATACTGAGTATCAGATCCTAGGCTACCACCATAGCTCAAATAGTGAGCATGTATTTAGCACCGGGTCTGTTTCTTGGTGATAATCGCTCATTGCCTGTTAGCATGGTGATAAGTGGTTTTTGCTTTTTGTTTTCAATCTCCCTATTTTGTCATTTATTGACATTTTTTCGTTTGTCAGAGATCTGACGTCAATATAAACGCCTTGGAATCAACATTTCCTATGAAGAATAGTCTTTCTGTTCTTAACTTGGCTAAAAGAATGAATTGAAGATAGTTCTTATTGCTGCATTGCATAGAATGTATAATCATACATAAGAAAAAGTAGTTTTGAAGTTTTATCATAATGTGACCTTGCTTTTTCTTGTCTTTTGTTTATTTCTGTGTGTTTTCAAGTCAGCTGACTGTCTGCCTGTTTCTGACATAAGCATCTTCCTAGTGTCTGTATTTCTGTTTGGTTACGTGGAAGCTGTTGTCTTCTGTAAACATAGCAACACATTCTGAAGGATGAGTCTTTTTTAACACATTGCCTGTTTAATGTTTTCCTTGTATAGTTTATAGCTAGTGTATCTCTCTAATATACCTTCGACTGAAACTCTGATTTTTTGTAACCTCTTGTGATAGTGCTAGACAAGTAGCTGTTGTATTGTTTGTACCACTGTGGTTGCTGAGACAYTCATGTTGGCTTGCAGGGGCTTTGAATCTTGTGGGAATTGAGGGAAGGCTCCCTTGCTTTCCTTTCTGGCCAGGAGTGTAGGCACTACTTTGCATTTTAGTATTCTCTTACAGAGGACTGGCTTTCTTGGAGATCCTGTCACTGGATCCCACTTACCCAAAATAGTCAGAGTTGGACTTATTAAAATAGCGCAGTAATAGGTACAGAGACCTTATGGAGTCAGGGAACATATTGATCAAATCTGAGACTGATTAAGAGTTCAAGCTGTATTCTCCAGCTGACCTTTCTTAACGATATTTTCAAAACTTTAAATGAAATGACCAAAACACTTTCAAGGAATATTGATGATAATACTTGTCACATGTTACAGACCAGTTTTGTGGTTGAGGAATTTTGTCTGTTCATCCACTGTTAACCCTTTGGTTTAAAATAACAAATTATTTCTTCCTTCCCTCTGCATGCTCCTAGAAAATTCATTGGCACTTGAAATGCAGTACTGTAAAAGTGAAACATTTTTTACATTTTTAGAAATTGATTTATGCCTAAAGCCCATAGGTAAAGTTACGAGATGGTTTCAAATATTTATGCGTAGCGTGGCTTCCTGGTTTACTCTTCATTACATGGCTTGCTGATTAAAATTTCTGATTAAAATTATAGAATTCTACATTAAAGCTATATTCGTTTTTAAACCTTACGACTGTAGAGCTTTAAAAAAAACTTTACGAAAGCTAAAATATAAATTTAAAGACAGAATCACAGAATCTTTAGGGTTAGAAGGGACCTCTAGAGATCATCTAGCGCAAATCCCCTGCACACGCAGGGTCTCCTAGAGCACATGGCACAGTGTGGCATCCAGGCGGGTTTGGAAGATCTCCAGAGAAGGCAACTCCACAACCTCTCTGGGCAGCCTGTTCCAGTGCTCTGTCACCCTCACAGGAAAGAAGTTCCTCCTCACCCAGAGATGAAACCTCCTATACCTCAGTCTAAAACCATTGCCCCTTGTCCCATCACTAGCCACTATGGAAAACAGTTTAGCCCCTTCGTCCCTRCAATCATTCGTCAGGAATTTGTACATATTGATTATACCCCCTCTCAGCCTTCTCTACGCTAAACAGGCACAGCTCGTTTAACCTCTCCTCATGCGGTAGGTCCTCCAGTCCCTTGATCATCTTGGTCTCTCAACAAGATTACAATGTGCAGAAGACTTTAAGTCTTGGATTAAATGGAATCAATGGATTAAATAAAATCCATTGATTAAAATGAATTTTAAATTATGATTAGCACAAAAAAACCCCCCTGCCTTTTCTGGGGAGAGACTCGCTCAAACTGGTACAGATCTCGTGATAAAATGTTTTAACAGTTGGCAGGCTGAAATCACAGGTGTACTGAGAGGCCTTCTGTTGTGATGCACTAACTTGCTTTAGAATATTCTATATTTAAAGTTGTATTCTCTTTTGCTTATTTATTTCTGCCAGGTAATAATTCTGAAGATTTAGAACAGATCTGTAAAAAAAGAAAATTCTGGGGTAGAGGAGCTTCGCAGAACAGCCTTATTCCTCTCACAAATACGGGCTGCATATGAAAAAAAAATTAAACTTTACCAATGGACTAATTAATATGTGAAGCAAATGTTAGTTAGCCAATTAGTACTGTTGTAAACAAATTTTAAATATTAATGTACTATCAACCAATCCTTTGTATTGAGACCTTCCAGAACTGACTTTCAGCATAAGTCACTTACCTTGTTGAAGAACCAGAGATGAGTCCACTCCAATATAACTGAGAAATCTTTGCTGTGCTTTTGCATTTCTCTCTCTTGTCTCAGTAATTTAGAGGAAGATACACAAGCAAAATGAACTAAATGAGAACTYGAACAGTTTCTAAATTTAAATTTGTACTCAGCTTATGTCAGTTCTTGTAGCTGAGTCTTTTATTTATTTATTTTTATATTGGCGTAGCACATAACATCTGTTAACACTGTTTAAAGCTTTTTTTTTTCTTCTCTAGCTACTATTTCAATAAATTAGTAGAGCAATTGGTATCTGGAATAAAACGCTTGTTTATGTTTTGTGGAAAAGGTGATCACAGACTCTCTGGTGGGAGTAGGCGAAGGGGGAGTAACTGCATAGTCCCTACCTATTTTCTAGGCCCTATAGGAGAAAACTGGGTTGCCAGCAGTTTCTTACTGTAGCATTGCTACTGTAGCATTGTTACTGTAGCATTGCTACAGTAAGAGTGTCGGTATAGTCAGAAGAGTTTCTGCAAACAAATGCGTTTAAGTCTCCTATATATTATGACTGTAAAGCCATTTCTGSCTTGCATGTGTAGAAGACATTGTCTTAAAATGCAGAATTGTCAATATTCTGGTTATGGATAAGTAGAACTACTAAATTYCAACCCTGAAAACTTGTTTCATGAATTCTTGTGTGTCATTGGAAGAAGAAACAAGGAAATAAAGATTAGTATCTTTCACTGTAGACTTTGGTTTTTTTGGTGCTGGTCTGGATATCTGCCTTATCGTATGAGTTGATTGAAGTCTGAACATAACTTATTTTCTGTTGCAGATGAACCAACACGTTCCTTGAGTGGTCTCATCTTGAAGAATAATGTAAAAGCACATTTTCACAACTTTCCAAATGGAGTAACAGACTTCATTAAAAGTGAATGTCTGAACAACATCGGTGATTCCTCCCCCTTAATTAGAGCTACCGTAGGTGAGTTTGCTYTAATCACTATCTTCTACATACTGAAAATGTTATCAATTTATATGTGAAAGCTGCATTAGTGAGGTAAAGTATTAAAAAACAAAAACCACGAACACCTTCCTGTAATTGCCACAACTTTCCCATGTTTTGATGCAGGTACTCATTTTTAAATGTGAGTATACAAAGGTTGCACTTGTTTTTGTTTCCTCTTCTATTAGAGCATAAAGATTTCACAGTTCAATTGATATCTCKTGAAGCCTAGCTGAAAATTATTGTACTTGGATCCCCTAAAATTCAGCCTGCTGTCACTTTTTGTGTCTAAAAATAGAACTGAGGGAACTGACTTCAGCACTSCACTCACATCTCTTCTGTTAGCCAATTCCACTAATAAATATTCTCTACTACTGCATTTGATGCTCTGTGTGGGAGCATTCAGAAAAAAGCAATCTTCAAGACTCCACAGATCTCCCTAAATATTTAGAAGTATCTATGTTTAGCGCTAATTAAGGAGAGAATTGTCTCTAAACAATTTCCAGTGCCCTAAAATGACTTTTATTTCTGTTTTCATCTTTACCATTTGACTTCTGGAACTCTCCAACTTTATTATCACAACTACGTATTCTTTTGCCTTAATACCAAGGAGCAGGGGAAAATAATTTCATAGGATGGTCTCAATTGCAGCTTCAGAGCAAATTCATGTGGTCAGAAACCAATGCACCTGACTGAAGTTCTCCAGGGGAGACAGTATTAAGGGAACACGTTCTAGTGTCTCTGCAGTCACCGCTGACCTTACATAGAATATCCCTTCCCTATAATATTATTCAATGTTCTAGTGTATTTAGAATTGTAAGGTTTTATTTCAAAGACAGAATTTTTTATGATTAGTTCTATGATACCAAGAAAGCTGCTGCTTTTTACTTTTTGGGAGACTGCTACTTGTAGCAGTGTGAATTTCCACTTTTGAACCTACCAGAAGTTACTCGGCAGCGGTTTTCCGATTACACTCACCCGTTCATTTTGTCCTGAGGCGAAATGAGCTCATCCARTGTAATCCTAGCTTGTAATCTGCCTTCACTATTCCCTGGGATTTTTATATGTGYCAGGAATGGAATTAGTGACTCACTGGACTATCCACTCTGTTAGCTGGATCTGGATCAGCCAAATGAGCAGTTGATCTCTGGGTGACCTACTGTAATGTGTAAACTCTTAGTAGGTATCGTGGCCTTAGAATATGTCCTTAACATTTTGTGTAGGCACACTGAGGTTAGGAATACAAAAACTCCTACTGGCTTACTACTTTATTGACTTCTGGTATGAAACACGTTTGATATCTGTGCTTTCTGTATCATAATRAACAAGAGGTATCTTAAGGTGGATACTGTGTTCACTAGAGGTCAAGCTTTGCAGAGTGCTTAGCAAATTCGGAGCCTAACTTGTCTGTAGTGTATATATGAGTATATATTTAATTGGAGTTACGTTTTGCTTATTTTCTGACATGTCTGAATCCATTATAGTAGTAGCAGGAAGGAACCATCCAACTTTTGGATCCTCAAACCCTTGGGAATAKATTCAGTTTATAATTGATGTACTTCCTCCTTTTTATACTTACCAGATCTTAACAGGAAGAAGAGGAAAAAAGTTAATTCTCAGCTACATAGYTATGTAAGAGAAGAAAACTTAGTATAAAACCAGTGACATGATGATGATTTTTTTTCCCATATATCTGATTCACTTAGGCATCCTTATAACGACTATTGCCTCAAAAGGGGAGTTACAGAATTGGCCCGAACTCTTACCAAAGCTTTGCAGCCTGTTGGATTCTGAAGATTACAATACTTGTGAGGTAAGGAGACTTGTTTTGAAATAATCAGATTGTGATCATGATTTGCTGTTGTATGTCTCTTTACAGATACGGCATATATCTCTCTGTGTACATATTATTCTAAGAGAACAAGTGGCTCTAGCTTATTGTTCTAATTTATTACAACTGCATATGAGCATTTTTGAAATGCAAACTGGCTGTGAGCACTGTGAGTAGGATTGAATAGATGACCACTGAATGCTGAAATTAAATTACTACTTGTTGATAAATTCCCTGCTCCCTGGAGATTGCACAATGAAGGTTTAAAGTACTCGAAAAGACTCTAAAGGTGTTTCAAGTTAACGGAATGCATTGCCTGTGCGCTACTACTAAAAATCATATGTTCTAAACAAAACYTGCTATGTTGTGTTCTTCAGAAACTGCACAAACAGATGTGTTTGTTTGTTTGTTTTGGAACAGGGTGCATTTGGAGCACTTCAGAAAATATGTGAAGATTCTGCTGAAATTTTAGATAGTGATGTATTGGATCGACCACTCAATATCATGATTCCTAAATTCTTACAGTTCTTCAAGCACAGCAGTCCAAAAATAAGGTAGGCTTATTAGAACTGTGTAAATTGTATTAAATCTTTTCTTAAGTGATTCTTAAATGATCCTGCATTTGCAGTTGTGAGAAGACACTAAGATCCAGGCACCAGTAATTTCTATGTTTAGCCAAGAGACATTCACCCTTACRTGTTTCTTCTTCCTGCAGCTCTGCAGTCAGTCTTATGATTTTGAAAATGAAACTATTTCTTCTGTTGTTTTGCATGTTACAGAAATTTCAACATTGTGAATAAAACTTATTATTCTGATTAGAGAGTGATCAGTGTGTCTCATTCRTTTTCTAATGACTGCAGCAATGAAAGAGCCCAAAATATTCTGATAGTAATGTTTTCTGAGCTCTTGCAGAGAATTTTTTTCTGCTTTTTCTTGACTTCATGGAAACTTGAGAAAACTATCTTTTAGCTGTGTCCTAACCTTTTCACTTTAGTATTAGATGGATCTCCCAAGTGACACAAATACGCGATAGAAAAAAGACTTCAAATTTTTCAATCAGTTGTTGCTAATATAGAGCAACTCTTGTCCTTAGAGGTATTTTTGAAACTCAATTTGAAAGTCATCTCAAGAGATGATCTACAGCTTGAAGGATGGAGTTCTTATTACAAGCTGTAGTACGTAGTGAAGAATAAAGGGAGGAATATAACAGGAAACATCTAATGTTAGGATTAAAATACAAATTAAAAAGTCACTTAAAATGAATGTGCATCTGTACATGAGAAAAGTATAGAACAAGGCATGACCTTGGGAAGGATTGGACAAGAATGACACTTGCGGAAAGAGACAGTGATTCTTCTTTGGAAGAGAGAGGTGGAGGGAAAAACTGGCTTGTTTTTGTTTTCCTTAATGCAATGGGGGAGGGGAGGGAGTTTGACAGGGAGGTCTTTTCTTTTGTTAAGACTTTGTTAAGCTAGTTTCAAATTTGATGCAGGATATATGCTGATTTGCACCTTTCAGTGGCTAATGTCTGAAGAATATTAACAATGTCTATAAATTATTTCATATTTAATCTGTCAAAATATGTGAAAGATGTTTTATGAGGTTTAATCTTCCAAGAAATATCTGAGCAGAAGTTCAGAGTTGTTAAAAATACTTGAATAGATCTTCAAAGGCTTTGAAAGGTAGCTTTGCTTTGTGCTTTTACCTGTGGAATTGGGCTTTTAAATCTCTGATTACTTTCCAAATCAGTTTGTATGAAGTGGAAAGAAGGAAAGAGGGTTCCTTCTAGTGCATTTCTCCAATATAAAGTCCTAGCTTACTGCAAGTGTATATCTGAGTTTTAACTGTATTGTTGACACATACTGGTCTTTTAACTTACTAAAAATACTGCAAAAACAGTTGGCTACTTGGCAATGAATACTTGGCATAGTAAAATTTCATTCTTTTGGCTGGTATGGAATCATTGACGGTGGAGATTGTCGATAACTGTAACACATTCAGAAAGAACAGCTACAGAAAAGTTTTGACAGAATGTTCCAGGTGTTGTCATCCTGCTCTGTTTTTGTCTTATTTAATAATTGGATTTAAATATTTATTAAGTAGATTAGAGTACTTAAACTCTTCTTCTCTCAGAAGATGCAAGATTTGGGGAATTTTTCCTTGCAAGCTGGAGGCAGCTGGGGCAGGGGGGATTTTATGAAAAATAAGGAAGAATTTGCAAACAAGCTTTCACTGTCTCTTCCAAAACATTACCTCTTGAGACTCTGTACAGACCTTTCTGAGAAAATGCTCAATATAAATTCTCTGGATATCTGCTTGCCTCACATTTTATGTTGGTGAAAGTTTTATGTTAATGTGTAGATTGTTCAGTTTTCTTGTAGAAAATATTTAGTCARTGTATTTTTTGGTGCCTGTATAAAGCTTGGGAAAAAGATTTTAAGACCTAAAGAATACCATGTGTGTCTACTTTTTCATTTGTAGGTCCCATGCTGTTGCATGTGTCAATCAGTTTATCATCAGCAGAACTCAAGCTCTTATGTTGCACATAGATTCTTTTATTGAGGTGGGTGTGCATTCTTGTTGAGTGTGGGCATTTTATTTGCTTTCTTTAATTGAAAATTTCAGATCTGCCTTACCAAAAGCTTTGAATAGTACTCCAAAAGACCMAACTTTCCCATGCATCTCGCTTCCCATCCCTATCTTCGTATTGACTCCATGGCACGGCAGTTCCTTCCGTATGCTTTTGGCCTGAACTCATCAGTCTGTAGGGGCCGTAGTTATAAAGATGCTTCCTTTCCTTAAGTGGAACCTCTCATTCTGTAAAAAGCAATGACAGAGGTTTGTTACCCATGACAGACTGAGGCAGAATTTCTGTCATGTGATTGTCTCAGCACATCTAAAATGATGGGAGTCTCTGAATGCTGCTGAATATGATTTAGAAAAGTTTTATTTGGAATTATCTGGAGTACCTAGTTTGCAGCTATTAAAAACTAAAGCAATTTTATGGCTCTAGACCTTCATTTAGGTTAAGAAAAATCCAGGAAATAATATTGTGGTAGTGTCTAATATTTTGATCGTGGTAACATTCATGGTACATGAGATTATGGGAAGYTCTTTGCTCAGCTGGATGTCTTTAGGAAATAATGTGGCATTCTGGTGAGGTGCGGAGGTGGGAAGGGAACAGAAGTATTGCGTACTTCAATTTGCTAATAATGTCAATTTAAATAAAAGATGCACTGGATAAATCAAGGCCTTTCAACCAGTATTGCTTTCCAACAGAATCTTTTCGCCTTGGCTGGTGATGAGGAGCCTGAAGTGCGCAAAAACGTTTGCCGTGCTTTGGTCATGTTGCTGGACGTTCGAATGGATCGCCTTCTTCCTCATATGATTAGTATAGTTGAAGTGAGTCTCATTTCTCAAATTGCATGCAGAAACCTTTCTGGAGATTTAGAAATAAAAAACATCCRTTGAAACATGTATATTGTTCTTAACCACTTGCCTGCTTCTCACTTGCCATCAATGTTGAGGCTGTAAAACTCTTTTCAGCGACTTGCTGACTTGATATTTATTTGRTAGTGCATGTAGCAGTTACCTGTCCTCACTAAGGTGATCAATCCTGAAATGGCCAGGATCAGTTATATTGTGGAGCAGCCAGGCATCTTCTGTCCACAAGAGAGAAGATCCTGTTGATCAGACAAGCAGTCAAGATACAGCTTCAGTTTTCACTTTAAAGCTGTCAATGCATGGGTTTTGTTTGTTTGTTCTCCAGATGTGTTGATCACAATAAGGAAAGGCATGTTAGGTTATATGGCTGTGAAGCTCTGTGAGCTACTAATTAATTTATTTTCTGCTAAATTCAGTTAGAGAGATTAGTGTAATTGATTAGCTCATTTATGGTTTGATATATGCCTTGGTGTGCACAAATGAAATCCAGGAACTGTGGCTATTGCTCAGCATTCACCAGAAAGCTTTTTGCTCCTTTGAAGCTTGAATGCCTTTCAAGATCAGCACTGATCTGGATCCCCGATGGTGACTACTCTTAGTAGTCACAGAGAAACTTGTATCCGTGTGCTGCTCTGTATGCGTATGGAGAATCTAATTTTTCTGTAGATAAAGTTCKTAACGATCAGCAATGACTGAAGAGTTTGAGCAACATCACTTCGGAAAAGACAGATTTAGCATAATGTTCAYGGTCTATTTCCAGAGCACATGGGAAGCTTAGYTCTTCTGTTTTGAGTTTTTTGTTTGTTTTGATTATATACTTCCAGGTGACCAGAAGCAAGGGATTTTTTGTTTGTTTTGTATTGTTTTGGATGTCATGGTGGTGTGTTTTGTTTGGATTTTCTTTATTTCTCTGAGAACTTATGTTAGGAGTAGGCCTAGCTTCAATTACTGTTTTGCACTTTGCATGTTCATAGAGCATATTTATCCAAATACATGACTTTTTAGATCTTTTTCAGGAAGAAATAGACTAAGCCTAGACTGTAACATAAGTAATGCACATTGAGAGAATAAGCTGTAGTGTGAGGAATGTCTTCGGCTAGAATACAATTTGTGTCTCTATTTTTATCTTCCTCACCAATGTGTGAATATAACAAAATGTTGTATTTTCAGGCCCTTTGGGGGAAAATGTCAGATGTTGTTACAATACATTTGGAAGTAATGAAATCACTTGCTTGAAATCACTGTATTATTTAGCTGTTGTCAACTTTTCAGAGCCATAGTCAGTTTGTTGACAACTCAAACCAGTATTTCTCTTTAAGTTCTCGATGACAGTAACTAGCCTTTAGAAGGGCAAATTTTGTATTTGCAAAATGTCTAGGGAAGCAATGTCCATCCCATTCTGTTCAGATTTGTGAATAAACTGGTATTCTGAAGAAACTGAAGAAAAAATAATTTCTTTAGTTTTAATTAAATCTATGAGGAAAGATAGGTTCATGAATTTTCACTCTTCTTAGAAAACTCATGGAAGTGCCAGTTGTTTCAGAATTGGAGTTTATATGGACAAATGCAGAAATTRCTATTTTGGAAGCTGCAGGCTTCTTTCCTGGGTTATTTTGGCAACTGGATGTAGGAAACAGATGTAGCAGTAGTATAAGTGACTTTGTTTATATACATTTTTTCCTTCTGATTTGTTTTTTTAGGTAGACTATATTGGACGTTGTTTTATAGATTGATTAGATTAGTTTAAAGATTAATACAGAATTACCATATGATGAGAGGTTAAATGAGCTGGGTCTGTTTAGCGTAGAGAAGAGAAGGATGAGAGAGGATCTAATCAATATGTACAAATTCCTGAGGTATGATTGTAGAGACGAAGGGGCTAAACTGTTTTCCATAATGGCTAGTGATAGGACAAGGGGCAGTGATTTTAGACTGAGGCATAGGAGGTTTCGTCTCTGGGTGAGGAGAAACTTCTTTCCTGTGAGGGTGACAGAGCCCTGGAACAGGCTGCCCAGAGAGGTTGTGGAGTCTCCTCTGGAGATCTTCCAGTGCTCTAGGTGTCCCTGCTGGAGCAGGGTAGTTGGATTAGATGATCTCTAGAGGTCCCTTTCCAACCCTAAAGATTCTGTGATTCTGTGATCTCTGAATTGCTTTTCACACTAGAAGATTTTAAGACTTTTTGTTATGGGTTCTACTTAATTATATCCTGTCAGGTGATCAACACTGGACCAACATTCTGTGTATTGGATGGAAACATTTTTTTGTCACTTCTATATTAAATATGCAGTTGTATCTTTGTTAAAGTTGAAGAGGCAGGGAAAGCTTTCTATTGGAAACTACTGTTAATGGTCACAAATCTCTGTCTGTTGTTTCTTGCTAATAGTGATCTAACAAGATATTTTGGAATCTTGAGTCWTCTCTCGTTAATGAATAAAATCCTGTTACTTATTCCCAGTAAGTAATTCTCTTAAGCCCAGCCCTACTYCAGAAGTGAAGTGACCATGGTAACATGACACTGGTGCCACACTCCGGTCCTACCAAGACACTTTGCAATGTTGATGTTTTATCTGGGCAATCAAAACTCATGTCTTATACAATAATTTCTATATTGTATAGTACATGCTTCAGAGGACACAGGACCAAGATGAAAACGTGGCTTTGGAGGCTTGTGAGTTTTGGCTGACTTTGGCTGAACAGCCAATTTGTAAAGATGTATTATGTCGGCATCTTACTAAGTAAGTATTAATGATTACAACAATTAGTCATTTTTGAAATAGTTGTCTTTAAASTTCAATTGGGTTGTTCTATACACTTTTATTAAAGTAATATCAATTTTTGCACCTTACTTAGGAGGATTTTCTTATAGTTGGCTCTGCTGCATAAATGACTTAGAATAGACTTCACTGAAAAGACTTCTGTGGGCTGTATAAAGTCTTGTTCTTTTACATTTTACATGAAAGATTGTAGACTGTAATGCTGGATAAGTGCTAAATAATTGGTGTTAATTACTAATTGGAATTCTATCTTTTCTTTGGTGAAAATTTCTGCAGGTAATATGCCATTGGGATGTTTTACTTTAGAAAGTATTCTCTTCGTTTTTCAGAACATACAGGGATTGACACCTATAGTTCTGTGTAATTGTAGTCCATGGGCATAACCAGTTGAGTAACTGGGTGAAGTTCAAAGGACAGATTTGACAAAGTCTTTTTCATGTTGGGAACTGAAGTAGTAACCACAACAGATGAAGGGAGCTTAATGTAGCGTGACTTTGATGCTCAGGATTAGTAAGGTAGGGTAGGGCCCTCAGGCAAAGTACAGTAACAATTGATAACCGACTAAGGATGGCTGGAACACGTTTACTCTTTAGTACGTGTTTATCAAATATATGAATGTATATGAATGTATATCAAATATATGAATTCTTATTCAGAAGCATTTGGCTTAGTTTTTGAAAGATGCCTCTAGATAAACTTMATCATACTGAAGAATATTCCATTTTTTAAAGTGTAAAACTTGCTTCTCCAGTTGGCCAGCTCTAATTTGTAATTTGTAATGAACAGGCTTTTTAGATTACAGAATGTCAATACACCTCATAAATGGGGTTTGGTTTAGGTACTAGCTTTTGTGAGTGAGCTACATTTTCTTGGTTTGGGGTTTATGTGTGGCAATCAAAATTATTGTCCGTATAATTGGAAATTGGCTTGCTTTATGTGTTATTTTGATGTTATTGTTATTTCTTCATAGGCTGATACCTGTGCTGGTAAATGGTATGAAATATTCAGAGATAGATATTATTCTGTTGAAGGTAAGCACCAATTTCTTATACTCTGTAAGAGTATCTGCTCAGCTTGTGACCTGTAATTCAGAATGGTTCAGCTGGCAGAACAGGTCTGGCCTCTACTAGCTGTGCCATGGAGAACTAGCTGTAGGGGCACCCTATGTTGCTCCAAAATCTAAATGCTACTGTTACTATATCTGCTATTGTTTGGTCTGTTGACTCTGTTGGTCACTATCCCTACCCATCTCAAATTAGCCCATGAATTACTGCAACAGTGCAGCTTAGAAAGAATGCTCAGAAATAGTCCTAATGACTTTCTGCACTGAATGACATTGAATGTTGCATAAAATAAAATGTGTTGGAATATGGCCAACCACCAGAATTTCTCTAAAAGTTTTCAGCTGACTGTCTCTTAATTCAGTGTCATCTGGAATTATCTCCTAACAAAAAAGATACTTTGTGTGAACTTATCTTCCTTGTGTTTCCACTTAATTTTCCTGGAAAATACTATAGTAGAATGCAGGAAAAATGTGACTTATAATTACCTGGGCAGCACAAGAGACATGTGAATCTTTAATGTGCTTACAAAATCTATATATTCTTAATGTCTTTCAGCATTATAGTTGTACTAGTTTATCTGATTAAAACATTCTGATGATAGGGGGATGTCGAAGAAGATGAAGCAATTCCAGACAGCGAACAGGACATAAGACCTCGATTTCATCGTTCACGAACGGTGGCACAGCAGCATGGTGTGATGACCCAGCAGCATGGCATTGAAGATGGTATTGAAGATGATGATGACGATGATGAACTTGATGATGATGATGATACTATTTCTGACTGGAATTTAAGTATGTGAAAATAATAAAATGTTTTAAAATATATGTAATTGTAATATGACAGCCACAGAAAAAAAGAGAATTTTTTTGTGTAGCAGTACTGGGGCTTTGGTTTTAAACAGAAGCAGAACCATCAGGAAGTTTTTCAGATATGTAACAGTTACTACCTTTGTATCTGCACTGACAAAAACTAGGCAACTATAAGCTTATTACATATGTTGGATATGACAGAAGGAGCTGCATGTACCTACTGGATGCAATTTAACAGAGGTTTTTTGGCCAAGAATTTTAGTTCTGTAAGCTAATACAAACTATGGTCACATTTAAAAAAAGAAAAAAGTTTTACATTGGTCTTAGCTTGAGAAAACTAAGTAATGCTTTTTGTGTATTTTGCTCTTCCCTATAAGACTATGAGTATGTAGTTTTTTTCTGTTTTGTTTTTCCCAATTTGATCCTACTACTACTAATACCAGCAGTTACCGCTAATTCTTTTTATATGTGAAATATTYGCTTCTGAGTAGAATATAGAACTTAAGCTATGAAGAGAGGAGATAACACAGGCGAAAGTTCTGATGATAACGTAGATGTCGTAGGATCTCTAGGCCAATGTGATAAGGAAAAAAAATGCCCCTAATTGTTTCTTAACCTCAATTTTAAGAGACTGTGAATGGAATTCTGATAAATCTGACATAAATATGCTTTGTAGTGAAGCCACCTCATTCTAGAGCGGTAGAAGATTTGAGTTTTGACTGTTTCTGTGTGAGATCTGTAACTAGCACTTTCCATGGAGTCTGCTACTGACTGTCTCGAAAGGTAGAGCAAATTCTCAAGTTAGGTTATTGTCAATCTAAGAGCTGAATTCTCAGTTATGATTTTTAAGACTGATGGCAGACTCTGACCTCTTGGGAGTGTTGGAAACCTGTGTGATGTTGTGGGTTGATRTGTTATAATGTATATTCCTTTTGGTTCTAGAGTCTGCAATTAGGTTTTCTCATAAATATAAAATCACAATTTGTGTCAACAACTTAATACATTATTTTGAGCTATGTCATTGAGCCCTTAAGGTGTAGAAGCGGGTCTTCTGATCCTGATCTTGGTGACTGTCTCAACTTTCGTTGAAATGTTTCTCAACCCATTCTCTTTAATTTGTTTTTGACTGTTTTGTCCTTTTTGCTGTGTGRTGAAAAGGTCTTATAGAAAAGTTTGTTCCTTCCTTTCAAGTGGAAATTTTAAATATGTCCACAAAAAATAATTTTCCAGAGTCCTGTTTTTGTTGTGACAGATCAATATAGCTCAAAGCTCATGCGTCAAACAACTTTGAGTCTCATCTGGATTTTTATTATTGTTCTCTTAGAAAAAATATAACATGAACATAAATATGCTCTTTTTTTTAAAGATCTCTTACTTAGAAAACAGTATAACTCTTGATGCACAAAGCTATTTTGTCACTGTTATTTGGAGACTTGGTARAACTAAGTGTAATTTTGTTTGAAAATGTAGTTGAATTTGGGAAAGGCACACTCTGATCCAGAGTTTTAGTGAGGAAGCTAAAGTTGACCAGGAATGGTGGCTGGAAGGGGAAARAGTCAGAGGGAGGAAGAAGTAAGTCTGCATTAACACGTATCAACTGGGCTTAAGAAAATGTCAGTTATCTGAAACCAGAAACTTAATGTGTCCTGTTTCTGGAACCACAGTGGAGAAGTTTGGGGTATATTACTTCTTATGGTAGTTGCTGCCTTCCAGGTGGTACTTTTCAATGCCTGTTTGGACTTACTAGCAGTTAGAGTTGACCTCTGATACCTGTCTTGTGTACGCTTTCCTTCCAGCTGGATCCTTTTTGACAGATTTAGAAGGAAGTGAGATCCTAATAAGCACATAAGTGCAGTTTAAATCCTCTAATATGGGCAATCTTTGTAAAACAAGCTTAATACTAGTTTTATAAACGTGATATGCCACAGAAGGAAGCTAGAGCTAGGGATTTCTGAACCATTTTTTGAAGCTTTTATGTTCTTTATTTTATTTTTATGAGCATCTATTTGCTACGAGTATAGGATTAAAAAAATCTAAAGACATTTTTGTGTGTGRTCTTTCTCCTTATATTGGTGTATTAGGAAATAGGCGTAAAATATAAGAATGCAGTAGAGAAACCAGTAAATTCCTTGTAGTCTGCAGAGCTTTATGCTTCTCTCTCTTTGACACATGGGTCACTCTTAGACTGGATTTCAAAAAAAAAAAAATTAATGTTTTCTAATGTTGTTCTAATATTTTCCCTTTCATTTTAGTTAGTATATTACATTCACATCACAGACCTTCTCTCTTCCTTGATGTTACTCCCTCCTGAAATTAAGTATGTAATGTTGCAGTGTAATGTTGGGGCTCTTACCTTGTGCTTTCCTATCTCTAGTGTATAAATCTTATTAAAGGCTGTGTAAGTGTGGCAAAACTGACATTAAGAGACATAGTTTTTCTCAGAGCACAGTGGATCACTGTGTCTTGTAATAGCTTAGAAGTGTTCTTCCTCTTTGTGCCCAGAGACTTTATTGGCAGCTAAACGTTAAAAGAAGGATTATACTGTCGGCTAAAATGGGTTGAATGGTATGCAGAGATTAACACTCCATTGATTCTCCCTAGGGAAATGTTCTGCCGCTGCTCTAGATGTCTTGGCCAATGTATTTCGTGATGAACTTCTACCACACATCTTGCCCCTTCTGAAGGAATTGCTCTTTCACCCAGAATGGGTAGTCAAAGAATCTGGCATTCTGGTTCTTGGAGCAATTGCTGAAGGTAAGCTAACATTGCCTACCAGGCTGCTGAAATTTCTGACTGGTTCTGARGAAGCTTTGTAATTCCTTCTAGGTGAACTTACTCAGGCAAATAAGTGTATGTCTGTCTTAATATGGTTTCACTGTGTTGATTAACATTTGCGGCGACTACTTGCTGAGTGCAGTTTTTGCTTTAATTTTTCATTTTCAAGGCTATGTGTAGTTAGGAAACTGAATAACTTGGATCATTTCCGTTACTTCTTCCTGCTGTGACTCTGCAGTATATGTTTTTAGGTCAGTCATAAAATACTGTCTTGGCCAGACGTTAAAAGAAACGCTAAATAATTTTAAGACTTAATTTCATTTAATGCTTTCAAAATTGGAAAAGACAGTACTCCCATGAGTTGAGTCTACTGAATTGCTTTTTGTGGGTGGTTCGTACGTTTAATTGCTGTGACTTCAATTTCTTTATATTTACTCAAAGGCGTGGGATTTTTTTGGCAGCATTTTCTGCTTCTCTCTGCATTTTGGAAACCAAAGTAGTGTACTGGTGTCTATGYGAGGGTTATCCTTGTTTTTCCATAGTATATTTTTTCATTGTTTCTAGAGAATGTTTTTATTTGTTTTGATTTTCAGTCAAAGCAAAAGTAGGCACTTTTTGCAAGTCTCAACTTATTATGTCTGCCTTTGCTGATCTTAAGGTGTACGGTTTCTTGCTGGCCTATATTTGTGTAAATTAGGAGAAAACTAAATATCTCTTCAGAATCATTTTTCATGAAGTGACTGCTGTCAARGCTGGAGCTGTTTTTTATACTTTTTTGTGCTATTGAGGTGTGTGTGGGGGGGGTCACTGCGAGTGATMTGATGTTTCTGGTAGGATATGTACAAATACATTTTTTTTTTTTTTTTAATGTATTTGCTATGCTCCAGATAATAAAACAGAACTTTTGTTAAGGAACTCAGAGAAGCAGTGAAGTAGAGATATAACTGAGAAGCATTTAAAATTGGTCAGGCACTTAAAGTATTGCTTATGGTAAAGAGCTAGCCATGAATTGGGTAGATTGTATTGTGATATGCTGGGAAATGATTTACTGCATTTCAAAAAAACAAACAAACAAACAAACAAACCTAATAGAGGATGTGTCTTGCTGACTGCGCCTGTGCAATATGGTGTTTCTCCTTGCAGGCTGCATGCAGGGCATGATTCCATATCTTCCTGAGCTGATCCCTCACCTTATTCAGTGCCTCTCCGACAAAAAGGCTCTTGTGCGCTCCATTACCTGCTGGACGCTTAGTCGCTATGCACACTGGGTAGTTAGCCAGCCCCCAGACACTTACTTGAAGCCATTAATGACCGAGTTGCTAAAGCGCATCCTGGATAGCAACAAGAGAGTACAAGAAGCTGCCTGCAGGTGCGTAAAACAACAAAAAGCCCTACTTTTGGCACCGTGTTTTCTAGTGACGCTGTTTTWGTGCCTGTTTTGCTAAATGCATGACTCCATTTTTAGCAATTCTTGTTTTTGTTTGTTTTTTCTTTTTGAATTAAGTTCAGCTTGTAGCATAGTCACAACTTCTGAGKTCTGGTAAAATGAAAAAGTTACTTTGTGTGTCTCGTGACTGATTACATAGTGTGTTAATTATTGAACTAAAATGATGTAAGAAAGCTAGCTGCATGTGACTCCTGTTTTTTTCCATTATTTGAAGTTACATGTTTCGTTGACAACACCATTATCACTGACACTGTTCATCTGTCTTCTATATGTGTATGTACAGTCAGTGAGAGTGACAATGGAAACCATTCTATCATTGAGTTACTGGTGTTGCTTATACCTGGCTCGGGATGACCAAAGCATTTATTTTATAACTTTCTGAAAGGGAAACTCCCTTCCCTCTTGAAAGGAAAATCCAGGGATATAAGATTGCTTTTTACTCCTGTCTACTGATGTTATTTATTTATTTTTTGTTAAGTAGTGGCCTCGTTATGTTGTGTGCACATCTTGTGCAAGAAACTCAGCAAGTTTTACAGTGCAGTTTGTGTGGAGCAGCACTGCACACAGCAAGAATTGTCAAGAAGCTTCCTCCATAAAGCAATGTTTCTTCATAAAATGTTATCTACTCTGATTCCGTGCTTATAATGTGTTTTTTTAGTTTCAGTAGTGCATTAAGGGCAAAGCTGACGTCAAAGTTCTTGTACTAGGTGCGAGCCAGAAGATGTATCCTTACCTGAGAATTTATACAATGAGTTAATGAAATTTATTAAGCAAGATTTGTCTATTAAACAGTTTTACCCTTTTTTGTCTCAAAACCTTGTCAAACATTTGGCTAGCAATTTTCCTGCTTTAACTCCAGCTATTTGAACATCTATCCTCAAAATTATCGATAATCTGTTGTTTCCAGAATGAGCATGGACATGGTGATACAAGAATATTTGCTTCACAGATTTTAATCCAGAGAGTCAGAGTTCAGTAAAATTGCTATTTATTTTAAAAAGTGAAACTTTTGTCCACACTTCTCTCATAGAGAACATGGTTAAAATGTGCTTGTAGTTTAAAAAGCTGTGTTGCAGTTGTATCTTATCTTTATGCAGTGCTTATAAAAGATGCACAATAAGAAGTGGAAATTGCTGAAGTAATAGGAAAAAAAGGGAAATGCTTAAATAATAATCCAACTGATTTTTAAAAAAAATCAGCCAGTAATAGATTTATTCATATGTTAAAAATCTTTCTTCAGAGTAAATTTTCATTGAAATTACTCCTGCAGGAAAAAGATAAACAGCTTGGGGAAATCTGCTTTGAGGGGAATGTGAAGCTGTTAAAAGTCAAGACATACTTTCTAGCTTTATAAATTGTAAGGACACATGATGATCATAGTTGGAGAAGGGCAAAAAACCACTTGCACTTCTACAGTTCTGTATCATGCCCTAAAAGCTCTTTGACTTTATGTGTGTTCTCCTCACATTTTATGTCGTTCTGAAAAATCAAAATAATAGATAGCACTGATGTTAGCCATTTAAAGCATTCACAATTGTACTACACCAAGAAAAAGGCAGTGCTAGCAAGGAGATTTTCACTCAAACTTAGGTGGAGATGTATAAATTCTTAGTGTTAGGGTAGGCTAGTAATAGGTTGAAGCAAACAAGGCTAGTAAATATTTAACTCATAATTTACATTTAAGTATTTTTGTGAAGTGGCATAGGTATTTGTATTTTTTGTACCATTATGTCTGATGTCCATTTAGCAGACCATCTGATGTGTGCTTTGGCCAGGGCTGGTCACAGTTGTTCATGCACCGTCTCTATTTCCTGTATCTTTGTGTGTTTCCCTGTGTAGTGACCTCCAGGCTGTCCCATGTCGGCATGGTGTCTGGCACAGTGCTATAGGGTTATAGTACATGTGAAATGTAACAGCTTGTTTTCTGGTTCCTGATGTGTCARTTAAAGTATTGTAACTTCCGGAGCAGTAATTCTAGGGATTTTTCCTATATATGCATTCAATTTGTATTGAATAGCAATGTGTTGTGATGTTGTTAAGTTTTCTTGTTTTGTCTTCAAGGTGCTGACTGACCTCTTTTTTYCCCTCAGTGCCTTTGCTACTCTAGAAGAGGAGGCTTGTACAGAGCTTGTTCCTTATCTTGCTTATATACTTGACACTTTGGTCTTCGCATTTAGTAAATACCAGCATAAAAACCTGCTCATTCTTTATGATGCTATAGGAACTCTGGCAGATTCTGTAGGACATCATCTGAACAAACCAGTGAGTATCCTTTATTCTGTAGAAGCACTCATGGTGTTTTGAGTAATAGGTTCAGTGTTTGAACGTTACAAAATARAAATCCTATTCTTTAGTTTTGGATCGTATTAAAATATTTACATGTCAAATGCATACATAGGCTGATTGTAATTTGCCCACTACACAAACAATTCCTATTTGGAATGCCACGCTCTGTGCATGGTCACTTTTGAATTGTGCTTTGAATTGGATTTTTTTCCAGTCCAAACGTTTTCAGGACAAAAGAGGTACCTTGAACAGTGTAGATACTAAAAAAGAACTTTGGAGAAGTAGGTGGAATGGGTAAGTGAATTTCTAATGGCCAGTCTCTTTTGAGGAAGAGCTTTCAGTGCAACTAAACTGTTCACCATGGGTCTCTTTCTAATGTAKTGGAACACATGTTGCCTGAAACTGCTTTATCAGATGGTGGGAGAGACGTACACAAAAGCATGGATAATATATAGGCACATAATGTATTTTTTAATAGCATGTATGCTTATTAATAGAATATGTGCATGTCAYGTGTTAAGAGCATCTTATGCTGGCTATTAGAATTTTTGTCTCTGTAGTTTTTCACATGGCAGACACTCTAAAATAAAATCATTTGGTTTGTTACCATGGCATTTTATTCCCTGTCCGTACGTCAAACCTTTAGAACACTGTCTTTGGTCATAGCTATAGTTCACAGTGTTTTGCGGATCTTCTGGATAATTTCTGGGAGAAGCAGGCACTCTARGGACACCTGATCAGTGTCCTTGTGACTTGAGTAGTGACAGAGATACTCATTTTGTATCAAGTTGATGGAGTACTTACTGGTGGAACAGGGTCCTTCTGGAAGGATGGGAAGTGACAGCCTTCATGGATAATTGGTTGCTAAAGGAAGAATATTCATGGATGTGGATGGGATTGTAGCATGAGGGCAATAGGACATAGCTGAGAAAAGCAGATGACAGATGCACAGCCAGATTGCATTGCTAGTAAAAAGATTTTTCCATATGCCCCTGGGGTGTTCGTGTGGATTTTTAAATCGGAGAGCCACTGAATGTTGCTACATTGAAACCAAATGTGGAGAAAAAGATTCACTTTGCAAAGGGTTATGTAGCTCTACCAAAAACAAACACGCAGAAATGTTCTTAAACTGAATGAAGTATTGTTTTTCTCTTTTTATCAGATTTAGCAATTATTACATGGGTATTGCTTCACAAAAATAATTCTCACATGCAAACACGTGATGCACATCTAGATACAAATAAACATTTGTAACAGAACCATTCTCTTCTGTTTAATGTCATACAGCTCACCAATAGCATAAGGATTTTTAAAGTTAMGTTTATGTAAAAGCTTTTAGCTGAATTATGTCAGTCACTGTTTCTAAGTATCTCAGCATAGTACTAGAAACAATTTAATTGATACTAGTGTTTTATTGAAAATCGTAAAAYATAACTTGTAAACACTAAGATTAAACTTTCGTTAATAGACAGAACATCTGTCATTTTTTAAAACAGATTACAACATTGGTAGATTTATAATACATCAGGTTTTATCTTTTACTCAAAGAAAAGTTCAATTGAATCCRTATTCCACACTTAGTGCATTTTGAGGTTAGAAAAACAAAATATATTTGTTTCAGCGGCTGATGTATTTTGATCTTAAACAGGAATATATTCAGATGCTAATGCCTCCGTTAATCCATAAATGGAACATGTTGAAGGATGAAGATAAAGATCTCTTCCCTTTATTAGAGGTAAATGTTAAAAAATTGAATATCCTTTATCAATTTCTTTTAGGATTTACACTTGCATTGCTAAGTAAACATTTACTAGGATGTGTGGTTATAAATGACAGCATTAGGTGTTTTTCACAATGGAGAAAATCTTATTGTGAGAGAATTTTTGTCTAAAGAAATGTTTAGCAAAAAGTTTAAATTTCTACTRGTTTTGAGTAATTYGAATTTTCTTAAAAGAAAAAAAAAGTTTCTTCTCTGCTTTTTCACCTTTTCTCCCTCTCCTTTCATTCTTCTGTTAAAGCTTTTGTCAATTAAGCAAAAAGCATGACTAGACCATATAAACTGTTAAACTTTTAAAATCTGAAGCAGGCCAGCTCTTTTAGAAACCAGTTTTGTAACCTGACTTTACTACTAAGGCTTGTATGTGAGCGTGATGCTGCAGGTCAAATGCTTGCTGTGAATATTGTACTAGCTGTATTCATATTCATTTTGTCAACCACATCTAAGAAGAAACTAGTTCTGAGAAATTTTCTCAACTGGCATAGTTAAGAGAGAGTCACAGTTAGCTCACAGTTGCCTTGGCTCAGCAAGTGAGTACTGATTTCTTAGGTTGTGTTCATTTAATCATCCTTATGTGACCATGCTTACAATGCTGACACTCCCCACCTCAACCCCTCATCTCTTTAGTAAAAAGTGCTGGGGAGCATAAGCTAAAAATGTGACCTTTTTGTTATTTATTTATTCCAGTGCCTGTCGTCAGTTGCTACTGCSTTGCAATCTGGCTTCCTTCCATACTGTGAACCCGTGTACCAGCGTTGTGTAAATCTGGTGCAGAAGACCCTTGCACAAGCCATGGTATTTTTCTATTGCTATTCCTAGGTTTTCAGAATATCTCCTTCAATAAATGTATTAAGGGTGTAATATTATGGCTTTGTAGAGGGATTTATATTGTAACTGTTACATGTCTACAAGAAACTGCAGTCATGAATCTGTTTTTCTTCACACGTACTTCTGTCACGATCTAATACCAGTTTTGGAAACGTGTGCTTTTTTGCAGTTGCACAATGCTCAGCCAGACCAATATGAGGCTCCAGATAAAGACTTTATGATTGTGGCTCTAGATCTGCTTAGTGGTTTAGCTGAAGGACTTGGAGGCAACATTGAACAGCTGGTGGCTCGCAGCAATATCCTGACACTAATGTACCAGTGCATGCAGGTGAGATGAACGTGCTTAATCCTAAAATTTATTTCTTAAGAGAATCAAAACTACTATTTGATTTTTTTCTTTTCCTTTATTTCTTTTGTTTGTTTAGGATAAAATGCCTGAGGTACGACAGAGTTCTTTTGCATTGCTAGGTGATCTGACAAAGGCGTGTTTTCAGCATGTTAAGCCTTGCATCGGTATGTTTCTTTTTATGTATTAAACAATTTGTTTTACAAATTAGTAAGAAGCTGGCTTAGACGTTGTTAAGTCAGGTTCTGTGGTTGGCCTTGCTATGCTGGTGTTAATTTTCCTGAGTCTTTATCAGCAGAAGTGTAGTCTTGCCTTATTTGTGTTTAAAAATGCATATTTTTTCCATTTATAGACAGTTAGGAGGTTCGGTTTTTCACTTGATTTTCATAACACAGTGAGCTGCCTGTTTTGCTGGAATAAAACAATGCAAATAGACTTTAATTAGAACAGTTGGTGCCTTTGATTAAATTCTTCGGTTTGTAACTTCTGTTGATTTACTCTAATTTAGTGCTATACAATTACTTGTATACCAAAATCAGAAAACTTAGAGGGAAAAGTTRTTTTTGAGCAGGGAAGTAGCATTGGTTACTTCCAAAATACTTGTTGTTGTCTCCACCCTCAAATACCGTAGAGATACCATAGAGATGTCCTCAGCTTGCCAAATGAGTGTTTGAATAGGCTGGGAACTGAAGATTTGTTTTGGCAGATCTCATAATCTTACCTTTGTGAATATCAATTTGTTCAAGCWCCTTTAATGAAGGAGTTGATTGCCTTCTAGGCCTTATTTTCAAGAATAGCTGAATAGGTAGCTCTCTGCATGCTTTGAGGGTTGTTCAGCTATCATATAAAAAATAGAAGTACTTATTTTGCTTTTATTTCTCTCTTACTTCCATCCACGGGAGAAAGGGAGATATATTTGTAGGTTTACATAAAGGTAAAGCCTTTTTGRAACTTTTTGAAACCATAGTTTGAAAAGACTTGTGTAGATCTGTTTAGATTCTAAAATCCAGGTCATTCCACTATGTAGCAGAAATATAGCTCCTGTTAATCCGTGCATAACACCTACCAAGCGTTTAAATACTTAAGTGTTTAAAAAGAAAAAAAAAAAGAAAAACTTTTATTGTGAGATTACAGTATTAATGCATGATGGTTGTATTGTGTGATGTTGATGAGATTTTAAAATGATGTTCTTTGTAGCTGATTTCATGCCCATTTTGGGAACCAACTTAAACCCTGAATTCATTTCTGTGTGCAACAATGCCACCTGGGCGATCGGAGAAATCTCCATTCAGATGGGTAAGATTCTCCTTCTCTTTTGAGACTTTCTTGAATGGTTTTGCTTTTGACGTGCTTTGGGTGTTTTGGTTTTTCTGAGTGATAGTTTCCCATTGAAACTTAAATTGGAGATTCTTCTCCTGATATGAAATTCAGTGTACTGGATCTATTGACATTATGTGTGTTAATGTACATTTTCTTTCGAATCTTTGTTTTTTGGCTATTTTAGGTATAGAGATGCAGCCTTATATTCCAATGGTGTTGCACCAGCTCGTAGAAATAATAAACAGACCCAACACGCCAAAGACGTTGTTAGAGAACACAGGTACCCAAAAACTGAAACATTCACGGTGAAGGGAATTAGGTTTTTGGGGTTTTTTATTTGTTTTGGCTTTAAAAAATTACATAGGGAAATCACACCAGAACTAGWTTCACTATTGTGTATCAAGGTTTTCTAAACAAAACCGAAGAAGTTTTGCAGAAGTTCTTACAAGTCTCAGTCTTGCAGCAAATCATCTATCATATATCTAGATTATTAAAATCGTTGTGTTGTCACTGTGTAAATTTATTTATCATTATCTACACTTTTAAGTATTTTCTTAATTTTATTTGTTTATTCAATATGACAAATGTATGCAGTACACTTTTAAGACTTATTGGCCTTACTTTACACTGGTTTTGATGTATGCATGTACTTACATAATGTGTACCGTATATATTTGTCCAATGTTTGAAGCAAAGCTAATTGTCACAAAGCAACAAAAATCAAACTCCTTTAATTTACAAAAAAAAATTGATTTAAAAAAAAATGCATTAGGTCTAGATCTGTGATGGATATATCACCACAATGTAAATGAAATTATGTGCAATGTCTGTTACCTGGTGACTTGATAAAAATTTCTGGAAAAAAGGCCAGCAAAGGCATGCTGTTTATGCTGCAGCCATCAATTTTGACATTCAAACTGGGAGCAGTCTATAAATGCTTTATCAAATCCAAATTTCTGAGGCTTGTTTCTTTTGCATTTTAGAGGGCATGTTCTGGTATGAAGAGCACCTTCCATACTACAGGAAAATGCTATTAATGCTTTAATATCTTCTTTTTTTGCTATTTTATTAATAGATAATTCTGCTTGATAGTTAATTATCATATGAGAAAGCAATAATTTAGTCATTATAACCTGGCATGATTGAAAACAATACAAGTTCAGTGCTGCAGTTGCATTCTTAGGAGGTAAACATGAAATAAATTGGAGAGAGATTTTTCAGTGCATATTTCCTTCCAGTATTTGGGGAATCTTAAAAGCTCTTGTTTCCCTACCCCCTTCTCTGCTTTCCCTTTCTTTCCCAATCTAGTATGGAAGGTGAACTTGAAAAATTAGGTAGATGTTTGACATATTATAGGTATTGCATTTTTAAAGGCATAGCTTGGTAGTAAGTGGCTACTCACTGTGAAGTGCACTGTGGAATAGCATAGCAGTGTAAAAAATAGATTTTTTTTTTTTTTTTTTTTTTTTNTTTTTTTTTTTTTTTTTTTTTTTTTACGCCCCTCCTTGTTTCCCACACACACACTGATGGATGTGTAGTACCTGTAACTGACAGGCATCCAGTACTTAAGTGCTTGCTTCCATCACTATTAGAGAATTTTTGGAAGCATCCAAATACTGACATTTTGTTTATTCTCTTAATAGTTATTTTAAATGTGGATGCATAACTGCAAATAAATGTTGTGTGGTGTACCTATTRTAAGTTTGTTGTGGGATATTGTGCTGTATGCCACTGGTATATGCTAGTGTATTACTACACTACTGTTTCCTACTGTAGTCTACTCTGAGCTATTAAGACATATCCCTTTATGGAAACACGGGAAGACGGTAACTAAAACGGCATAGAAAATGAGTACATGCAAAAATTTCAGCTTTGACGGAAATTATACTTGCTTTTACAGRGATGAAGCCTCCAAATGTACCTTTAGGAATATTAATTTAATTGCAAATAACTGGTATATTATTAACATAATGCTTGAATTACACAGTTAAAAGCAATCTCACAGCAAAGGCAGTTTCACAAATCAGATCTGTTGAAAACTTCCAATGCTGAGCATTGAAATTGAGTAGTATCAGAGAGAAAAAAAAAAAGTACAATACCAGTGTGCTGCAGGTTCTGTGGAATGAATGTGCTCTAGGCTGCCGGTATATCCTACACCAAACTTTTTTTGGAGAAAGCATCATCTGCTTTATTGCATGTTTCATGAAACTGTTCACAAATGCCTGTTTAATTAGAGTGTTGCATAGTATGTCCCTTGAACATAGGTTTCCTTTCTCTGCTTCATATAAATCTGCTGGATTTTAGTATTATTCATGTATTTTGCTTCAAGTATCCTGATACATTATTCCCCACCCTATCCTTTTTCTAAAGATTAATCTTCTGTGAGTTGAGCAAACACCATTAAAACACATTTGTATGATGATATTTTCCTATGTCTGTCCCTCGGAACAAAGGCCCAAATGATTTAATCACACGGAGAAGCAGTTCTGCTCTTCGTATGTCCTAGTGCCTTTGTATCAGAAATCAGATCCTAGGGTTACTTTTGTGAAGAAGCCTCTTGTGAACAATTAAAAAAAATGGGATTAACCGATCTATTTGATGTAATCAGTTGCCATGAGCAACTACTTTAAAATAAAAATCCTACCACATCCAAAAGAATAAAAGTAGTTAGTGCTTAACTGAGAAGGGCATMATTTATTACTTTTTAGGTAGGTCCCAATATGTATGCTGTAAACATGTTTCTAAATAAGGCTGGATTGGTAGTTAGTAGACCAACAAAAATCTTGAAATAYAATTTTTTTTCAACAGTTCATAATACTTATTATGATTGAAGGTGCCTCATTCCTTTTTATCAAGAGTATCCAGAATAGTACATTTGATTAAAACTTAGAAGTATTCAGTCGTTAAATTGAATGTGAGAGCTACCTGTAAAGAGGGCAGAATGACTACTTGTTTCAAAAAGCCTTTGGATATAAAGTTGTGTTTTTGGTGTTCTCTCATTTACTTCTTTTTCTTTTTGCCCTGGAGAGTATGCCATATATGTTGCTGCCTCTTATTTAGGGGGTGGTAATAAACAGCACTGGTGAAATCTTATGTTTATTATCATACACAGATTCTGTTGGTTTCTGTTTCTGAGTTATTTGTTGTTTTTTCTTTATTTTTTCTCCTTCCCCCTCATTTGCTCATGTCTTGGTTGGCGTTTGGTGGTGTATAACCGTGATTGCGTTACCTTAGCAATAACAATTGGTCGTCTTGGTTACGTTTGTCCTCAAGAGGTGGCCCCCATGCTACAGCAGTTTATAAGACCCTGGTGTGTATTATTCAATCTTTTTTTTTTTAATTCATTTTTCTTCACTCTCTTTCTTTCTTCTCTCTATCTCACTTTTAGATATATTTTCAGTTGGTTACAAAATCTCAATCCTTAATCATTGCCAACCATGTGACTAATCTTGTCCTATCAGGTTTGTGAGTTTTTAGTAGCACCGTCATGTATTCTTTATGTTGTGGCTAACGACTAATTTATGCATGGGATAAGATTGTCACATGCTTGCTGTGTTAAAGAGCTTGACTATGAAAGAGCATTTTAAAATCCACCAGAATGATAATACAATGCATGCAAGTACTGTAAAAGTTAAACCGTGCATTACTTTACTTAAAATTCAGTCTGAGGCTTGAATTGCTGTTAGGAATACATGTTTATAGACTTGTTATGTATAAAATAGTTTGCTTGCCGCTGTAAAAGTTAAATAACTGTTCTGTAAGTGGTATCTGACATAATTCATACTGTGGGTAGTATATGTTCTGCTTCTAATAATGATAATTTCTATAAACATTTCAGATACATGTTTCTTTTGTATTTAATGGAATGTGGGTCACACTTCGTAACTGCATTTAGTACAACAGGAGAGTAAGATTCTGCTGATCATGCCTAATTTAAATAAGAGTAGTAACTATGGTGCACAACAAGTATTTTTCTACCTTCAAAGTGTTCAGAGTAGTGTTTCATATCATCTTATCAGTGTGACTTATTCCATCAAATACTGTTACATAGTTCTGACTTAGCTATTTCTTGGTTACTTTGTCATTCAGTTAACAGCTTTGCTCTCCAACTTATTAGGTGCACTTCTCTCCGAAACATAAGGGACAATGAGGAAAAGGATTCAGCCTTCCGAGGGATATGTACCATGATATCAGTCAACCCCAGTGGAGTAGTCCAAGTAAGATACTTGAATGGATATATTTTTTTCTTATTCAAGTGAAATTTACTGAACTCTGTAAATGGAGTATAAAAAATTGACCTTGATATTGATGTCCTGTAATACATGTTGTACCTTTATTTTTGAGGTCAAGGAAACACAGTGTTTATATCATTAGTGATAGATATAGTGATACCACAGGATTTCTATTTTGGTAATAGTGTAAAGTGTAAAATAAAAGTGTAGTAGTGAGCCTTGGTTAAAATAGCTGGAGTTTGAGATTTTTGATGGTTTCGTTATTGATGTATTGAGGATCTGTAAGGAACATTTGAGGCAAAATTTTATGTAAGGCAAAATTCTATATATGAAATCATAATTTTCAGATACAATCCAGGGTTGTTTGTTTTTTWAAAAGAAACAATAAAAAATAAGCTTTTAATTCTTAAAGTTTGAGTAGAGAAGAAGGGACCTTGAACGTGATGCTTAAAAGAGTCAGTGGGACAAGGAAGATGTATTTCTTCAAAATAAACATTGCATGTTTTGAATAGAACATGACTTGCTCTTTAGTCTCCACAACTCCAAAGTAAAACTATACCAGTGTAATATGTAAGAGTAAAAAAACAGTGTGGGTTTCTGTTAGGATTCATGAGGACTTTGTACAGAAAATATGATGCAAATTGCTGGTTTTTAATACAGAGTTGTTCCCTCCTTCCCCTGAAAGACTGAAAGTCTTTCTCCTTGAAATGCATGAGTTGAGCATTTGTCTTGTTTTAAAAATGTTCAGTTTGTTTTCTAATGGCTGATACTTTACATAGCATTGTCCTCTTCTGTTGCCCCCTTGTTCCTTAATGCAACTTGAGGAAGAACTTAAGAACTTTTTCATTATCCCATCTCTTTCCCTGTAGTTATCCTCGTTATCCTTAGTAGCCATGTAAAAATATATGTTAGCAACTTGATGATTAAAGGTTTGTTTTAACAGTGTAGTAGGGGGTAATGCGTGAGAGCCAGAGAAGGGTGTGAAGGATTTGGGGGTGAATGCTGAGTGCTAAACATCCTGTGTCCCCAAAACTTCTGTCTCTTCTTAAAGAAATGCAACAGCTTTTTTTTCCCCAACTCAAGATATGCGAGAAGGAGTTGCTAATATAGTTTTGATTTGTTTGCTTGTTATGAATGGTTCTCAAACTTAATCAATGCACTAAGAATTAGACAAGTGTGTCCTCGGAGAGAATTTTTTATAACTGATTATATTTGACCAACAACTTAAAACACTATTTCTTAAACCTGTGCATGCATTTATTTACCATTATTGCCTGAACTGACTGGAAAGTAAATAAAATTAATTGTGAATTAAGCTCAAAGACACTGTGTAGCTTATAGAATGAACACCAGGGATTGCTTTCACACTTGTAAATTGACAATTCTAACCTGTCTGATTGTTTAATCCTATAGGACTTTATTTTTTTTTGTGATGCTGTTGCATCCTGGATTAGCCCAAAAGATGATCTTCGAGACATGTTCTGTAAGGTAATATTTCTAGTGTAACAGTATATTGTAACTGGCTGCTCTGCATCCTCTGTCTGTTTCTTCTTTTTCATTTAGTGGTTTTGTGATTATAAAGGATACTTTGCAAAGTCTTGAACTTAAAACATCATAAAAACTTTATAAAGTTTTCTTTTTTTCATCTTTATGTTTTTTTACATTACTGAGTTTATTCCAAACTTCTAACATKATTGGAAAGTGTGGGATCTTATCTGAAAGAGTAGTCATCCTCTCAAGGAAATTCTCATAATGCCCAGCCAGAGGCTTTTCCTGGATTGCATTTGAAAGAATAGTGGTTTGGGTTTTGTTTGGTTTGGCTTTTTTCCTACATATAAGATACTACTTTTTTTTTTTTATAAATAAATATAAAATTTATGGTGTTCAGGTTTTTGTTCTGCTTGTGGCAAAAAAGGCCACAAAAAATAACTCTTGTGAGGAAATAAAATATTTTTCAGTCACAACTCTAGTTGTCCTGTTCTATTTTGTTTCTGCTGAAAAATAAGATGAAAAATAAGATTTTAGAATTATTGATGCTCTGCAGAATCCTTCTTGGATGAGTAAAAAATAAAGCAAAACTTAAAGAAAAATGAGAAAAATGATACCAAGACCAAGAACTCATTTCTAGACAATATTGTTTAGAGGGAAAAAAATTAAGAGAAATGCACAGTTTTGTGTTTGTTTTGAGGGKTTTTTTTTATTATTTTTTTAAAAAGGTTAGTATTCTCAGTTTCACAGCCAAATGTTACTGCTGTTCGGTAGTGTGGCTCTCCTTGCGCATAAAACAGGATGTTTTTGAGTTAGTATGTCAGAATTTAATGAGAGCACTCTTAAATGGAAACATACCCTCCTTACCGAGCTCATGAGTCACTACTGTGTTTTCAAATGATTCCAACAATGCTGAGCACGAAGATGGGAATAGATGCTAGAAGTTTTGCATGCCATGTTGAGGAGCAACGACTGAAATCTCTCTCTTGGATAGGAGAGAGTTATCTGAGGTGCTTCTAAGAAACATCACCCGTTTGTCTAAGTTGAGTTTGGGAAATGCAGAGTTTTGAGTGTTTAAATACCAACAGAAGAAAACAACAAGTAATTGTAGTCATAAAGCCCAAGGTAGTGTCAATGTTGGTTGCCCCAAGTGGTTTCAGTGCGTGTTTCTGCACTGATTCTTCAACACCAGAGAAGAGGAGCTTAGCTTGCTAAAGCAAGTAGTTGCTCATGCTCTTTTCAGAAAGGCCACATGGGATGCATTCAGTGCATTCAGACCTAACATGCTGGGCGTTGATCATTTGGCATAGAAAGACATTTTTGTTCTTGACTATATTTTCCCTTTTGCTTGATTTTGCTTACTATGTAAGAAAGGAGCTGGACCTTTCCTCAAGTGATAACATGTGACTTAATTCCTTGAGTGGATGTTGATCAATCTGAATAATGATAAACTATATTCCAGTTTCAAGTTTATTCAAGACATTCCAACAATAATATGTGTTTCTGAAACAGTGAGGGGGGGAAATATTTTTTTTGGAGTGCTTAAAATCTTTTTCTTGCTAGTGAATGTTCCAGTGTTTCTTTTACTTGGGAGCACTAAAGCTGAGACAGAAAAA
The DNA here is from genome assembly GCA_003342815.1 of Eudromia elegans. Lineage (NCBI taxonomy): Eukaryota > Metazoa > Chordata > Aves > Tinamiformes > Tinamidae > Eudromia > Eudromia elegans. The sequence continues at coordinate 581,347 of PTEX01000123.1, forward strand.
AACTTTCTGCTGCTAGTGTTAAGATTTGACACATGCTATCATTTATGTGTCTGTATATATTTTTTTAATTTTATTTTCACCCTTTATTAGAGGCATTTGAGACYGTAGCCGAAGATTGCCTGTTAAAACTGTGCTGAAGGATTTTATTAAGAGTCTCTTGATTTTTATAGTACCTGAGCGTTGTTGGGTTGTGTAGGTTTTTAAGCAGCTGCTTATCTGACTCTCTTGGTTAAAGGAGAGGGCAGGGTCTGCTTGTGGTCAGCAGGTAACCCTGTCATATCATTATTTCCTATTTAAAAGCAGTTATGCTCGAAAACATTTCATTGAGGGCAAAGTAGATACCATAAGCTTTAGATCTGATATTACCTCATCCTCTTTGTTTTTGTGACAGGTTATTTCTCAATTCAGCATCTTTGTGTTTAAAAACAAAAAAAAGAATACCCACATAACTTACATCCCTGTGTGTTATTTTCTACCAAAGAGGAGCCATGTAATCTGCTTTTGCTTTTTTTTTTTTTTTTTT
>PTEX01000123.1:581885-594257 GCA_003342815.1 Eudromia elegans
CAGATTTTCCCAGCTGAGAATGTTTTCCTCATGTTTTTTTTTTTTTTTTTTGTATATATATTTGCCTTTCTCAGAATAAAAAGTAATGTCTTTTTGGCAGTATCCTTTAACTTTGACAGTTTAGGTAATTTGTTTTACTGGAAGGCTCAGACTGAAACATTTTTAATTTAAACTCTGACTGATGTGGATCCTTGTTTTTAAAGTGTATAGACAGCATTTGACTTCCTTTGTGGTGCGAGCTGGGAGGGGAGTGGAAGAAACAGTTACCCRGCAAATGCTTTTGCATTTGTGCCAGTGTGAATGCTTGCCAGTTCCTGGCCAATGGTAGCAATGGTTCTGCCTTGCATTCCTTCTTTAGAAAGACACACGGGTACAGTCAGTTCACAAAATGTTTAGCATTCTTAAATCGTCAAACTCTAGCCTGTGAGTGACTATGCTTTACTAAATGTCCTTTGTTTGTTACTATTGTTTAAATATTAAATGTGACAACATAATCAGTGATTAATGATTGTCTTGACTTTATTCCTTACTGTCTCATTTATAGATTCTTCATGGATTTAAAAATCAAGTTGGGGATGAAAACTGGAGGCGTTTCTCAGACCAGTTTCCTCTTCCCTTAAAAGAGCGCCTTGCAGCTTACTATGGAGTTTAACCTCATGCACTGTAGCTGCAATCCCATAATTAGAGGTAAGCACACAAAGCACCTTTACTAAACAGAGTTGTAAACAGGCTTCCTCCCTGTTTCCATTCTGTGAAACTTGATTAATTATTGACCAGGTTAGATTTTTCAGACACTTTGGAAGAGATATCTTTTCTTCCTATAAAAAAAGGATGATAGGGTAGCTCAGTGGTTGTAGCTGTAGCAATAGCTGTTGTCTGGATGTGTTTTTTGAGAGTGTGAGGGAAAGAACTATATGTGCAGTGATGTATCAAGATATAGTTGGAAGGATAGCTGTAGCAAAGTGGCTATTTGGGCTTAATAAACAGATGAATACGATCCTCAAACCATCATCTTGAAGACATGGAGCTCTGAAATGTATGTCACTTGTGCTGTGTCCTGTGAGTGATAGATGGTGGATGTGGTCTGTGCCAGAATGCCTCTCTGGGATAGGGAAAGCAAGGTTAAGATGCTGGCTATTAGAAGTCCTTCATACATACTAGGTCATCATCTTCGCACTGAATAAAGTTAATGCTTAATTTTACTGACTCAAAAGCCTGATATTTTGGGGAGCTTGATGTGTTTATTATTGCAGTGTCCCACTTTATGCATCAATTTGGAACTTTTACAGTTGTGACCTGGAGAAGGACAGCTTCAAACACAGTGAAGAGTGGTTGATGTGCATTCTGGAATAGTGCCTCATACCTTCCTGCTGTTTATGCTGTCCCTACGCACTGTGGAAAGAAGTCCTCACATATAAAGCAGTGTGATGCTATGGAAGATTATAATAATTATTATACTAAATAATAATTTTTGATAATAATAACACTAAAAAATAAGGATGGATTAAGTTTCATTCATTCTAGAGTATGATATTTGCTCTAAAATTTTTGTAYGCAAATAATGGGATTGAATCATGCAATTCTGTTTTATTGTTGGGTAACTATTTACAAATCAGCCTAAGACTACTTACAGAGTGATACAAAATACACTACTTGAATTATGTTTGATCTGAACAACAGTTATAGAAATGAACTTGTTTCAAAGATTTACATATTCATGGATTACAGAGTTTTAGTTCTGACTTAAAGGGTTTGGGAGGAGTGTTTTTCCTCCTAGTGAAGAGGAACCCCYCTCACTGTGCAGTTCGTATTGAGGGGTCACTATCACCATCTTATTTAAAGAGCCTGAAAATGAAATTTTTTAGTTCAGGAAAGCATTCATACAATAATCTTGTTCTTGATATCTTAACCATATTACAATTTTGGACCAAAAGGGTTCAAATACAGAGAATTTTTTAAATATATCAAACTGCTTTTTTCTTGAATCTAAGCCTAGCTGCAAAAGTGGAACTGTTAGCACAGCTTTAAAGCATGCATCATTGCTTCTTGAATAATATTGTAATATTTTTTACTTTTTTTATAAATGTGATCCTTTTAAAACAAATTTAAAAAGACAAATTTACACACAGTTTCATTTTTAACTTGAAGATTTAGTTTCATTTTTAACTTGAAGATTGAGCTCTTTTGTGGTGATGGTGTCTTTTATGCACAATTCTGTCAGTTAAACTTTGAAATAAGGTTTAATTGTCCCTTTATCTCTTTGTTTTACAGGTCCTTCAGTCTGGGAGACTATGAGGGAGCCTCTGCACCCAGGGAAAATGTTACCCTTTACTGGGGGGAAGGGTAAACCAGTAGGGAATACAGTACAATCCCAACCCTACTGGGAGGGGCGGGAGGGAGGTGTTGCCGTCACTGTATTAAGTCGATGTTGGGAAATGTTTTAACATCTGGAGCCTTTGTGGGTGGAAATCTGTCTCCTATTACAACTCTGCACTGGATGTGAAGAAGAAAAAAAAAAAAAAAAAAAAAAGGAAAAAGGAAAAAAAAGTTATTCACAAAACAGCACATTCTGGAATATTGTGGGGAATTGTACCAAAATAAGAACCATATAATTGAACCATAGGGATACGTAAAGAGGAAAACTATTTTGCGCACAATAAAGGAAACCTAAGAATGGGGGTCACAAACAGTAAAAGGCTTTCTTTTTTTCTTTTATTTTTTTAAGTAAGGGTTTTCTACATTATTTCATCCTGCTTGATGGGATTCCTAGGTATTTGCATGTTAATGAAGAACTACACAAATGAAGTTAGTACAGTTAAAATGCAGCTTGTGTCTGTATTAGGAGCAGGCACTTGCAGTGTACAATAGAGAAACCCCATCATAAATTAATAAAGGTTACCTTTGACAAAATGAAGAAACCTGCAAGCTGCCAAATGAGTCACTCCTTTTGTTTTTGGGGTATGGGGAGGGACACTTTAAAGGAAAGATTGACATCTTAATTTTTACATTTAAAAAAATTTAAAGTAGTGGATATGATTTGATTATTGTACTTCATTAGATTTAATTTCTAGAGTAAGGCATTATTCTTAACGTGCAGTTTAAGGTTCAGGCATGCATTCTGGCTCATAGTGATCAGAAGTAATTTAAATTAGTGGGAAAGTAGCATGCTTGCATCACATAGAGTGAAATTGGTATACATTTACCTATGTTGCGCCAGTTTTGTGTTGCAGTTTACCAATTCAATATAGCCCTGCATTTAAATTTCCTTTTCTAAAATTCTGTGGATTTTATTTTTATTAAGGATATAGATATAAAGTACTGTAGTTTACAATTAGGCCTTGAAATACCTTTTTAGGATCTGTTAAGAATAAGATTGATATTGTATTGTGTGTAACCTGCACAATGTGGAAAGCTGATATAGCTGTGCAAAATATTTGCCTCTGTGCTGTCAGTGTGATGTGCTTTCTGCATGGTTATATACTAGTGATTTTATCAGAACCTCTAAAATGAGTTACATGGTAAGACCCGTTAAAGGCTGCGTAAATGTTAGTTGGCACGTAAGACAATTGTAGAAGTTGATGACATGATTGCTATATTTGTGTTTATTCCCACTCAACATATTACCTTCTATGCTTTCTTTTTGTTCAAAGCATGATCTTAAAGAGATGTTTAAGTTCCTGGATGTAATGCAGGGTATCTACACTGTATCGGCGCATGTTGGTGGCCCTTTGTGATGTAGTTAAATGCACAAGGGTGCAAGTTTAAAGCTACCGAGTGAAAGTTGGTTTGGATCCTCTTCATTTCATTTGTTTAGCTTTCTGTTGTGTTTTTTTTTCTCTACTTACATGTATTCCTGTGAATAAATCCTCGTTAAGTTAACCCTTTACTTTTCCTTCCATGTGTATTTTCTTATGTACTGTGAATGTGAAATCCTAACTGGTACACTTGATCATGTGTCCATCTAAAAGTGGCAAGTCTTTCTTAATTTAGATTKCCTAAAGAGTATCCCATGATGATAAAGGAAAATGGAGAGATTTTTTAACTCTGCTGGTCAGAGGTGAAGCCACAGCTTTCCATTTTTCAAGTGCTGCATAATTAATCTGCAAAACAAATTTAAGCCATAACCGCCTTTTTATAGTTTTAGTTTCTCACCTTTGCATTGCAGAATGGATACTGGATAACAGTTTTTTGTTGTTGTTTTTATTTTTATTTTTAAAAACTTACTCTTCTTTGCATGGTTCTCTTCTTTGAGTGTTGAATGATTTGGCCATTGCACTGAAGTTTCAACTGTGTGAGTGTGATTTTGATTTTTTTTTTTAGTGCTGTTTAAAAGAATTTTGGGATTTTTTTTTATGCATGACAGCATGCACATTTTTACATGTTCCCATGTTCCCCCCCTCACTGCCACCACCACTTTTTTTTTTTTTTTTTTTTTTTTGGCTTTGCAAATTTGGATGACTATGCCTGAAAATAGTTTGGACATGTACTGTATGAAGTACATTCAGTAATGCTAGTACATGGTATTTATTCAATTTGGTCAAAAATGCATGTGATAACTTACTTTAAAATTATCCTGTTTTGGTAGCAAATATAAAATTTCTTCTTGATTAATGACTCTAAAGTTACAGTTTAGTCACTAAAACCACCTGAAACCCAAATTCTGAAAGAAAAAAAAAATATTTTAGCAAGGTGGGAAATTATCTTAGACTTGAACTTAAGTTAATTTTGAATTTGCTTAAGTATTAGGGAAGAATTTCAGAAGGAAATGAGATTAAACATTCATAAAATAAGAAACCTACCTAAATAATACTGTAGCATCGCAGCTAAAATCTGAATTTTGTTAAACTCTCTCAAGTTTCAGAAGGTCCCTTTAACCAAAAAGAATAAAAACCACTCCACCTCATCTTAGGTTAGTTTACAATGCCACTTTTGTACATACATATTTTTAATAAGTGTTTGTGAACTGACGTATAACAGCAAGGAAAGCAATTAAGGCAGAAATAAACAGTACTGACAGAATAGTCTTTGATATCAGTAAGTTCTTTCTTGGTAAATTTTAAAGCTAATAAACCGTATTCGTAATGCTAAAATAGTGCAGAGATTTGCAGAAGCCATTTAGGATATAACATGAGGTAAGAAAAGTTCTGAATCAGCATTAACAGTTATGATTCAAATTATCGCATCATGGGATATATAAAAAGCATCTTAATTCTTGTGGTGTAGTCTTGACAGTTCTTGAATGTTGACTGAATGTTTATACTGGTAGAATTGTGAGTTTGTCTTTGTTACATTCCAGTGTTTCTGCCTCTTGGCATGCTAAAGGCACGGCTTACTTCATTTGCTCCTTACACACTGAATAAAGTGCTGTTAGTGTGCTGAACTACAGAAATAGCCGCTGCTAAGTAATGGTGTAGATTTTCTACTTGAATATTTTTGTTGTAGGAACCTCAGGAGGTCAGTGTTTACTGTTTTTATATATGCCTTTTTTCCTATTTTGAGTTTCCCTTTTTGAAGGATTCTGAGAGTGAACAAAAGCTGCTGATCAACCTAAGTTGGTAACAGAAAGTATATTCWAAATCCTTACAAATGCATCTTTTTGGCAGTTCTAAATTGCAGTTAAATTAGTCCTAAGTGACACTCAGTACTACAGTTTCTTTCATTACACATTCAGGAAACTCCTCTTTTCATTTAGGGATTTWAAAAAAAAATCATTATTTTAACCAGTGCAAGCAAAAATAATAAATTTTCTAAGTTTTTTCCAAAGCTTGATTATTTTCTAAATCACTGAATGTGTATATATTAAAATTGTAATAAGCTAATTCTTATGCTTTAGTTTATTGCTACTTAAAGGTTGTACTCAAGAGATCACTTTTAGAAGAATGGGTTTAAAATTTATAACCATTATGATTTTTAGAAGTTATGAAGTAGCATGAATTTTATAACTAACAATATTGATACTCACTGTGATTTTTTTTTTTTTCGGCTAGGACTTTTATGTTAACATCAATCTTAACGACTTAAACTGCATATATTGTATAATAGTAAAATGTATATTTTAGAACTTCAAGAGGCTTTCCTCAAGCGAAACTCATTGCTACTTAGATTTTAAAAAAAAATCAAATACTAGCTTTATCTCAGGTGAATACTCTTGTACCCTTTTTTGTTCAGAATACATGCTTATAAAAATGTGTCTTAATTTTATTGGTTTATGTATTTCATATTAGGCAGCTTCTCTGTCTTAAACTTCCTCTAAATTAATCTTCTACTGTGGGACAATGACTTTTGCTTCACCTATTTTATTCATATTGAATGTATAATAGATACATGTGCAAAATCATTCTTCCCTTGAGGAGAATGCATCCACATTCAAAAACAACTGAAATACTTTTAAAAAAGAAATGCTTTAAATGCAATGTTGTTTGAAAATCTTTTGTTTAAGATTTTATTGAGGAAGGAAGTTGCAACTTAACACTAATTACTTCAATACTGTTTCTTTCAGGAGGGTGATAGATGGATAAAACTTGTATGTAGGGTCTAAAGAGTAACTTTATCTTAGATAAAGGTTAGGCTCTACAGTGAAATAACTGCTGTGAATTACAAAACATCTTGCAGTTATCTCCAATAGATATTGATATAGTTTGCGTATTTGCTATATATCACGTATTTCCAGTAACCTCATTTAGAGTAAATAAAGCTTGATCAGTAGCTGTATGCTTCACTCACCTATGCATTCTCCAGGATGACTTGCATCCCTCAGTCTCCTAGATGTTCTTCTCTGATAGAAACCTTTTTGTGTCTGCCACTGACGCTTGCTCTTTGCACTTAATGGTTGGGGCGAGCCAGTCTTAGATTATTTTACATGGGAAGCTCAGAGGTGGGTACTCTTTTTGCTTGCCTTATGTAGTGTGTTCTGCTAAAATAATGATACTTACTCACTTGAATGTATTTATGTGAGGGAAATTAAAATGACTCTATGAGAGATGACTCCCTGTGTGGTGTTACAGTACGCTTCTTAAATAAGCCAAATCCACATCACAGTTCAGCGCTTATAGTATCACTTTCCTCTCAGCCAGTTCTGTCATGCTACTTTCACCTTAGGCATCTCTTTGCTTTGGGTGAGCAACAAAACTGAGAAGGCCTGGATGATTGATGTAGGGGATAGTTATTGGGGGGGGAAAGCAAGATTGGTGTAACCAGGTTTTTTCAGCTGTTGAATTCGCCAGTGTAATCCTATCTTTTTCATGGGAAGAAATAGGTAGATTCATTTTACCTTATCTGATTTACTAAACACTTCTAAAATTTTAAATTGGATGCAGTATATAAAATAGTTTAAATGAGAAATGACTGGATCTTTCTGCTGACAACTTAGGTTGTATGAGTTTTGCTTGAAAGCTTTAAATCTGATGTTTCTGTATCTGCCACAATGTTGGAATGTTTCCTTCAAACATATCCTCCTGCAACCTCTCAAACTGTACTAAATTGAGTGATATTTCTTGAAGTCTGCCTATGTGCTAACAGAACTTCATTTTAAATAGAATATGGTTTTAATTTTTGATAAGCTGCTGAATTTTAAAGAGTTTTTGGGGCCACCAAATATTTTGGATCATGCAGAGAATATATATTGTACTGTAGTAATTTTGTATTTACATTTGTATGATGTGACATAATAGATGTGAATGTTAATCACTGCTTGACTATGTTAATAAAGTTGTTTAAATATAGATGTTGCACTCCAGTTTTTAATGAAAGATGGAAGCTTCGTGTTCATTTTATCTGTTTGGCCTRACTCAGTACTGCTCTCTTCTGGTTCTTATATGTAAGTTCTGGAGTCTACTTAGGATTTTTTAAAAAGGAGTGTTTGCATTTTACTTGAAAGAAAACATCTTTGAATAGGTTAGTATTAATTCAGTTTAGATGCTTCATGCTGCTTAGGACCATTTACAGATACATGTAGACAAGTTAGTCAGGGTTGTAATGAATGTCTGGGTGATGCTGGTACTTTTTTGCTTTATTGCCAAGAAACATTGTTGACTGTAACTGTTGAAACAGATGATGCTTGCTGAAGGTGACTAAATGGGGAAAGAAAAAAAATMATTTTCAGTACCTGTATTACCAATATTCTGAATGAAAATAGGAGTAAATTAAAAATAAAGGAAAACTGATCAAGTCTTGGAACCAAACTTTGTAGTTTCTTAATCTAATTTACATAGTGTTTAGAGAACTGTGCTAATACAAGGTATTTAAAAATTATACTTTCCACTTACATAACGTGCTGCTATAGGGTTCTGTGATGCAAAAGCATAAAACTAACAGTAGTAGCTTTTTTGACAAAATTCTCCTAGCTAATTTGAACATTTTGTGTTTACTGAGTATTTAACAAAATATAGTCAATTATGTTTAAGCAATTGCCTAAGTCTAATGAAGATTGCTTATATGGTGCAGCAACTAAATTTAGCAACGTGCATTATCATGCTTTTGTATGATTGTTAAGTTAACTTAGTGCAATAGAGAGAGTAGAAATTATCCAAGTCTGCTTAAAGAAAGGCATGGCATACCTGTTAGTGGTAGAGGGAAATGCAGGGACCAGGTTGATTAGAGATTGTTCCTGTTGGCTTCAAGCCACAAGCCGCTCTGTGACTGGATGGGGGTTGTGTGGTGGTGGTGGTTTTGAGTTTTGCCTGGGCCTTCCATTGTTGGGAGCAGCAGCCATGATGGAGAACAGAGCTGTTACTAGGAGATGTGTGAACAGTATCTGACTCCACAGGTGCCCAGCCTGATCTCTAGCTGTGGCCTGTAAATCAGAGTTTGGGGCTAATTGCTACTTCTCTGTGCAAACAAGACATGAATAAAGACAATCATCTTGAAAAAAATTGAGTGAATTTTATTACAAGACCTGAGCTCAAATTATAGCAGTGCAAAGGATTGTCCTTACTKTGGACATAAGGGCATGCTTGCTTTAGAAAAAAGTTTCTTTAGCAGCCAATTTAAAGATAAGCCCTCAGTGCAGAATTAAAGTATTTCAACAGGAGTGTTGTATGCATGGAAAAACATTCGTATGTGAGTTAAGYTCTTCCTCCCAGATGTGGCCCATGCACTGCCTATCCCATTCATCTTATTGCTTAGATTTCTAATCTGGACTCTTCAATACCTTCATAGCCATGCTGAGTCCAATTCCCCTTAAATCTCTTAAAGCATTTCCATAGGTTTTCTTTTTTCTTTTTTTCTTTCTCGTTTTTATTTTCTTCTAACTTAGCTAAAAACTTTGTCCAGACTTAATCTCTTTTATCTCAGTTACTTCATTACCATCTTTTGTAAAACTCATTCCAGAGCCTTCATATGTGTTCTCTGTTGTTGCAGTAGTAAAATAAGCTGTATTTGGTTCAATTAAAGATACAAGTATCATTTATTCCACTATACCAAATTACGAATACTTTCATGAGATGCCACGTAATGTTACTTTGTGCCTCCAGACTTTCTATCACAAGCTACTATTTCTATTCTGTTTTAGATGCAAACTGGATTAGAGGATCTAGTMATCAAATCTTACTTGAGTTCTAGGTACTGAGGAGTACTGAGTACTAAGYGAAGTTACACAATCAGAGCTTGATCTTCTGAACACTTGAAGTTTGTTTCTTATTTGTTTAACTGAAATCCTTTAAACAAATTGTTGTTTGCATTTGATTTTTTAAATGCAGCTAGCAAACTTGTTCATGCTAACGGATTTATTTTCAGATACGTATCTAAACTGTTAATTGTATTCAATATCAAACATTTTAATATGTCAGGAATGTAAATCTACTAATCATTGACCCTATGACAGCWCTGCAGCATTAATAATTATGTTATTACCCTCCCTTACATATTATGTAAATGAGAAATTGAGTACATCTGTAGTAATGGAGTTCCAAAATATACTAAAAATCATCTTGAGTTCTTCACGCAGGCCTGCAGAGTGACAGGAAAGATTCAAAATTAACTTGACACACATGAAACTACTATATTTTGTTACTAAYTGTTAACTGACACTTTATAGTGCTTCCATTTTAGTTTGGTTTTAAAGCTGATTTGATAAAGTATGACATTGGCAGCAGCAGAGCAAAAGAGTCATGAAGGTGGAGTATCAGCACCAAGTGACTCACTCCAAAGCCATTTTGTTTTGTCCATACCTTAGTTYAAGCAATGAGCAGGTTGTGATTAAGTTCAGTGACTAGGTCAATAGACATGTGCATTAAGTGTATAGTGAATGAGTTGAAGCAGCCTCATGGAATACATCAGCCCAAGGGTGTTAAACAATGCARTAAAAACTCGTAAGTAAATATTTCAAAAGAATGTACTGAATTACTAGTAGTTTCAGAAGAATTTAAATAAGGTATTGCAGAAGGTTTTTTAAAAAAATGAGCTGTTGTCTTACTGTGATAAACRTGGCTATGTATAACTGTGTGTGCACATATACAGATATTTCTGCTCATTTGGTTGCTTTTTTTTCTCCCTTAAAGACATCTGGTCTTAAATTTAGCCTATTGGAAATAGCAATCTTACCCAGAAGTATGACTTCAGGTTGCAGTCTCGCCATGGTGATCTCTGATCAGCTCATAATTCCAGCCCAAGTGCATCTTTCAGAAAAGGCTTAGCCTTTAAAGGTTCCAATATGCTTTAAATATATTATTTAGCTCTACTCACTTTTTTTTAGCTCTTACTCTAAACTGATTTTTCTGCCCTCTGCCAGCCTCCCAGCTCCTGTTCCTTCCTCTAGATATAACTAGGCCACAATATGTTTCCTGTCACGACAGCACACTGGTCCTCAGCAAGAATTACTAAACTCCTGGAGTTTGCAGCTGTGGCTGCTTGCCTAGAACATCCTGATGTTGTTGAAATTATTTTATTGCATAATCTGATAGTAGCAAAATTTGAAAGCTCCTGAAATTATGTACTTCGTATCATTTATCCCTCCTTTCCTCCTCCACCATGGCTACAAACACAAGCTCTGTCTTTTCATATCTCACTGGTGCTTGTCACCTAATGGAATTGCTATCTGAAGTAGCAGTATACGCTCCTGTTTACACATCAAGATTTTTTGTAGTATTTTATTATTTAAGAGCACCAAATAAAATGCATTTTGAAGGGCATATCCTCAACTTGGTATATTTGAGAGGGATAAAATAGCTCCAGCTCCATCCATTTCCTCAATTTCCCATTAAAAAAATAAGTGTTAGTTTATGCGTTCTGTCTTAATCATTTTTTATCGATTGTTAACATATGAAGAGCTTTAGTTTTCTATTTGACAGCTATTTATGATATGAAATAAATATGGTAATTATCACATAATTCAGAGTATTTGGTTTCTTTATTGTTSTTTTTCATTATCTTTAAATGTTTGTGCGTTCAGTTGTAGATTTGTATATAGAGTTGTAGAATTGTATGCTGCTTTCTCTCTGTACCTTGGGCAAAGCTTTATGCTGGCAAAGTCATGGCTATGGAAGCTTGGATAAAGCATTCCTCCAAATAAGCACCACTTGTTTGCACAGAATTGACAGAACTGTAGCCTCCAATATCTTTGCTTAGATCTGGTGTTTTGTTTGTTGTCAATGCTGAAAACTCAACTGCTGTTTTGATGAATTAATATTCTTAGTGAAAGGCAGCACTGCAAGCATAGACAATCAAGGTTTGGTGAGTATTTACTGTATTCTGGCCCAACAGTCCAGTCTCTCTGCTGGTTMGTAATGTCCAAGGGGGAAAAGAAGAGGCTGGAAACTGAAATTTTAGTATGTAAAATGGAAGGCTTGAAATAATTTGTTTAGACAATTTATGGCYGAAAGAGAACCTGTCCTGGAAGCTATCACACTGTGCAAGTAAGTACTTGGGACGGTTATCTACACGAGGATGCCTAGTAGTTCACAGTGAACCTTGGCACCAACTGCCGCAAAGGATCTTCTGCTGTTTTGCTGAAAAGACGCTCATTACTGTTATTGTTAGCTCAAACGAGTATAAATTTGTTCTATGTGACAATGAAGAAAAAAAAAAAAAAAAAAGTATGTGTTCCAGGACTGGGTATAATGATTCCTCAGTGTTTCACTGAACTCTTTAGAGGGATTTTACTCAAGACTTTTGAGTCTGCCAGTTCCGGTCCTAACACTGGACTAGTGATGAACCATGAGTGCCAAGCATATTTAGGGTAGCCCTTTTTACCCAACATACCTAGGTAGGCTGCTCCTCTGCAAGCGTGCAAAGGCCTAGGGTTGCGCGTAGAAACCGTTTGCAGCCGTGCGGGCTCCCCAGCACGAAGGGTGGCTGGCAGGGTCTACGTGCGGCAGACGACCTGAGGGGCCGACGCCCGCGCCACGTCTCGGGGGGCCCTAACGGCTGCGCCGGGGT
>PTEX01000123.1:594477-703101 GCA_003342815.1 Eudromia elegans
GCCGGGCCGCGCTGCGCTGCGCTGCGCTGAGCGGGGGCCGCGCGGCAGCGGCGGCAGGAGGATGATGGCCTACTTCGCCGAGAGCTTCTGGGTACGGAGGCGCGGGCCCGCGGATGGGGCAGCCTGCGGAGCTGCGCAGCAACCGCCGCGGCCCCCGCGCCGCACGGGAACGGCGCTGGGGCCTGGCGGCGGCGGCGGGRACGCGACCACCTCGGCCCTGCGCGCGGGCTGGCGGCGTGGACGGGTTGCGCGGGGGCTGCTCTCGGCCGGCAGTGGTGGGGACCGTCGCGCTGTGTGCCTCCCTTGTCCCACGGGCGGCCAGGGGAGGCGGAGGATGAGGGCGGGTGGGCACCAGTGTGGAGGCTGCGAAGCGGCCACCCTCATCCGAGGACTCTCATTCAACGTGGCCTCGCCTTGAGCCCGGCCTGGCCTCCCCAAGCCTCCCGGCTAACGCGGGAGCCCGCGGAACTGCACCGCAGAGCCCACTCCCCCTGCATGTCCCAGGGTGCAGCCAGCGGGAGCACCAAGAGAGCACCAAGAGACCTTGCAGCCCCCTCGGGAAGSGTAGCTGTTGGGCACCCGTCTTCATGGAGAGGAATGCCTTTTAAAAAAACGAGCAGATATGTTCCTGTGGAGAAAAAAAATAATTTGAAGTTGTATTCAGCCTTACATGAATTAAAACTTGTATTCACTGCCGGTACATCTGGACCAAAGCATAAAAATAACTGTTCTTATAATCRTCCAGCAACTTGCAGTTCTGCTGGTTTGCTGGAAGTTTAGTTTTCAATAGGCACCTCTACCAACTTGTAAGGAAAACAGGAGCATTCCTGTTCCAAGASAGGAATAGGATGAGAAATTTTTAGATCTGTGTGCGCTTTTTATGCGTAAACAGCATGTTCTCAGTGTTTAGAGTAAACTGATATCACAAGTGCATTAATCTTAGAAATGAAGTGTAGTGTAAGTGTGGTTTTGTCTTTTGTTGGCAGCCTTACTCTGTCTTTTTGTTTTCACTCATGTTTTAGAGTACTGGTATTCAGTGTAATAAAATTACTCGTATGAATCTGTTTAAAGGGAAGCTTCTCTTTTGGATAGGATTATTAAAGTAGTGTAAAGAGTTTTTTAATCTATTGTACAATAACAATCTTTTCTAATACAAATGTTCACACTTTTATTCTTAATGTTAAAATATCCTTGTAGGAATAAAATAAAAAGTGAAAGCGGATATTTTTAAGTGTGCRGTTTAGCAGAACTTTGGTGTATTCTTTTAGCTGTTTGTGTCATGAGCTGTGTTTTAGGCTGGTCTGTTAGATCAGTAAAGGCAGCGGGCCATTCCCGTAGTTTCTCATGGCCTGACTGTGGTTTCGTAAGTGCTACCAGCAAATATAAGATAACAGATGTGTCCTCGGCCCCTGTCCCACTCCCTTTGCTGCYCTACAGAGCATCTGCCTTATAGCAAGGCTGGCAAGGTTCCTCCTGTGGGTTCAGCAGTGAGTGCCGAGAGAAGGAGGTTTTCTTCTGTTAGCACAGTTCATCTATCTCCAGAAATGCCTTAAAGGAGGAAAAACAAGCATGCTTTTCTTGCTTGCCTTGCATTTATGACACTAGACAGAGACACTAGACAAGGTCCAAACACTTGAAAAATTATCAGACATGTGCAATACCATGGACAGGGTTTTCTTTTGTTTAGAAGTAAAATAAAAAAGAACRGGATTTGCTGCTTCCTTGCTGGTGTGGGTAAATATTTTCCAAAAATAACTGTATAGTCTAAATATGACAGCTCCTGAGGACCAAACATAAATACACAGGTCACTTTATATAATCGAGTTTGYCCATTTTGGTCAGTTTTTTTCAGAATGAGTTGTTTACAACCATTAACTGTAATACTTTGTTAAGATACAGGATACAAGCCCTTTGTGTGCTTTGAAATGTAGTGACAGAATTAAGGTAAGGCTTGTGTGTGGAAAAACACCAGGTRTGTAATGATTAGTGAATAAAAGAAACGAGTAAGTAGAAGGTGAGGTGGTAGTGAACAGAACTTCTGAAGAACTGTGTCCTGTTTCTTGTTTTTGCCRTGGCTTTCTAGGTGGCACTGGGCAAAAACTTTGTCTCCCTTATGCCAGTTTCCTTGTCTATGAAATGGGACATTTATGCTTTATGAGGTAGTGACATGAAAATGAATCTACACAGTATAATATTTAGTTATACATGTTACATGCTGTCATCAATTTTATCCTAAAATTGTGCATTGAACTTCAGACCTTTTGCTTTAGAAGGTCTTTTACCTATTCAGTAACTTTCTTCAGTTGGTAGGAAAAGAGATTAAAAACTTAGTCTAATTTCTTGGGAAGAGTGGAGTGAATGTATATGTTTCTTACACACTTTTATTTCAATAACTTCCTGAAAATACTCTCATGAAAACAAAACAAATCTTCGTTTATCTATGGCAGTAGTCATGTAGTTTATCATTACAGATTTTCATATTGTATTGCTTTCAAAAGCACTTGAGTAGTTGCAGTTATTTTTGTAGGGAATGTAAGAAAAATGTGTTTCCTCTAAGATGGTTTTGGACCTGTCAGCTGCTTCCAAGAGGTCAGTGAAAGACAAACAAAGCTATTTTCAGGACTTGTAAAGTTGAAGTCACTGGCCTATGGCTTGAAAAATACGGAATTGGTAAATACACAATGTAGTTCAGTACTCTAGAGCAGCGATTTTCAAARACAGTAGAATACAGTTAGTTTAGGTGGTGTCAAAAGTTAGGAACAAGTAGTGCAGACTGTACATGGCTTTGAATCTTTGCCTTCGATTCTTATGACTGAGTTTCAGGCATTCAAGTCACATGTTCAAACATTCCCAACTCCTAATTAGGATGTTGTCATAAAACACTGGGTGCTTGCTGCTATGTATGTGCTGTATCAAAGCAAGGATGAAACTTAAAGGGAAGACTTTCCTAAGTTATTTCCATTATGCATAACTAGACTTTGTCACTTTGAGTAGGCTAGTGCTGGTACAGTAGAATAAAAAGCATTTTTTATCATTGACTTACTGATGTCTTAGCAATAAGGAAGTATTGCACAAGCTTTGACATAAGTTTGGTTTTAAACTGAGTGGTTGAATGGTGCGGGCGATACTGTTACTATTGAAAATCTATTAAACTGCATTAAATTAACCCAAGTAAGTCACTTCTAAGCCAATATATATTTCCTCTTTTTCAAATTAACTTGATAAAATTGTTAGAAGTTCTTTGTAAAGCTGGGAACTGTTCTCTTCCTTATGTTGCGTGTTAACTCTGAAAATGTTGTGATCTAAAAATGTATTCTTTGACCCGTCCCCTTTATTTTTTAATTACTTGTAGCTTTTGAGAATATGGTGATGAGAGAGATTCTTTTCTTTCACGGAGCTTTTGTAACCTGTAAGAACTGGACATATCCAGAGTTAATAGTCCAGCAACTTTTTGATGGGACTTCTTCTATTTCTAATAAGTATAGGACATGTTCTTTTATGTGTTTATGTAATATGTTTGTTGTGGGGACTTGTCATGCTTCCATCTGGGCTTTCAATCATATGCTTCTGCAGGGCTATTCATGTGTTTGGCGTTTAGTTGTATGCTCAGTTTCAGGAGAATTCTTGTGCAATATTTGTTGAGTCTCCTCCTTCTGTGTTTGTGCGTTTCACATGGCTGGAAACTTCCCCTCTTTGTCCAGAAAATATTTTGAATTATGTACATATACAGAAAAATATGTATGTTCTTCTGTATGTGCATAGTGGTTTTCTGGAGCTAAACTTTATCTTAGTGAAACTGGAAGAATTAAGTTGAAATTGTCTGCTCCCTTTTGTTTTTGGACTTGTTTAAGACTTTTTAGATTTTTATATGCTCTGAATTTTTATAGGTCCTTCAGGGACAAAGTAATTGAAAATTAGCTACTGATAGCTAACTTTGAAAAACACAACACCATAATATCTATCAGAAGAATATTTTCATGTATATAGATTCCATAATCAATTAAATAAACTCTTTTAAGCAGTAGGAAGCAGTAATAGTTTAAACAACATGACAACAGTGTCTATCAGACCATCTAAATTGTGTTTATTTGGGGTTAGGTGAAGTTCAATTGCTTTATTTAATTAAAWATCTTAATCATTTAGATGAGTGAATTGAAAACAAGTCAGCAGTGTGAATGAATAAACCATAAAAAATAGTATATTTCTTCCAAAGCCTATAGGTAATGAGGATTTTTATTCTTAATATCTGTAACTTTCTGAAAATATAGGAATGAACTCCCAATCTATCATTGCTACACTAATATTTGTAAATTAATAGTTAAACGGGGTATGAACATGCAATCCATTGTTCTGTTACATTAATATTTGTAAACTGATGGTCAAATGAGGTGTTTTGGAAGATGTGTTAATTAAATCTTACTATTGTTGAAAAAAAATACACATAGTTTTAGGAAATACCTAATTTGAAAATTTTGAATGCAATTTTTGCAATAATTTTTCTCACATGAAAGTMATTTACTCAAATATGCTCTATTCCTCTTACATTTTTTTTTGTTGTGTGGAAAACAGTGCTTTTAAATGTTGTTTTGCAATACAATTGGGTATTCCATRGATGTTTTAACTTTCAGAATCTTCTCTTTTTTTGTGGAGTGTTGGATCTTGTGCCTCACTACAAAAAGCGGGATGGTTGTGTGTCCCCTCCTGCCACATTAATGGATTGATTGTGTGCAACTGTGAKGGAGCATGTTGATTCAGTTCTTGGAAAGGACAAAATTTTGCCATTGAAAGGACTTTTATGCTGGAAGTTTTATCTTTGTTAGGATTCTTCCATGTGTAGTGTGTTGATTAGGGGTGTTGGKTTTTTTTCATAGACCTAACTGACATTGTAGCATGAGCAAAACTTTTAAATGTAAAACTAGCTTTAGGACAGCAACATCCTAAATAAGAGGTGAAAAAAATGTGCAAAATAAGAGGCGAACGACAGAAAATTTTCTGTTCTTGAGGAACATGACTTTATTGCTTGTATTCATTCTCTTCCAGGAGTTTCCTCTTTGTGTATGTRTAATGTTTAGCTATCTGTGACCTAAAACCTAGTGAGAAGCTTAAGAATTAGTCTGTGCTTGACCAACCATTAGGTCTGATGTATTCATTCATTCGTTCTGACGGAATATAGGGGAATAGGAATGAGTAATTCCAGTGCTAGTCTCCTTTTTGGTTAAGGATGTTACTTTATAGTTGTGCTTTCAACACAAGTGTAGAAAACCTTTTTTAGACAACCTGACTGGTGTTCTCTTGAGCTGTATGGGATTGTTGTTTTTAATAAATGGAGTAAAGAGCAAAAACCATAATAATAAGAAGAATAATTCATTAAAATACGTACACCTCCTGCAAGATTAATTTTGTTCTGCTTACAGCTTCCTTTTTATTTTATTAGCCTCCTGCTCAATAAGACTGTGACAGTATATCAAAACAGGATGTGGAAATTMAATTTTGAAATTGAATTTACTTCAAATGTTCATTAAATCTCTAGACAGAGATTTAAACCTTTTCTGATTTAAAAAAAAAAGAGTAATTAAGTTAGATTGATATTTCTGAGTGTTGCAGCTCAAGTACTTGCTTGCCCATTTCCTAGAGAATAATTTGTTGTCTTGGGTGGCTTTTTTTAAAAAAGGATTAAGGAATATGACTTAAGCAATTTATAAAAAAAGTATAGTTTTTTTTATTCTCTTCCATTTCTTCAGTGTAATATGGTAATGTGTGGAAGGCTGAATACTAATGAAGGATGATCATGAATGAATACTCAGCTACTATTAATGTAGGTTGTAAAAGCATAGGTTAATAAGATGAAAATTCACCTATTGTTTTTAACARTTCACTAGTTGTTTTTAACTGGAGTAAAAACCTCAGTTTTTATTTTATTGAACTTGGTTAAGGGAAAAAACAAACTATATGAACTTTCCAGGTCAAAGTTTGACCCAAATCATAAGGTGTTTAAGTACATGTAAATATTAATTTCTCACTTGCTGAGCTTTGGTATCAAAATAGTGTTTGCAACTGTCCTTTCTTCTGCTGACTGAGTGAAATGTCCAATCCTGGAGACTTGAGAGTAGCCTTAATAAGTAAGGAACATCTGCTAGCATCAGGTAAAAAGAGAGTGTTAGCTTTTTTTGTGCTAATATATATTGATGTTGAAAAGTTTTACTCGAAAGTAAACAGAGCTCTATTTACACAGGTTGATTAGGAACACAGGAAATAAATGCTGTTACAAATTTCCCCAAATATCTATTTACTATACCACACATAAGTTTTATATTCAAATTGTCTTTATRTGGGCAGAGAAGAAATTATTCTTTAAAAAAAGGTAAAACCTAATAAAAATAGTTTAGCAAAACAGGGAGTTCCTGTAATCTGTTTCCTGTTATGYACGAGTCATGGAAATACTGAATCTTGACTTTACAATTGCTTACAGGGTTACTTTCATTTCCATGAGAAAGTCATAGCACTTAGTTCCTGACGAAGGGAAGTAGAGGGACTCTACCCTCACTTTCTGTCATTGTAATTTAGTTTTTATGCAGAGTGGTTGGTAKTGTCTTACTATAAGCTTATTTAAATGAGGTGTTTACTTATGTTAGAAGTTACAGCTTGCTGTCAAGAGACATGTACATTACATCTTCTCTTTTATAGCATTGCCAAATGGTAAATCTCAGCAGGAGCGCCAACTTCTGAATGGGGTTTTGTTAACTCGAGGGAAAAAAAGGAGYAAACTGTTAGTAAAATGCCAAGTGGTTAAATGGAGACCACATGGAGAGAGGACTACTTAAATTGTACATTCTTATGAACAGTTTTACAGGGTTTTGTTTATGTGTTTGTTTTTGTGAAATTATGGCAGCAGTATCCTCAACAGATGACACTRTGCACCCCAAATGATATTCACAGAATGGTCTTTCAAACTGATCAGGAATTATACTGCATATAATCTCATAATTCTGAATCATGAAAAAGAGTTCTCCTTTCTCCAAGGGCTAGGCAAGTGCTAGAGAACCTGCATCTGCCTTCACTGGCTTCCGTCTTAGCAGTCAATGGTACTTGCTTCTGAATGGAAGTGGAAGGTCTCAGTTCCCTCAGCTGTCTGAGGAAAAATTAGCTTGACATACAGCTTCCATCTGAAGAGTTTTGCACAATGTATCGGGGGGCGGGGGAGAGGGAGGGGAGCAGTCTTAACAGAAAACAACCAGCAAAAAAAAGAGCAGGCATGTTGCCATAGGGTATGTGCATACACAGTGAATATATTTTTTCTTAAATTCAACCTTTTTTTTTTCTGCTTAGCCGCATCATATGTTCTGCTTTTATCTTAAATACAAAGCCTTAATTCTGATTTGTGTATGAATATTTGAGTTAATTTTCATAAAAATAGCTACTAAATAAAGTAGTTGCGGATGGACTGCAAAGCTTTTCTTATGCAAAAAAAGGTCTGCTGCCAGACCATATTGACCATRTTAGATATTTGTCTCCAGAGTTGAGTGGGAAAGGCACAATTTACAGAATTGTTCTTGGGTTAATTATCAGAACTCTTGATCATGTAACCTGTAAGTAACTGGACCGTTAATGTGCAGTTAGACATGTGTGTTTATAGGTGGAGCTTGATAGTGGTAAAAGAGTCTGACACTTGGCTTTGTATTAGTAAGTTAAAACAGGTTTTATGGCTGTGCTGAATTTAAACCACATTGCATCTGAGTTCTAGGAGTCTTGCTACTTTGTTTAAATCTTAATACATCTTTCAGATAATTTCTTGGATTAATAACTATTGATGGAGAAAAGATGTGGTTTTCWGGGATTTTTTGGGGAAAAAATATTATTTGGAAGATCTCTTTTCTGTTTCTCTCCTGTGCTTTCTGCTGTTGACAGGAAGTCAAGAATGAGTAGGACTAGCTAGAAAACTTCGCTTAAGTGGAAAAATAGTTTCTTTGCAGTAGATTTCACTTCAATTAGGGAACAAGAAGAAGGAAATTAGAAATTTGCTTTTCTGAATCATATTGTTTTGTCAAGCYTTGCAAAGTTAGGATTGTGACAGGTCATCTGTGCTCAGGAAGACCACAGCCAGACACAGGATCGTGGCTATGCTACCCTTCCTGTATTTCTGACCAGGCAGGAAATTTATGATACTGTAGGATAGAAAAGAATAAAAGGTACTCCATTATGAAAACTCACTTTCACAGTTTAGAAGCAATCTGTGTTCAGTACATTGTGTGCAATTGGCTTAGAAGAAACACATTAAAGCTAGGGAAAGAGAGAACAGCTCATAAAGGAGCATTTTACTACTTCTTTTTCTGGAAGAACTGCTTAACACTGGTAAATGTTTATATCTGGATGCGGGTGCRGTAATAATTTCAGAGTAGCTAAAGAAGAATTTAGATTTACATCATAATTGAAAATATCTGTGAGATCTTAGAGGCCTGCTGACATTTCARTAATGTGATACATTCATTTGGGTTCATATAGAGTAAATACAAAAAGTTAATACATACCTATTACTACGTCAGTAACAAAAAGTATTCTGTGCCTCAAACTGTGTGGAAAGCTAGTTAAGATATCCCAGAAAAGGGTGTCAAAACATTTTTATTTTTACAGAGATATTATTCRTAGTAGATTTGATTTCCTTAGACATAATTCATTGTTAGTTCTTAGTAATATTCCCTACGTGCTCAGTATGATACCTGGATTTGGTATCATAATTTGCTCCAAACAGCTTATTGAACTTTTACAGGCAGATTAGTACCTGAAATACTAAGACTATATAACATAAATAAAAGCACAATTTATATTTTTTCTAATAGTCTGTGTTCTTATCCTTTATTGTTAAACTATAAAATCTGTATTCTGTAGATAGTTCTCTTTTCTTTTTATATTAGTATAAACAGTTTAACTCTGCTAGTATCATAGTTTTTACAGCACTTTCTGTGATTGCAGTTATGCTAACCTGGTCTGCATTTTAAAGTTTTGGGTTTTTTAGTGCTTCAACCAATTAAAGCTTATATTCCGATTTCTGGATAGCAGTCTGAATCCAGTTGTCTTCCTTCACCTGTTACTTGTGAGTTTGTTTCTGTATACGCGTGATATCCTTTAAGGGAGCTTCTTCTATTAATGGTGAGATTTCTGTATTACCTAATATTCTTCACATTTAACACAAGTGTGGTTACTGCAGGATTTTCATTCACTTGTGACTGCTTCCATTTGGATTGCAGATTGCTGCCTGCTCCAAGCTTTCTGTTCCAATCACTTCTGCTTTAGCAGTACAATTGTTTATGTCCTATAGTGATGTGTGTCACTGAACTTTATTTATCAGCTTTGTTTTTCAGCTGTATAAGTTCCCTAATCATATTGGTTGAACAAACAAGTTGTTTTAGAACAAAAGGAAATAAATGATAGGTGGGAAGTGTGACTGTGTTATCAAGCTTCCCTTCTTGAGAACACAGAGCTGCCATTGTGAGAAGTCCAACATCCTACTTCCCATCTGTCCTTCCGTTCCTCTCTAAGCATATGTCCAGTTTTCCTGAAGACAATACTCCTGAGGCATCATGCATCTGACAGTGTTGTGAAAGAAGGAGAGAAATGGACTTCCTAGTAGCAGTAGTGCTGCTGAGCTTTGCCTTGCCTTCTGTTAGTCCCTATTGATGCATTCTCCTTTCTGGGGGAAGCTCAGCCTGGTGCCAGAGTGTGATAAGCTGCTCCAGTTTATTAGCTGGTGCTTAGGATGGTATCTTAGTTTTACTGATGAGATTTGCCTTGCTAATTGGAATGTGTTTTAAAAACAAATACAGAACAAAGTTACCTCTTGGAAGAAAGATTAGTGGTTTCACAAATTTTACAAAAAATAGAATAGCTATGAAGTGTGAAGAAGTGGGGGGGGTAGTTTATTAGATGGTCCCAAAATTTGAATTCTACCGAATTGGGAATAGTGAARGATTTGACAGAATGGAAACGGAAGACAGGATTAAATGTTTTCAGTAAAGTAGTTAGTAAAAGAATAAATGAGCTGAAGAAATCAAGAAGTGGCTTTGAATATAGCCCAGAAGTGTATAACAGAGAAGCTGTCRTCAGGTTTGGCAGAGAGGGTAATAATGGTGGCTGGGGTAGTTTTGATTCCAGTGAYTTTGTATAAGGAACTGTTGGGATTAGTAGAGCTATTAGAGGTAGAGGGAAGGTTGAGGAATTCTGTTCATGAAGTATGAAACTTGATCAGTTGTTAAAGGACATACATTTTATACTTTGTTCTGTAATTGCTTTAACATGTTGTGTCTGATGGTTCTGCTTTCTTTTAATTAAATTTTAGGGGGAAAGGAACAATGGCTTTGACGTCCTGTACCACAACATGAAACATGGGCACTTATCAACAAAAGATTTAGCGGAATTTATTAGAGAAAGGTGAATGTTTGTCTTTGTTAATCTTGGCTCTAACATGCAGTTTGTGATTTCTGTTTAGAAGTTTATTGTTATGTGTCGCAATAACATGCAAAATATGTGTAGAAAGCGGTTTGAAGTATCTTATACTATCTAGGCTGATTCCACTTATAACTATAACTATTCCACTTATAACTATAACTATTCACTTATAACTATATAGTGACCATTAACCATCAGTTAAACTTCTAGTTTAAAGGTTGATTTAAATTATAAATGTAGAGAGATAGAAATGTCAGATTAACTGTTAAGCTGTTACATTTAAGTTGATCCTAGTTTTTATTCATGTTCAGAAAAAAGGAATAATTTTTCAAGTAGTAAAAATTGTATCAGTCTGTCAAGGTTTTTGGTCAGAGATACAGAATTAGAGTATTAACAACTGTCAGTAAAATCTTAAAAATTATACCTTTGCATTAAGAGAGAAGAAAGTTATTTGCACATGATGTGGAACTTTATTAAAAGTCTATGTAAGTGAGATTTTAAGAGTTTTTAAGTTACTGTATTATACAACTTTCTTTGATTAACATCAAAGTTGTATTATACAACTTTCTTTGATTAACATTTAAAAATAATATGCCTAATCCTCTTCTCCAAAAACTGACTGTCCTGTTGTGGTGGAAGTTCATTAGGTATGTGCTCCTCTGCTAAAGTTCCAGGTGACACTATGATTTTGTTTCCTGTTTTCAAAAGGAAATTCTTTGTGTAGTGGTACGCAAGTAGTATGCTTGAGAAGTGTACTAATTATTGCTAAGAACTGTTGAAAATAGAGGTAAAAAATCAGGGAAAAGGGGAAACATTTTATGCAAATTTTGAGCTCTTGGATTTTATATGTTTATTTATATAGATATTTACTTTTAAATCGTATTAATGAACTTTTGCATTTGCCTTTTGAGAAGTTATTAGTATGTAGCTCTTTTCAGCTAATGTGAAAGTCCTGTGCTCTGACCTTTTAAAATGCATATCCATCTGTCTTCAAAATTGCATTGATTATGCTTTTGATTATTTTCATTGATAGGGCTACAATAGAGGAGGCATACTCAAGGTCAATGACAAAACTAGCCAAATCAGCAAGCAATTATACACAACTTGGGTAAGTAAGTGTGTATAAAAGCAGAATAATTCATTACATAAGTGTTAGGAATCCAGTTTGATTCTGACTTCTTTATTGATGATGTTGAAGGATAAATGGGTAYCGTAACTTTGTCACTTTAAAAGCAAAGTACCATGTAACTATGACCGAAAAATAAACTAAAACAAAGTAAAAAAAAAAGAAAAGCGAAAGAAAGGACAGTACTCCTCCTGGTTATTAAAAGACGTATCGGAACTGTGAAAGAACAGAGTGATGCAGAAGACTTTCTATTCTGTGTGCCCAAGCATGTGAGGAGAGAACATATGGTCAGCAAATGTGGCAGTGAATTTATTTCCATTATTGCTGTATTAATGCAGTAATAAGAGGTTTTAAGAATAAGACTTTTAAATAATATTGAAAGACCTATTCTGTAGTTAACATTGTAAAATTAATTAAAATTGTTATTTTAAAAATTGGAATTATTAATGGATTTTTTTCCTTAGAAAGATCATTCTGGCAGCTCGGATTTCTTAGATGATGCTAAAGATTTTATTATTATTATTATTATTATTATTATTATTATTATTATTATTATTTGTGATAATTCCTGCTGGAGATTTTGAGAACCTTTATCAGTGGATAGTTTGATACCAGTTATTGCTACTCTTCAGAATTTCATTATCTGCATGTAAGCAGGTGATGCTATAATAGCTCTAAAGGCTCTCCATGGTACTTACTTTTCAAAAGCTTTGATCAAGAAGCTGTGGTAGGAGCATATCTGCAGAATAGTTGATGTAGTTCATTGAGTATAGAAATTGATGTCTCAGGTGTGACCTGACTTCACTGTCCTTTACCATRTGGTTAATTTCTGTTAATCAGTAAATCGCTTTCAGACACAAACCTTCTTTGCCAGTATTTTTTTCTGCTTCTTGCCGCTGTAGTTATCTAATACATCTGGAAATCAGCTAGCCATTTTGTGTATGTGTATATGCATTATTCAAGTATATATATCAAAATATTTTTCCAGATTCTAAGTTTTATTTATATATATATGTATATACRCACACATGTTAGTTGATCTTGCATCAGCTTGCCATTCATGAATACTGAGGGTAGGTAAGACTGAATGATCTTCCATGTTTCATTTGTATTGACTTGAACACGAGTAATGAGTGAGAAACAGCACAAACCGAAAATTTAATAGCTGCTACTTTTCCAAGTACAGTTGGAACTTATTTAATAGTGAAATTTATAGCAGTTTGGGGCTATTTCTTTTGTTTCAGTTTTAGGAATAAGGATGAACTTCTGTAATCATACTGCTGATCCTATAACACTATAAAAAAATGAAGCTAATCAATGGGAGAAAATCCATATGAGCATTACATGTATATTTTTTTTTTCCTCTAGGACATTTGCACCTGTTTGGGATGTTTTCAAAACCTCAACAGAAAAACTAGCAAGCTGTCACTTGGATCTTGTACGAAGATTACAAGAGCTAATAAAAGAAGTTCACAAATATGGAGATGAACAGATCAAAGCTTATAAGAAGGTTATTAATTCTTCATATGCATGTACATATAAGTCCCTTATTAATGTTAAAATTAAAAATATTTGGTTTTGACATCTGTGTGATATTTTACAGACTAAAGAAGAAGTTTCAGGAACATTGGAAGCAGTGCAGAATATTCAGAGTATCATTCAGGCCTTACAAAAGTCAAAGGAAAACTACAACACAAAGTGTGTTGAGCAGGAACGATTGAAAAAAGAAGGTGCAACCCAGAGAGAGGTTGATAAGGTATCAATGCAATAACTGTGCATCATACAATAATTGTGGGTTTTAACTTCTACAGATRTTATCTATAACTRTTTTGGAATTTATAATGTTTTTGGATAATATTGCTGTACATAAATATGCAAATACTTCATGCCCTTTCTTTTGACTTAAGGAATACAAAGTTTTGTTCTTTCCCTTCAGCTGGGACTGTGGAGCTGATTGTAGGAGTATTTGAAGTCTGTTCCATTAATGAGAAAAAAAGTTAGTGTCACTTTCTGTTCTAATTTAAGATGTTCCTATTGTATGCATCAAAAATTCAAAAAGATGACTATCCTGATTTTGTCTTTAGGATTGTCCTTTGTTCACTAGGTAAGTCTGATCCATCCAAGGAACATAGGTAGTAGGGGTGCCACAGAACAAGTGAAGTGCACTCACAATGTACTTCATTCAGATGAAAGAAACGGTAATAGGTTTTATTGATATGGACAATTGTTTCGCGAGGTTCTGTGGCAAGGTCACTTACTATTTACTGTGTGGAGGTTCGAGATAATACACAGAATTATCAAGGACACCCTCCTGTTGAGTCACGAGGTTCATATTGGACCTCCTTGCTTTCCAGACTCCTTCTGAGAAGAGTCTGGATGTGGCTGGATCCAATCCTAGTCCCAGACCTGGTCAGCAGTTTATGACTAAGGGATATTGTGCACAGTTGCAAAGTAAAGTTTACAATTTCAGAAAGAGAGCACACTATAGTTCACTTATCGTGAATCTGTTGTGGGAAAGATCTCTTGACCCCGAGGAGTCTCTTTCAGAGGCACCCATGTTCAAGCGGAGATCCTGATGTGCAGCCCACTGCGATGCAAGTACAGCTCAATGGACTCTCGGGCTGTCCTTGTATTTATGGGATAAGATGATTGACTTATATTTAACCTTTAATTCAGAAATGACTGTTGGCTAGTATGCACAGTTAGGCTTACCTCCCCATCAGCATGCGACTATCAAGACTGTTATTGATGGTTACCATCCGAGTGAGGGAAGAAATCAGAGAGGCMACTACCAGGATCAGATAATGTGGTGATTAACACCTGAATAGTGTTGCATGTGAGAAATCTGGTTGATCTGGAGAACGAGCACATCTGTTACAAGGGGGAAGTGATCTTGTTTCCCTGTCCGTGACTATACTTTCTTTTTAAAAAAATTTGGTACCTCTCCTTATTTCGTTTTGATTTATCTGATCTGTCTGGGACTCTGCCCTTGTTAGAACCTTTTTTACTGCTGTGTTCAATAAGTGGATAGAACAATTGATTATAATCTTTACACTCATATTAAAAGTGATCCTTTTGAGCTTGTTCTAAYTGTATTCTCAAACATAAACTTACCTTTTTTTCCTACCTTCTGTCTCATCCGACAGTCGGTGTTGGGCTTTAAGAATGAATCAGAAATGTGTAGGATGACAGGGTATTTTCCGGTAAACTATTCAAAATATATTCTTCCACAATTCTTATAAAAAGGTTAAATTTTTTTAGTTTGATTTAGATTTGATTTACAGAAGACTTTATTTTAAGACAGAATATYATAATCTCTTGTCCATCAGAAAAGAAAAATTGCTCAATTTGGGCTATCTATCTACTGAACATAAGAAGAGGAAACATTGTAGGGTAACATACATGAAGGCTTTTGTCTACTGTTTTGTGCGTATTCCCTCAATGCTTTTGTCAGAACAGTTAGGCCATGAGTCAAGTGCTCAGCTAGTACTTCAAAACGACTGCTTCCAGTGGAAGCTGTTAACTGTGGCTATCGCATTCTTTCCAGCTATGTTTTTACTCAAATTCACCCTCACTGTTTCAGGGAGCTGATAGCAAAGATTGTGTTCCTTAATTTTCTTTGGCGTGGGATAGATTTATTACTTCCAGCAGACCATGAAGAATKTTTATATCAAAATCACAGGGCAGCTACTTTATCACAAAGCATGGAATACGCAGCATGTCCCTTTTAAGAGTTTATTGTAAGGCCAAATACTTGGAGAAATACTTTATTGTAGTCTGAGGACGAATCCTACAGAAAGATGTCATTACATAAATTAACTGAAACTGAAGTTTAGTGTTAACTTGTGTAATCATTTCCTGTTGTTCCCTGAAATGTCAACTTCTTTATTTATAATGATTGCCAAAATACAGTTGACTGATTCTTGTGCMTTCAGTTACTGTAAGTCAGCTACAGAGAGTTCTAGCAATTGCTACACCTGAGAATACACACATCCTGCTTTCAGAAGAGGTTGTTGGKTAATCATGTGGCTTTCACATGTTTGACCATTTGTCTATCTTGCTGAATAATCACTTTCYGTAAATGCTCTTCAACACCTACCCTGATGGTTGTTCTTATAGYCAGACATGGTTACAAGAGGTAGAAAATGTTTCAGTTTTGTGTCAAAATCCCATGTATATGCAGTTTCAGTTCCATAACATGTCACAAAACAATCTGATTTTTAAGTCTTACAACTTTGCATTTCCTTTCTTTTCAGTGATTAAATTTAGAATCATCTTACTGCAAATCAACCTTAACCCTTTTTGAAACTAAATGTTTAATAAAGCACATTGTACTTTTGCTATGGTAAGTGGTATTTGGGAAAGAAGATGAGGAATTCCTGGGAATTCCTCTATGAGGAGGTGCAAGAATGGAAATAAAGTTCAGGGGAAGTAATGGATGTTTGTTACATCCTGTCATGCCGTCCTTAATGCCTAAAGGATCCTTATACACAATTTTTATATAGGGTAATATTTTCAAGTTRTGTCTTCAGCATTTGCAAGACTATGTGAGCAAGCTTTACTAAGCCATCTCTGTGATGGAAAATATGTTTGTGGAACTGCAGCTTCAATTTTCTTTTGAAATCGCGGTTGCTCTTTTCCTAGCTGAATGTGTGTTAGAAATACGCTATTTTTCATGATTTTCAGTTATTTTTCTCTTTAAATCTCCAAAGAAAACTATTTATTTCCTGGGGACGTCTTTATTTTAGTTTCTCTGAAAGTCATAGATAGTGTTCAGCTCAAGTAGTAAGAGTTTCTTACTACAAGTGAGAAGTAGCTGCCATTTTTACTATGGGACTGATAACATTTATTTGAAAGAAGACAGGAGAGCTATTTAAAAACAGAGCAAATAGAAAATATATATCTTATAGTATAATATTAATTATGTATACCATATACTATTATATTGTACTAATAGTATAATATATCTATATTATATTATATGAGTATCTCCAGTGATGCAGTGATGTGTTTAACAGTTGAGGGTTTTTTTTTTTTTTTTTTTAATTTCAACTGATGGGAAATTTTAAGGAGATAGGCATGTTGAGCAAAGAAGCCATAAAAAGCTTCTTTTGTTGAAGAGAAAAAGAAATAATAATTTTTAACTTGAAGATGAGGTAATATTATCAGAGATTCCAAAACTTCTTGTCCTGTGTATCATTCTATAAACTTTGTAAATAGTTTTCTCTTCTAAAATCAATAATTTAATATAGTTTTGCTGTTAATATATTTTTTCCTGTATTTCTTTCTGTCTTTTAAGAATGTTAAACTCACAGAAAGATATTTTTGGTTTAATGTGCCAAATTGTACTAGTGTTGTTTGCACAGTATCCCAACTCTGCTTTTTTCTTTCTCTTTTCCACATCCTTAACAAAAGAGYTAATTGGCTAACTTCAGCAGTACCAATTTTAAAATGTTGATACCAAAATATGTTATAAAATGAGTCTTTGCAGAAAAGCAGGTGAGATTWAAGTGGGATAATTATTGTACATAACTGTTATTTTAAAAAGTGGTTTTGTGGTTAATGAATGATATCTCTCAAGGCTTGTACCTGAGTTATTTGGTTTGGGAATTATTGGAACAAGGTGGATGTGTAACAGTTGACACTTTTTTCATTTGTTTTAATTCTGTAGGCAGCAGTTAAATTGAAAAAAGCTACAGATACCTATAAGCTGTATGTGGAGAAATATGCTGGAATTAAATCTGATTTTGAACAGAAGATGACAGAAACTGCACAGGTAAGTGTGCTTTTAAAAGGTGTCCTTTCAGATCAGTAGATCTCATTGCCTCTTATTCATGTTTGATCTGAAATCAAAGCTTTTGGTTAATCCATTCAAGATACTATGCCCTTTGAAAACTGATGTGAATTTCAGTTTTAAAAGTAGTAGTAGGCAAATATTAACTGACCATATATGTTGTACTGTTGGTGCTGCTGTATAGTTCATCTAGATATTAGCATTTTAGAAAGTGTTTTAGAAGAATTTTTTAGGAAGAAAGCAAAATGAACTTCAGAAAGTATTTTAGGTGTGTGATTATAATGTGGGAAATTATATGGGTTGTTGGTGAAGCAGAAATCAGATAGGAGTTTTAGCACTGGGATCAGTCATGCTTTTTCATTATTTTTGCCAGCAAAACATTTCAGTTACAACTTGCTAAAATGCCTTCCAAATTAGTTAGGCATTTTGATGAGAAATTTCTTTTTGAAAATTCTTTGTGCTTTTCTTATGTTCCGAGGGTTGTTCATGTGTGTGAAAAAAATATTAGGGAGATTCTACTGTATTTGTATTACTAAACTAGAAGTGGAAAAGTGTTACACTTTTTTTGTATGGCTATGGGAATTAAGTTTTTGCAGCATGGGGATTGTGTAGGCTGACATGTGAAAAGCCATTCTGTCCTGAACTATAAACTGCCTTCCTACTTCCMAAATCTCACAGAATTAGATCCAGTTCATCCCTGAACAGACCTTCAAAACAGCTGTCACTGAGAGGATATCAAATGTATCACATACCAAACCCCCACTCCAGGCATTTGTGCCAAGAAAGATCTCTAGCATATTACTGCAAAATTCTTCCTTTAAATGACTTATATCGAGATCTTCTAAAGCCTYTCATTAAAGGTGTCAGGAGGCATCTTTTTTGAGTATTCTGACTAGGATCTAGTTGGAAGATTTATGCCCCTTATGCTTCCTCTTTCCATTTGAGCTAAGTTTAAGTACATTATTTTTCTTTCATTTAAAAAATATTTGTTGTTTTAAGTACTCTSTGTGTGTGTGGTATGTAACTGTACCTTCTTTGGGTAAGACAGCATTGATGTTCTTCACTAGTATAGGAAGGCTTTGTAGAGAAAAATTCACCTAGGAAAATTCATAGGTACTGTGGTGGGCTAGGTTACATGGTCTGTTGTACTTCTTTCTCTCCTCTCTGATATGTGAGATAACTTTTCCTATTATATATTTTAAGTGACTGTTACTGTCTAAAGCAACAGTTGACCTTATGCTATGCTCCTGTCAAGTATTAGAGCTCCATCGGAGAACTAATCCTAATAAACGTAATGTAGTAAGAAAAGTTTGCTGTAACCCAAAACAATTCCTCAATCACGTTAAGAGACCACACAGTGTTACAGTGACACAGAGGAATCAGCAACATGGGCTTGCATCTCTAAGCATTAGTGCTGGCGTACAGTGTGTGACATTGTGTCCCATACACACTTGAATAAGTGTTAATATTTAATATCTGTTGCCTTAGGATTGTGTATGTGAAAGGTGGAGAATTTGTGGATCAGCAACCTGAGGCAGTTTGATGCGAGGTGGCGTTGGCGTGTGTGATTGTGATCATCTGAGATTTTTGAGACTAGACTGCATTTTAAAATAACCAAAAATACATGCACGTATTTTAAAATCTCATTTGTTGGAAACAAGCCAAAATTTAGTTAACAAAAGAATCTCTACTACTGAAGTGTAACATTCCTTCTGGACAATTTCCTCAATAAGAATAGGCAGAAGCACCCTGACATGTGAGCACATACTGCTCTTAYCCAGAGTGGTAACTTATTTGTTAGTGTTCCTATTAACATAGCTGTTGTAATCACTCAATAGACATTCCAGTAACTGCAGCACTGTGCAGAATGTATACGTTACAGTGCTGTAATGCTGACTGTTGCTGTAGGCTCCCCTTCTAATGCTAACAGATAGTAGAACAAGAGAAATACTGAGCTGTTCTGAGTAATTTTTTTTAATTTTTTTTTTAGGTCATATGTGCTTGTGCAGATGTATCTAGAATCATTTAATTTCTTGTGCTATTTGTTACTTTACTTGTTTTGGAAGTTACCAAATCCCCACTGAAATAGATCCTGTGCAGGTTTCTGATCCATTTCAAGTTCAACCAGGTTGTCCATCAGAAATCTTTTAGATTCACGTAAACTGTCTAATGTCTGGTGTTTTCCCTGCTTTGCAAGAAAGAGACTCTTTGTAGCAGTTGGTTTTATTACTTTCTGAAACAATAAGAAAATATTTAAGTAATACAACTTTAATAAACTGCCCTTGCTAAACTGCACTCCATTGAGCAAGAGAGCTTTGAGTAATGTGAGAGAAGTTCTTGTTTCGAACTGATGCAAGATAAACATAAAGAGTATTTCAAACAGCTTTCATTGTCAGTGAGTTACTGAAGGAAAATACAGGGGCTTTCAACAAGCAAACTAGCTGGGCTTTTCTTTGTGTGCTAGAAAAAAATGCAATTGGACATCCACTACCACAAAGGAACAAGAAGTGATACAGCTTATTTTATACTTAGAGACAGAATATGAAGATGCTTTTTGCTTATTTTTCTTTCTTTTATTATTAGGTATGWACCATATATTAGCTATGTGAAACTAACTGGATAAACTTGACTACACTATAAGGGATATTTTTTTTTGCAAAAGGAGTACAAATTACAATTACTTAYTAGAATCCACATCTGTCTTATCTGCTTAGTTCTTTGTCCACAAGACCCTTTTTACTCTAAGTTAAAAAAATTAAGTTAATGAACAACTGGAGTCCTTAATTTTGTGTCTTCATACCTACTCATTTTGGAAAATAAAATCAGAATTATGTCAGTGAAAGCCCTACCTACACTTACATTTTTGCAATGTAAGGATGTAGCTGCGTTTGCAGTTTGGTGGAAGGATTGCCACTCTGTTTTTGATGYCATAGGAAAAATAGCAAAGCACATGAAAATGTGGAAGACCTTGATACCCCTTTAAATCAAATATATTATAGATTGTCTTAGTTTAGAGTATATTTCACTTGAACGTCGTAGCTCTGAAACAAAATAAATGAATGTGCGCACTTAGMTGTTTCAATATAGTATCAGTTGGCTAAAATTCAGTCTGTCTTAGGCTGTTCAAATAAAATTCTGAGGACACTCACTAGCATCTTGAACTGTTGTGACTATGTTATGAGTAAAAATGTGCTAAAAATGTGCTGAGGACACTTAGTTGTCCTTTCTTTAACTCTTCAGTTCTTTCTTGCATTGCTTCTGCTTATTATTTTCTTTTGTTGTCGTRACTATCTGGCTTACCGTTATGAAGGGGGAAGTGACTTGTGATACGTGATCTTGAAAAGTTGAATTGTGAAGCATGATCTTGGTAATCTAGAGCTAAATTGTAGTTTACGTTGCRGTAAACATGGGATGTTTTTGTTTGATAAACTGTAAAAGCATAGTTCGTTTTCTGTTCTTCAGAAATTGATATGGCATTCTTCCTACTGAAAGATTTTCTTAGAAAAGTTAAAGTTTTTCTAGGCCGCGGTTATATAATTATTAAGAWATATAATATTAAGAAAGTCTTTGTGCCAGTTATCCCATGTGACTAGAAGCTTTTTTGTTTGTTTTTAATCACATAGCACAGTCAGTTACTGGAAAGGATCAAATAGCAGAAAGTGTTAAAATATCCTTTCAGAGTCTTTTTTGTTAACTGAACATGAACAATCTGTATMTAAATAAACATTGAAGAAAGTAAGGTCTCTTCACAGTATATATTTTAGAAGTTGCAGGAAAATGTGCTTAATAAAATAGAATGCTTGCTTTAGTTGAGTATGTTGAGGTATGTTGAGGTATGAGGACAGCTGAGGATACTGTTGATGACTGTTTTCATTTTTATTGTAAATTTTAATGCTAAAAAGTAACTTAAAATTGTGCTGGATCCTTAATATCAAGATCCATTTCAATACATCTTTTTAACATGGACTTTTTTTTTTGAAAACTAA
This sequence comes from Eudromia elegans, assembly GCA_003342815.1. Classification (NCBI taxonomy): domain Eukaryota; kingdom Metazoa; phylum Chordata; class Aves; order Tinamiformes; family Tinamidae; genus Eudromia; species Eudromia elegans. The sequence goes on from PTEX01000123.1 coordinate 615,824, forward strand.
TCTCAAATGTGTTGTTAATATATGCAAATAAACTATTAATTTAATGATTAAGTCTGTGATTTTAATAATGTTCGTATTATAGTTCCTAGATACCTTTAGAGCCCTTTTTTGTTACACACAGTRGAAGGCCAGATGGCTTCTACTTCCGAGACTATATTAAGCATAAAACAGCAAAGAAGGAAATGGAAGTGTGGGAAGGGTAATATCCACTGACAGACAAAATCTCTGAATGGCCAGCCACATAGTCCTTTTGATGTGCCTAAGAGTGAAGAGGCGTAAGGGAGATGGCACATCAGTTTTGCAGGCTTTTACAGAGAGCTTGAACCAAACATATAAGAAGCAGCATTGGCATAATCTCTAAAGTTCACTTGCAGTTTAAAAGTTAGGTAATGMAGTGTGGAAGGTCACTTGCATGCGAGTGTTGACATTGTTGGTGAGTGAGATGATTTTAGAGAAATGGGCYGTAGATAGCTTTGAAAGCAAAATGTTTTGTGTGATCAGGCAACTAGTAAAAGCAGGAAGGTGAAAGGAGAMGCTGCAAAATTACGAGGGTGATTATAAGCTCTGTAAGCAAGAAAAGGTTGCTGGAGAAGAATTTTAATCTACTTGATTGAGGGCTATGGAGTCATATAAGTATGTCAAGAAAAAAGTAACAGCCAAGTTTAGGATTTAGGTATGGGATAGAGGCATTTGGTTTGTTTGTACGGAGCTGTTCTTGTGTTTGTGCATCAGAGTGCTGAGAGGTGAGAAATGTAGAAGATCCTCAGAGAAACCTACGAAAATTGAAGAAAGGATTCGTGCTGCTGTGAAGGACACAGAGAGCGTTTACTCAAGTAGGAAAAAAGCGAGKAGAGCAGGATTTCAAGAAGATTATGGTTGACTGTTAAGGGAAGTGGGGAGAGTATTAGTGCTGATCTTTGTCTAGGAAGGGATTTTTCGATGTTAAAGTGGGTGTCAGATGGAAGTCTGGGAAAGATAGAGCTGGAGGACAAATTCCAGACAGTGTCTGCAAAGACTATTTACAGCAAGTGTGAAGATCAAACAGATGGATCATATTTTAAGATGCGAATGATGTAGATTGCTGAAGAAGGGAGCATGTGTGTATTGCGAGTGGGAGGAGGAAGCCTTCGGGAGAAGGTGCAAAGGAGATCTAGAAATAGAATTTGGRAAGTTAGGTGAGAAAAGGAGTTGAAAATCTTAAGTAATGGGGAAATGTGATTTTTAAACACCCCTCATCCCTATTTTCTTTTGGAAGAAATAGGTCAGACTTTCTTTAAGGAGAAAAAAAATAGGATCAATAAAAGATTAAAGAGTAAGTCGAGAAGTAAAATTACAGCTTTGATGGTTTACAGTATCCTCTGATATACACAAGCAGAAATACTTTTCATCAAAAGTTAAATACTYTATAGCATAACATTGCTGTCAAAATGCTCTGTAACATTGTATATGCAAGGCATTGGAAATCCTTACTTTAAATATTATTTACTATCTGTTTACTTATTTACTCATATTTGAATTACGATTTTTAAACGCAACAGAATTTGAGTTATTCTTTAGAACCCCAATAGATAGTTGAATAGATTCTGTTCTAAATGGAATTTTCTAGAATTGCAAATGGATGTTATGTTTGTAAGTACCTAGTTTAGTAACTGTGAATTCCACTGCTTGCCATGCCCAAAATCTGAAAATGTAATTGATTCTTTACTTAGTATATTTCATAATTGAGATACTCTCTTTCAATGATTGTTTTAATTTATTTAATTATTGTAAATAATTATTTGTATCTGATTTACAGAAATTTCAAGACATTGAAGAAACACATCTTCTTCATATGAAAGAGATAATAGAATCATTGTCAAATACCATAAAAGAAATTCATTTACAAATAGGAGAGGTAATTTTATATGAATATTTATTTAATATGTATTTTTCTGAATTATTTATTGAAACATTTCTTATAGTCTTGGCAATATTGCACTTTTCAAATGATAGTACCTTTCTAAAGCAGAGAGAGTTAAAGGCGATGAACAGAACTAGTCCAGGGGTTCAAGCAAGATTTTGAAGTAGGTTTCAGTGTTTTTGCCAGAAATATCAAACATTATATGGATATTGAAATTGTTTGGAAGATATTTGGAGGACCTTTCAATATCTCCTAAGTATCCATTTTAATCTTTTAATTAAATAGCCAGATTAATAATGATACCTTTATGTGTATTCAAATGAATTTCTGAAAATTCTATTGCTTTTCTTTAASCAAAAACTTAAATCATATCAGTCTGAAAAGTTTCAGAATTTTAAATATGTTATTTTTGGCAGAAAAAAATCTTCAGTAACAGTGTTTTAAAAACCTTTTAGAGTATAATTTCTTTAGATGCATTGTTTGTAAAAGTAATAATTCTTATAAGTAGTTTCTTTTCTTTTTGGATATGTTGAAACATAGTTATTTTTGTAAACATTTAAAATTTGAGTCACCATGCTCCTCACTTAATTTTGAGATTTTCTGCTAGGGRGTGGTGATCGTAAGGGTAATGCTGTTTATTTCTAAACAGTATCTGTACCACACTGTTGGAAAGGCTTTGTAGGTTTAGCCAGTCTTTTCTCCCTTGCCAGATCAAATASGTTCCAGCAGTAACATTTTTACTCAAGCAGGTGGGAAGGGTGATAATGCAGTGGTGAATGTTCACACCATGGTCACACCCATACTGGGCTGACTTAAGAGACTGCCTGTCTTTCTGACATTGTCGTGGGATATATTACTAGAAGAAACTCAGAAAACTTTATATACTAAATAGGTTTAGAGTGGAGAAAAAAGGAAGTCCTAGACCAACCTTCTAGATACATTGTTTCATTCTTCCTTTGTATCTCTCCAGATACACACACTTAGTAGCCTTAGAGTGAGGAAGGGATTTTCCAGATAAAAGGCCTTTAAACCWTTTAGTATGGTGTAGAGGGCAGTATTTTGAAGAATAAGCCTAGAGAAAAGTACGTTTTAAAGCTAAACACCTTCTTTCAATTACTACATTTTACCTTCCTGTTTTTTTGTTTTGAAGGTGCATGAAGAATTTATTAATAACATGACAAATACTACAGTTGAGAGTTTAATACAGAAATTTGCTGAATCAAAAGGAACTGGCAAGGAACGGCCTGGTAAGAGATTAAACATAAAAGAACAGGAAATATTAGGTTTGAAACTTAGTTTCCACACCTTGTGTAAAATCAAACTTTATGTTACACATTTGCAGTGTATTTACCACTTGAAGTTCCCATAGTTTATTTAGCTTTGATATTAAATGATTCATAAAAATTGAACAATACRTAATTTACCATATATATGTAGAATGTGTACCCATTAAACACAGTAGTTTGTAGAGCTGTATATAGGCCTTCAAGGAAACTCTTAAAAACTGTGGTGTTGGATAGTTCATTATTAAAAATTTTCAATAAATTTAAGTTCCTTTCACAGGCTTACTCAACTATGTGCCAACTGTGTACTCTACAATGTGTTACTCTATTATGCGTAAAAGTTATCTCCAAATKTTAAGAAGTTTATATTCAGGATATATTCAGATGGCTATAAAGCTGCTTACAGAACTACTATACCAAATGCATCAGATTATTTGGTTAATATACCACATATGTTATTCTGATGCATTATATGTAGTTTACTCATTTTCTCTTTGCTAAGAAGTAAATTTATAGTACTTGCTGAAAGTTCTACGTGTTGGCATGGTGTATAAAACGTTCCCGGATTGGTATAGGAAGGGAATCTAATAGCACGTCTGTCTGTCTTTACAGAAAAAATACGTGATTCACTTTCATATTTGGACATGAGTATATCGTTCTYTAGGTATGCAATTACAGAAATTGGGTAGTACCACTTTTAAAGTTGGAAGTCCTAGTTAGCATCTCTGCTTTCTAACACAGAAGCTCATAGGTTTTTTTCAGAGCAAGGGTATTATAACAAGGTAGACCTTGAGTATTAATGTGAAACTGTTAAATAAGGTTAGTGAGTATCTTCTGCCTCTCTGTTAGAGTAGCTAACAGAGAAACTCTGTTGGGTTCCCTAATCTGGCATTGTTTCTATTCTCTGTGTAACTTGATAATACCCGTGCAATAGTAGGCTGAGGTAAGATTGTATATGAAATTWTTTTTTTAATATTTCCCATAAATTTTACTTTTTTTTTTCAATGAATAATAAGAAAGAAAAAGCATGAACTTTAGGGATTCAAGCTCAGTTGAAACAATGACAATTGATCTGAAATTGATCTGAAAATTCACTATTCACACCTTTTTTAGTAGCTGTTAGGATGTTGTGATTGTGTACTTGTTTGCTACTTCACAGAGTTCATCAAATACCGTTTATATTTTCTGCAGTCACATTAAAGCTTTCTTTCATGCCAGATTTAGTTTCTTGRTTCCTACAGCTATTTTGACTTCAAAGGATTTTAAGTGAAGCTTAGATTTTCAGTGTGGAAATCTGTACACGTTCTTTTCTAGAGTGACATTACTGTATTTATATAAACATACAGTAGCCATAATGCAGAGGGAAAATACAGGTAAGTTCTGCAGAAAAAGAATATGTTCAAAGATATGAGGTAGAAACACTCTAATGCTAATTTTGGTTGCCACTTCTTATTGTATTCACTTTAACTTAAAATCAGATCTACACTTCAAACAATTACAAAGAATTAGAAGGCAAAATGAGATACTGGTCCTGTAAGAAACAGAATACTAGTCCTGTGAACAGAAACATGCAGTGTGGGAGAGACTACCGTTTTGATTCAAAAAATACTGTTCTGCAGTTGGCAACTGTTGTTAATAGCAGGTTATTCTAATTCATGAAGCACCCGAGAGGAGGTTTTCTGGGATGAGAATTAACTCATTAGGATGAAAGAGGCTTTTCTGTTAAAATATTCAGTGTGTAAAAATGATGAGATGTAGTTGATTCACCACAGAGCGAGGGGGGAAAAGGTAGAAAAAAAAAACCTGTGGCTGCCACAGTTGCTTAAAATTACAGTTTTGAATCTTTTTGAAGGAAATTAAAAAAAAAAAAAATCCCAAAACTATACAAGCCCTTATCCTTCAATTTCCTAGATACCCTTTTTCCTGCCATATAATTTATGAGCTAAAGTRCTACATCAATTGGTGGGTGGCATTCTGAAATACTGAATTTGGAGAACAAACTGATAAATTAGAAGAATAATGGGAAAACAAAGTATGTTTTATTTTTAGTACATTTTAGCTGTATTTATAAGACTTTAAACCAAAGTTCACATATTTTATTTACATATGTAAAAATGAGAATGAATGTGAGGGAAAGTATTGTAGGAGGGTTGTTCTACTGTGTGGATTATGGACAATTAATGGCAAAGCTCCCTGGATATAGGCAGCTCTCATCTGCATATATAAAACATCSCTGTCTCATGTTTGTATTCTTTTTCCTTTGTATTATATGGGCTCCCTCTGGTGGCTAACTTGTTACCTGAAGACTTTAAAAAAAAATGGTTTAATAGTTTAATACACTATTTTATAGCATGAATCATGCTCTTTCACCCATTAATGCTTTGCATATTTTAAAAATTCATTTATGGATTTCTTTCAAATGGCTGTTTTCTAACTTCTACCTAAATTACTTACCTAATTAACTTTATCAGCTAATTCAAACTAAATTTATGTTATTTATTATTGTTATTATATGTATACGTTATTTAAAATTTTAATATTAATTTAGTATTTTAAGAAATTATAATAATCTGCTTTCCCAACTATATTCCTCATAAAGAATAGCAACACACCTACAATTGTGGATCTTTTAATTTTAACTAATTAAAAATAAAAGTAAAAAAAATGCTTAAAAATATAAAACAATGTATTTTAAAATATGGAAARAGTGATGACAAGACCTTTACTATTAATCTAGTGGTATATTATACCTTCATGTCAGGCATCAGGTCAGAATTTAGTATGTTTTCTGAGCAGTTTGTAAAGTTGCACTTACTTTTTGGTCTGCATCAGTTGGAAGATGTTTTTATCACTGATACAGTGCTACGAAGTTACCAGCAAACCAATTAGCCCAGGGTTTGACCCATTTCAGATAAGTCAGTTTTCTGTTTGTACTGAGTTACTACTCCATGGTCCTTGAAATATTCAACAAYAGTATGCTGCAAAATGTGTGTTTCTTCCACCTAGCATGTTTGTTTAATCAGTAGCAGAGTTGATGAGCGTTCTAGATTAGTGACATACTGAATACTTCTAGCTTTTTTTACTGAATCTTCTAAACATCTATGAAGTGTTTGATTTCTGTATTATTCCAGGATGAAAAGTTGWTGCTTTTGAAACTGCTCAGAAATGTAACCTCATGTTCTTCTAAGATCTTCTCTGAGAAGTTGATGGGATATTATATCATACAGTAATGGTATAGCAGTGGCRTAGTTATGAAAGTTTTGGGGTTTTTTATCTCTTGGATTACTGTGCTCTCCTCTCATGTGTGAATCAGCTGTGCTTGTTTGTCCCTATACTATATTAGTTTTTGCCCACTACAGTATAGCCAGAAGCTAGCTTTGAGGGCCAAATATGAAGTGTCAGCTGTGTTGCATTGTCTTGTCTGTGCTGCTTGCTCTTATAAAAAAAAACCCAAAAAACAAAAAACAAAAAAAACCCCAGCAAATGTAGACAGTTTGTTTTCATGAATTTGTTCTGATGTCATTGTTAGTGGTTGTTGGTAATTTATTAAATTGTTGGAGTTTTTTTTTCTTGAAAAATTATTAAAGACAGAGAAAATGAAAACTTTATTGTAATATAGACAGCAACAGAAAGCTAAATTGGTGACTCCTAAGGTTTCCAACAAAACAGTTATCTGCAGATGACAATTATTGCGTATACTGTGCCCTTATTCAACATAAGAGAGTCCCTGGGTCATGTTTTTATTCATATATATGTATATATATATACACACACACATAAGATTCTTTTTAGTTGGGTTTTGTGCTGTCAGGATTTATCTTCCATAATCAGAATCATCCTGCATGTTTTGCACTGTAACTCTGCCCTCTTCTTCGCACAAGTACGTAGAGAAGATCTGACTAAGAAGAGCAAGTTGCACATAGGTTTTTCCTAGCTGTGCCGACAGGCATCTAGAACTGGGGCTGGGTGGAAGCCAGAGAGTCCTAGAGCAGAAAACGAGGACCCTGTTCAAGATGGGAGAGTAAGGGTGAGGCCATGAAAATACTGCTTTCTCCAGACAGTCTCTTTGCTGTCTACCAATACACTTGAACTTGAYAGCAGAGCAAGAAATTGTTTGGGTTTGTTAAAGCATTGCAAAATCACTACCTGCAACCCACTAGGTCTCTGGTGTGATGTTAGGAGAAGCTGATCTTGTTTGTTGTTTATGATTGCTACTGATCACTGACACTTGCATGTAGTGAAACATTTCGTCTCCTTTGTCCTTTCAGATACTAGAAAAATAACAACATAAGTCCTGCCCCTGGTACAGGCAGAGTAGGACATATTTATTGTCTCTACACCTTTTCCACCTCCTGCCGAAGGCAGTAATCGCTAATTTGATCATCAGTGCTGGCAAATAAATGGTTTGTCTGTGGCTTTTTGGAATTGTTAAAATCTATTTGTTTTGCCCTTGCCCAATACTCTGTAACTCCAAGCATGGGCAAGTTTAAGATTGTGGAGATCTTGACTCAGGAAAAACATTCTTTTTTTTTTTTTTTATCATTCTGAATTTCTTCTCTTGGGAAGACTATTTAGTATTCTAGGATTTAGAAGTTAATCTGTGACCTAGGAAAGCTAATCTTCAGTGCCTCACGAGAAAGGTCACATCAAAAAAATACTTCCTGGCATCTTGGTCATTGCACTAGTGATCCTTGCTTATTCTCAGAGACACATTTGGGAGCTCTGTTTCTAGAGCACTAGCACAGTTTATATCTTCAGATCTTATAAAATAATGGTTTGTTTATTCCCAGCATTCATAATAAGAGCATTGTCCATTTTTCACTGGCTTCTAAACTCTTGATAAACCATTATGTTTATCATTCGTATCACAGTCAAAACTGAGTGAATGCATGAGCATGCAGGAGAGCTGCAGTGCTGCTGGGAAGCTGGAGCTGGCAGCCTCTGACATGCAACAAATTCAGAGTTACTCTGTGCTAATGCCCCTCTTTAAATTAGTATATCGTGTTAAACTGTGTTTTCTAATGAAGAAACTTAAAAGATGACTTGAACAGCATAAAAAAACCCAAAAAGGAATACAAAAAAAAACAAAAAGGAATTTTGCAAGCAAATTTATCCTTTTCCCAGGGCTTGAGAAACAAAATACAGGCCATCAAATATGGTCTGCTTTGATTAAACCTGCTAGCTTTTTATGTGCTTAAATAATAAACTGTGCTTTGAGAAAAAGACTTGAAACGGAGCTGGATGTGGTATTTGTTCTTCCATGGGTTAGTTTGATAACATAGCAGCTTACAGGGTTTATGAAAACGTTTTTCAAAGAAGTTAAACAGCGACAAAATAGTTAGAAATAAACACCTCAAACAATTAGTTTTTGAACAGCTCTGTATGATATCTTTGAACTTCTTTTCCTCAGGAAAGTATAACAAAGCAAGTATTTTATGTTCTTGTAAATAATTTAATTTTCTTCATACTCTGTAAATATTTTGAATATTTTAATGCTACCGTCATTTGTGAATGGACACTTAAATAGCTAGGAGTGTCTCAGTTTCCCAAGACTATGTTCTGTGTGGAAGCCTGGCTGAGCGGTGATGTTTGGTTCATCAACACTGGCAGTGCCCAAGGGGTCCAGAGGAATAGTCTCCATAGTTGTTCATCTAGAAAGATGGGGAAACTTATCTTTTAAGCATCTGTACTGTAGTTCTTTCTTAGTAGACGTGAAGTGTTGGAGTCAGAGTAACAGTTGGAATCTTTTAACAAAGAAGCTTTTTAAGGAAAAATGTCTTAAAATAGAGCACTTGCTACAAGACAGAGGGTTTGGAGTTTGTCCTATCCGTCTAATCAAAATGAAATAAATTCTAACCTATGTATATAATAGTCTTACACTATCAATAAGTTGTACTGTGCTGAGTTCCACTTCTAATTAACTTCTCATTAATAATTTCATTACCAGTAGTATTTTGTACCAGGACAAACTACCGTTGGCCAATTTCTGCAGATTGAGCACTGGATAGAGCTAGGTCTGTATGCCTTTCTCCTTGTTGTTTGGCTTTCTCTCCTGTTCTTGAACAAGAACCTCTGGCATTTTAAAACAAATTCTCCCTGGAATTAATTTGGCCTTGTGTGTCCTTGATGGTTCTCAAAGTGCAAAATCTCGGTCAGGTTTGTCTTCAGTATCTTTTTGATGTCKTCTTAATTGTCACAGATCAGCTGGGTGGCCTCCTGCATACAGTGGCCTTCTGCATCAGTAATTCCATCTTAAATGATGGATATTGATTTTTCAGCTTTTTTGCAARTGAAGGTGCAGTGGAGTACCCCTTAACCTATTGTCTTAGTATGAGGGCTAGAAGAGAAGGAGATGTCTAATCAGATACAATGAGCTGGCTACACAGAAATTTTCTCCTCTTCTTCTACTATTAAGGTAATGTATGTGAGAAATTAAGTGTTAAATATTACAAAAATGCATGGAATGAACATTTCCTGGTCTCTGTGTTAAACACAAGTCCTCTCCCATCTGAAGCTTGAATTAAGTGATTTTTAGACTTATAGTCTTTGTCCCTAAGCCCATGTTCAAATGTAACAATGACTTTTTAAATGCTTATATTAATAGGATTTGTCTTTTTCTTTAATTTGAAATGGATTTGTTTTGGAGTTTTTTTCAGGAGAGAAGAGGCTTTTAGCATAGAAGTGTAAGAAATTTTTGATTACTGAAAGTCCATATATCCTCCTATATTTCAAGAATGAATTCCTATGGTTTTAAATTATAGATACTCTTTGGGAAAATCTGCTACATTTTAAACCATTTTTTTCCAGGTTTAATCTAGAGATGTATTCAGYTGAAGTACATTGAAAATAGTTCTTCACATGCCCTGTGTATGAGAACATAAGGATGGTGGCTCAGCATGTTCTTGAAACAGTTGTTACTAGCATTGAACTTCTTTCTAAGTCTTGGGAATTTAGTTTCCCAAATGACTCTGTTTTCACATGCTAGCAGGTACAGCCTTTCAGAGGACCTTGTGGCTACAGTCGGTACTGTTTTGGTAGGCCTTGTTTGGTACAGGAAGATTAGACTAAATGTAAAATTTGGATCTTGTTGCACATCTTTATCCTTTTTTGCAACCATTGACCCATTTGCCTGGTACTGTTGAGATGCTTTCAAAGTCCAATGCAAGAATTAAAAAAACCATATTATTATGTGTGTCTTGTGCAAGTCTCTAAACTGCACGACTTATGTCAAGATCAAATCTATATTGCTTTGGATTCTAAGTAGATCTTCAGTCATAAATTGAGAAATGGGAGATTTTGTAGAGCTCCAGAATTCACCTTTTATTCATTGTTCTCCACATATAGAGTCTTCTGTACTGGAATGTATTTTTAAAGTACCATAAAGCAGGATAATTTAAAAATTTTTCAAAGAGGACTTCGTATCTGTCCAAAAAACAATGTACTAGATTTATTTTTTTCCTTCTCTTTTGGGAATGGATCCCATTGAAGATTTTTACCTCCTGAGATTTCATATTTTTTATTCAAGAGTTCAGTAAGAAGCCACATCGTTTGTGGTTTACAGCAGAAACGTGGAATTTCTGCAAAGATATGTTTCTAAACAGGGATATAATTTAATGTATTCATAAAGTTATGCCAGGTATTCTTTAAGAAGCAAAGCACTTGGATGTATCTGTGTATTTCTTTATCCCTGCATTCTTATATGTTCTGTGTTCAGCAGGTGAGTCACATTATGCAGTCTGGCAGAACTGCCATAGATGCTTCTGTTTATGGACTAAGTTAATGTTGTCCTGCCATATATCAGTGTTTCCCCATCTTCCCAGATAGATTTAACTTGAACTGTCCACTTGCGACCCAGTTGGATGGAAAAGTAAATGTTGCAAAGATTTTATAAAAAAATGAGATAGGCAGAGAGGGGGAATAGAGGAATTAGTCCTGCCATTTAAGGGAGACAGCAGACAGCTGAGTCTGTGTGTACATATGTGTGCGTATGGCCAACCACTCAGCCTGTGGACAGTTTAAAAAGAGCTATATCTCCTGGAATRTTGTGTACACAGCCACAAAGAAAATACAGGCCAATGTTATAGGTAAGTGTAAAGCAGAAGCAGAAAAGGACAAGGAACATTTGAAAGAGACGTGAGAGTGCTGTGTAGAAAGGGACTTGCAAAACATGGTGCTCAGCAGACTACCCTAGTTTATGTTAGTTTTGCKGTTCACAGACCATTTACTGTATAATCATGTATTGCAGGATGGTTGGATCTCTGTCTTTTAAGATTTGCCTTGTGTATTTTTTTTAATAAAAATAATTTCCATTGTAGTTTAAATTGCTTATCTTTTCCTTTTAGTATACAAAAAAGAATCTGCTATGTCATTGCTGCTTGTAAACATCCTAGTAGGTCATAATTAATTAATTTTTAAGATAGAAACTACTGGGAATTTGATTCTTTCCTGCTTTGCTGCTGCTCTGCAAGCCATGGGGACATCTGCCCCTGGAGAGCAGTGTGCCTGCTGCATCCGTGGCGCTTGCATCCGGAGTACCTGAGGATGCTGAGAAGAATAAYGTTTCTGTCATCTGCTCAGCTCAGCACAAAACTGAAAGCTCAGTAACAAAAACAGAGTTAGATTTTATGACTTCTTTTAATGTATACAGTCCAAGTACAATTGCCTTATGTTAATTTCTTCATCCAAAAAAGACTTCTCTCTGAACTGCCACACATTGCTACAGATGCCTGTAATTGTTTATGCTACCAGTATCACCTCTGTCTCTTCTTTTTGAAAGAAGGGCTCTGTTGCAATACTCAATATTTTTCAACATGAATTGAAAAAGATACGATTGAGTGTTAAGTATCTATATTAGGCTGCATATATAGGCATGAGGATGTAAGTAAGAGTGGTCAAATTCACTGATAGCAGAACTATCTAAAAGTCTTTTATAGAGTGGGATTTAAGGGTGTAATTTTATCAATATTATTTTGTTATTTTCTCTCAGATAGCCTGTTATCAGGCTAATTTGATTTTGTTTCCTCTCCCTCATCCTGTTTGTGGTGAATCAGAGCTGACTGAATCTGCAAATTAACATTTGCTTGAGGCAGTCTGGCACTAGCATGGTAAATAGATTGCAAGTACATGTTATTTATCTCTACGGTGGTAATAGCCKTTCATCTTTGTACTAAATACCTACAAAAAAAAAGTTATGCTTGAATTTGAGATTTTCATTTTTTAAATTTATTCTAGAATAAGAATTTTTCTGGATGAAAGGCTTTTGTTCTGTACCTTTTGAAAAAAAAAAAAAAAAACTTCTTCATTGGTGAAGCAATAAGAATGAGAAGTTGTGTTTAGAATAAATAATGTTGAAATTTTGTGTTTTGGTTTCCAGATTTTTACATTTGAAAATTTGATTTTTTTGGTAAACATGAAACAGGATCATATGATAGCAGAAAAAGATTGCTTGTATGTTTGTGTACACACAGAATTGACCTTTGTGATGCAGCTTAACATCTAAACACTAAGAGCAGTCATTTGTTATGACAGCAGAATTAATTGAGGCTAAAACAGTTGAAATTCCACTTGTATCAAGCTGTTCATTAGGAATTGCTCTCTGGCTTTAGTGCTGTCAGAAAAATAACCTGTTCTGCTATGATTAAATAGCAGAATGATGGTCGGTCCAGTGCATTTGAGAGAGAGGTTGAATAAACTTTCTACTGCGAGAACAATTCAGAAGTGACATGCTGCAAGGGGGGTCAGCATGTGCATTGATATCCAGCTGAGCTGTCAACTGGCGCCGAGCCAGGCACGCAAAGCTCTGCCATTTGAAGCAGCATGTGAAGCATATGCAGTTGAAAAAAATTGTCCTCCTTTCATGSCTGATTTGCTATCAAAGAGAAAAAAAAGTCATTTTATTAAAAACAAGATATTGTTTGTTATTTTGTCTGTAACTTTAAGTACATATTTACCTTTTTTTTGTRTTAAGCTTTTGGATTGAAACAGATGTGTTAGTGTTTATATGTGTGCATGTGTGTGTGTGTCTGTAAACTGATTCCTTGCATTGCAAGGGGAAGGATAACTTTTTTTTTTTTTGAATTCCTGAGTATTTCCAGTTGCTGAAAGTGACACATTGAAACATGATAAAAATATATGCTTGGGAGGATAACATTTCTTTGTCTGTCATGCATATCCTCCTTAAACTATGAGACAGTTTCTAAAAGCAGATATAAATGTAGAACAGATTGCAGTATGAAATTGATTTGTTGAATTCTTGATTTGTTTACCTTTKTAGCTAGGCAGAATTTTTCTGTCCATTGTTATACTTACAGGTGACTGCTTCTCAGAGTATGACATAATATTATGTTTTCCTTCTTAGTAATAGTAGCTGGCTTTTGCATTTGCCTTCCTTCTTTTTTCAAAAATTCAAACAGTAAACCTCCCCTTTRCACACTTCTTGAGAAGGCCAAGTGAATTTATTCTTTTTCTAGCTAAAGTTAGTTTTAGAATCACTCCGTCATAATTTACTCCAGAATTTGGTTTTGTAACTGTTTTTAAGGTTGTCGACAGAACGCTTGACTGTTTTCAAGAAAATTACTGTCACTTTGTAGATTAACTAAGTAGCATGTATAATGTTGTTTACAAACCTATTTTTCTCTGCCAGTCCTGAAGTATTCTTTCTGTAGACAGCAGCTAATAATCTACTGGATCTCATTTTATATTTAACAGCACCATTGTATTAATATAATTACATTTCTTTTCGCTGATCTTTGATTAAGATCAATATCTGCTTTTTGTCACACATTTTGTCTTCAATGTCACAAAAGCCTTCGTGTCCACGTACCTCCTGTACCAAGCAGACAGTGTGCCTGTTTCCCCACCAAGCAGTCTAGGAAATGCAGCTTACAAGCTGCAGGTTCCCGCTGGGCTGACTTATGCCAGTGCCATTTATTGGGAATAGAGTAACTAAAGTTAGAGTTGTCCTTCTATTTATTGCTTTTCCCCTTTACAATTCTAACAAATTAAAGTTTTCTTATTTCATTTCTGAAGATTTTGGAACAACTCCTGAATTTCTTGCTTTGGTCTGTAGCCAGATGGCAGCTTTCCATTTCTGGATGTCTATAGCATCATCCCTTTCCTTTCTCTGCCATTATCCCGATCTATGCCCGCTGGTGGAACTTGTGGTGGAAAGTATTTTGATAGGTTCGTATACAATTAGAGGAGCTTGTTGATTTTGAGACACTCTCCCTATGTAGAATACTTAACAACCTAGTAGGTGGAATATGTATTCTTCAGTGATAGAAATCTAGATCTTTCTGTTGGCTTCAGTTGAAAAGGCTACTTCACTTGCACACTACGTTATATTTTTGCTGTTCTCTGTGTGTATTGTACATTACTTTCAAGTTTACATACAGCTATTTAAGATGTTTCAGCCATTGCGTTGCCATTTGATAGTTCACTATAAAATTAGGCAAGCAGATTGTAAAAGCAGTATCTTGACCCTGAAACTGTTTGTGTTTAGTCTGACAGAGTATTGATTCAGATTTTTTTTCAGGAATTGAGCTCTTGGTTAACTGCTTTTTACTTTTGTAGGTAAAGGTTTTATTTTTCACAATGCTACTTTAGTTTTGATACATTTTTTAGAAAAAGTTGACATGAATGCTTGTTGTTTCCTTCTCAATTCTGCGTTTCCTGTTTTGTTGTGGAAGAAAAACAAATTTATTATTGCATTTGCAATTTGTTATTGCATTTTGGCAGTATGTAGACAGTCCTTTTCMGTGCTTGGGGCTACCATATTGCAARGGCTTTAGCAGCTTCTGCAAGAATGTCCACTTCAGAGGGTGATTGTGGTCCCTGTCATCAGCAATACATCTTCAATGCAAAATAGTCTCCTTCCTCATATGCTGTAATGGATGGTGAATCTGTGGTGGTCAGGACTTGCTTCAAAAATTTCAGAGGTCAGGCTGTGCAGTGTTATGTTCTATAAACAAAATTGTCGGTGCAGTTAAGATGATAATCTTCTGSAATTTTGGACTAAAATCTTCATTGGAGTTAACTCTTTGTCCATGCTTTAGTCACTGTTTGTGACTTGTTAAGAAAGCTCATTTGCCCCACAGTGAACAGGGAATATATCCACATTAAAATGCCCACGCAGCTGCGATACCAGCCCATGATTCCTAATGCTTGGGCCTGCATCTTGTGTTACCCATGTGTGGCAGTCTGCAGTGGTGCTGCCAGCCTGCTGCGTGGTTTTGAGTAGATCGCCTAGTGACTAAGGATGCAGGAGTCCACAAGATGGAAGAAAATGCACTTGGGGRCACTTCGGAAGTGGAGGGGCAGATGCTTTCGTTCCTAGGCGCACGAGTGGATGGTGCAGGGGACTCTTTGAGAGCGCAGCGCTTGGTGACCCAGGCTGCAGCCCAGGCCTGTGGGTTGGCCTGGGAGGATGTTTGGCTGTGGCAGAGGCCGATGTGGTCACACAGCACACTGCTGGCTGCACCGCTGTGCTATTACCTCTTTGGGCACAAAGCCATGTCCCCACAGGAAACTCCAGCTATTATGTGGGCTACCGAAAGCTCATCAAAGCAATCCTGTTCTCTAAATGGGCTCACCATGGAGTGCAACATAAAATGTCTATTTGTGGAATGTTATCTTAGTTTAAAAGTACTGCTCCTCGGGCAAAAAGTGGTACTCCTCACAGCAGGCACATAGGAATCAGAGCTGTTGTGTGCTGTTCTAATGTTGCAGAGTAAAGCACTCTGGAATATTTAGAACTGCAAAATTTCACCTTGCTCTACTCAAAAGGGCCAGATATAGGCATATACCTTTACTTCAGTAGTACAAGCAGATAACACAACATAGAGTATTGAGCAGGGGCACGGGGGTTAAACACAAATTTAGAGAAACAGTAAAATTATGGGGAGAGTTGAAAGAAAACAATAAAATTAATTTTCATGGATTTGCTAGTGAGAGCTGTTACTGTCTTAAATTTCTAAGATGGTTTGAGTCTGTACGTTGTTTACAATTTTTTTCCTTCTGTTTTTGTTTTGGGGTGAGTGTTTGTGGTTGATTTGACTTTTGCTCTTTTTTTTCCTGGCCAAATGGGAATATGTATAGAAGCAAGGAACAGAAGTAGTTGAATTAACAAAGCGATGAAAAATATGTGGTCTGAAGTGTAGTGCCAAAAAAGTAATGAGTTTGTCCTTCAGTATCTATTTTATGGTATTCTTCTGAATTTTTTGCTCAATATATTTTGAACAATGGAGTTTAAATACCTAAAACAAAATGCTGATGAAATCAGTGCTGGAATGTAGTTGCCTGCAGTTCTCCAGTGTTTTGTTCTGTTTGTGTTGTGTTGTGTTATGTTTTTGTTTTGTGACATGACCAGAGCTGCTGACTTGTGGAGCACACTGACTTTGTTTATCTGTGAACATAATGGAGAGCAAATGGTATTGCAAGAGTTGCCTAAAGGGCTGCTGATGAATATAAAGTAGACTGAAAGAACTCTTCAGAATTTGTTTTTTTTTTTTCTTACCATTTGAATAATTAGAAATTGGAAAATTAGGAATTTTTTAATAGTGGGGAAATTTTTTGCAGACTCTTTTTTTTTATTGCARCTAATACAAATCTTACTTTAAGCACGTTATTTTCATTAAAAGTCTGCAAATTGTCACAGAAAATGTGTGATGCATGTAGATTTTATATAACATTATGATGAAAATTTACTTAACGTTAATGAGAGTGAGCATGGAATTATATTGTCACTTTTTTCCTGACAGTTTTTTTGTCATTTGAAAACATTGCAATGTTTTCATTTGCAATTCTGAAAAATCCACTGGAATTCAGTGTCTGTACTCGGTGAAACACATTTTTAGGCTGCAATAATTAAAAACACATTTTAGGGATTAGTAAATATAACTGTTGAAGGTACATAACTCTAAGTTATACACCTAGAATTAATTCATATTTAATTTGCAAAGCTAATTCACACCTAAATTGCTTTTTAGCTTCATTGTGGCATCTCTAATTATAGTGTAATGACTTGTTATGTTGAACTGTTAAAAACAAAATGAAACTTGTAGTCTCCGTATTTCTTGTAGTAAGATATATTTCTGTTGGTTAATTATTTTAAGACCTGAGGCTTTGGTCTTCATTGTGAAAAAAATAAGTGAAAGCACTGGAAAATGCTTTCAAGTACACTTTGTGTCAAGACACCCTGAAAACTGGATATAATGGATATTCTATGATAAGCATAATTTCAAAACTAATATAAAAGACAAAAAGCATATTTGCTTATGTGCAAATGTGTTTGGGGCAGGAATGAAAGTAAGTTCTATAGTCCAGGCTTTAAGTTGTTTGTAATTGATATAATCCACATTCAAATCTTTCACTCAAAGTAGTTGGTCAAATCTGACAAAAAGAACATTGGGCTGCCTCAGAGTGTAAAATAGAAAACTTTTTTTTCTTCAGTCGTTACTGTAATGTGTATGAATTTGCWTGTGTGCCCTCAGGATAGTTACTTAAGGATGAGCAGTAACCGTTGTGTCATAGGGCTCGCTGCTGCTGTCTCGAACTCCGTGATAGGGGGCAGAGGAGAGGTTCCCCACTGAGGTTTGCATGGCCCTCTCTGCTCCCGGGAGCAGACACTGCAGTTCCCCAAGGAAGGTCGTTTTTYATCTTCATTATTATCATGACATAAATGGCTATGACGATAAACAGAGGAACTAGTGATATGGAAATAGCAAAAGTGAAAACTTCTAATACCTATAACTTTGCTCTTTTACTTTTTTGTCTTTCTATTGATAGTTCTTTTCTTAAAAGTAGATAAATCTAACACCTCATACTGAAACTGTTGCAGATGCAATTTTGAAGGAGAAGAGGAATCGTAAATAGATATGCTTCATGAAGGTGAAATAACAGGCAATTAGATTGTATTTACACAGTGTGCATTGTTTTTGGGGTTTGTTTTTTTTTGTTATGAAAGTGTGGAAACATAATAATTTGCTGTACATCTGTGTGTTTACCAGCTGATCGCTTAATTATGATTTTCACAGTTATCTAAGTTTTTTATTAGATTATTGAGTCTCTTTAGGAGATATGGATAGTGTTTAAAACATCTTAGCGATTGACCTTCATTTGAGATTAAATGTAACCTAATGTTTACCTTAACTGTTATTTCTTTAAGGCCCTATTGAATTTGAGGAATGTAACACATCTAGTGCAGTTGAAGGTAAGTTGTTGTAGAATAGTTATTTACCTAAAAATGCTTTGGATAAAATCTGAAGCTGAAGAATGAATGGTACATGAAATTGTTTGAATTTGCAGTATCCTGATAGACTAACAAACAATTATTCYTTTTAAATATGCAATGTTTAAACTTCTACCAAAGAAAGATTTATAATATTGTATTAATTGAACACACAATTGCCAGAGATTTTTAATGTGTTTATATCTTGATTAAGACCCTCTCATTGGATCTGTTTCAGTTATGACTGTAACTTAATTTATAAGTGTCAAAATATGGCTCAGACTACGTCCATTGTTGCCGTGTTGGTTGCGCCAATTCTAACATAGAGTTCTGCTCACAAGGCGTCTTTTATTGATGTTGCCTATTTTGCTTAGAGGGTTATTTTAAGTGGTTAAGAGCCATTTTATTAGTGTAAGCTATGTATTTGCTTTGGGACAAAGGAGTTGACAGTATAGCTGTAGCAGCTGACAACTCTTAAAGTTGCCAAGATTGCAGCTGAGGGGCTTAAAATCATTTCTGACTGAAACAGAAAAGTTCCATTTTAAGAACCACTCTTGTCGTCCTTTTTCACTGATTTTGGCTGGATAAAATACAGAAAGGAAATAAATCCCAGACTCAGCATTTAAAATTGACTTTTGAGCAATGATTTCTGTCTCTGTTAAAATACAAAATGTACCTGAGTTTATAGGTACCTGATAGAGGAAATTTTTGGTTATTTCATATAATTTCTACTTATATGTGCTGTGTGATGAAATTCAGTACTTGCTGCAGCAAAAAATGGAGAAAAGAGCCAGATCGAGACTTCAAATGTATTTTATTTTCAATGTATTGAATGGATATGAAAGAAAACTTTTTTTTTTTTCCTGCATTATAGCTCTATGTATCCAGTGCTAAAAATTAGAGATAGAAGGCATGGTTCCAGGCTCAGTAGGAGCTAGCCTTGTGCCAGCTATGACACTAKGATTTAATAACCCCAGCATCAGCTGAAGAGCCTATAGATGTTCACCTTTCCAGAGGTCACAGGTCCTACTTCTTAGGAGAGGCTTCAGCTCACGGCCGCTCCAGGCAGTGAGAACAGTGCTGAGAGGGGCAGGCCCTGAGCCTGCCCAGAGCATGGGCTGTAGCTCATCTGACTGTTCCTGAGCTTCTGTGAGCAGAGTTTCTGCCCTCAAAACCAGCAATGCACCCACCTTCTGCAAAAGAATCTGCAGTCTCACATTATTGAAGTGTTACTTTAACCTTTTTTTTTTCTTAAATTAGTTCTTTGATTGGTGGGTTGCTTGCAATATATGGCATATGTGTTCCCTTAGTTGGGCTCCAGGTTTACCCCAACATTACACTTGTGTCATTCATTATAGCAACATTTAGAAGGTATTGACATGGGTATATACTAGCGTTGCACTTTGCTAAGTGTGTGCTTATCTCTGKTTTTTATATGAAAAATGTTTTTTTTCCATAGGGATAAAAGCACGGAAGAGAAAACCTTTTGGTTTATCAGGAATAATGAAAAAAGAAAAAGATACTGAATCCGTGTAAGTACATTTCTAGCTTGAAACTTTCAGTCATGTAGAGAAACGAACAAGAATCTGGAGACAAGCATTAGCTAATGATAAACAAAAGTAGTGATATTTATAATGCACGTTTAAAGGAGTGTTATCAATATGAAAACATTATAAACATTTAAGATATTTGTAATTAAAGATGTTTAGTATTCTTATTGGTTTACTGATATGTTTCCTTGTTTCCTCTGCATGTGGTAAGTAGTTCTGTCTTGTGCAGACATTTGAATACTGTAGAAAAKATTTTTAAAATAGCTTATAATTAGAAAGAAACTTATCTATTTAGAAATATTTTCAAAATGCCAATATTTTAAAACATTGCTTTTTTTAATWCTCTTAGTTTTTGCATAATATGCTTAGAAATTCCTGATCTAAGAAGAGTATATATTTTGCATTTACACGTACAAAGTGCAAAAGCCCTATGGCTGTTGTTCTTTTGTTATTTGATTATAACAGTTAACACTTCTTAACAATACTTTTCTCATCTCTACTTTCATGCCATTAGGACTCAAACATTTTTTTTTTGTTGCTGTTTAAAACACTCCATTATGTTTCTCTTCATTTGTGATTTAATCCTCTCCACAGAGTCTACCGTGCATACTTTAATATACTCAAGTAATAATCTGAGCAATAGTCTGAGAATATTTTTCTGTTGCAAGACCTTATTTCTTCTGATAGTGATTTAATTTTTTTTTTTTAAACTAGAGTGGTGTACGGATTTGAGTATCTTGCTGTTTTAAATACTTTTACTGCACTTCTTTAAAATAATCCTTTCTCTCTTGAAACGTAATTTGCAAAGATTTTTTATGGATGCAGAAACATTCCTATATGAAATAGCGGCCAAAAAGTGTGTTTCAAATGTTCTATTGTTAACCTTTTGATCTTTGCATTTAATTCTTTGGAAAGCAGTGTCTTTGATAGGATTGAGTGTTAAAAGAGAAGCTATGTGCTTTTCTTGTCAAACAGAAAAATAGTTTTGGCCGCAAAGTKGGCTGTTACAATAATTTCATATGATATATGAAATATCATGAAATATCATATATCAAAATATCGTATCATATATTCTAGTCAATGATGTTGTTATAGGCTCTATTGCCARAAATTTCCTCTGTGAGGAAAAAACCTTCCTGTCTTAGTTGTAAGCTACGATCCTTGAATTCTTTTGAGAGTCCGCACTTTCTGAATGTATTATTACCCTGTACTGGAAGTGTGAACTTGTTCTTTCACCTTGAAAAAAAGAAAGATCAAACACCTAGCTAGGTGAAAGCACTCCCATCAAAATCTCGATGTCCTCATTTCCCATCTTGCCAGCCTTTCTCTTTGGTAAACATCAGAAATTAGTTTTTCTAAGCATTCACCTCTCTAAGCTGTACAATAGCTTTTAAAGCAGCTGTTTGCCTGTCTCTGAATTTCCCTGAGCCAGCAGGGGGAGGTAAGAATCCAGTGGAACAGAGCAGCGCCCAGCAGAGGCAAGATCCCTCCTCTTACTGCCAGTTTCCTTACAGTCCACGCTGAGTTCCAGATTCGTGTGTGCGTGTGTGCATGTTTTGTACCTGTTTTTAAAGACTTTGTGCTTTGTACATTTAACCTATTTAGGCTTTCCAAGAAGATAGGGGAGTTTTTTTGTTTGAAAATGAATTGTGATCGCATGTGGACAGTTTTGTTCAGTTATATCMATTTTCACAAAGTTGTTGACTCTGTTTGCCTGAAAAACCAAGCATGGTGTATATTCAGAAACAGAATTTTAAATAGAGCCTGGTACTCCTCTCTTCTGTCAATTCCTCACCTCCTCCAGCCCCACTTCCAGGACAAGTTAGGGCCGTTTTGCAACTTCAGATTTTCAGTATTCATTGTACAGTTTTCTTTTATGGTGATTTCAGCTTCTTTTATTTACATTTCTTGCTGTTGACTTCATCTATATACTGTAAATTTTAAGAGTTTGAGACACAAATGACTCAAATATGATGTTTAAAATTGTTTATAATTATTAAGGAAGTAAAAAACTGTTTGAGTAAACTAATTTTTGTGTTTTATAATTGTAAATTTCCCTTTTTTTGTCTTTTTAATAGGGAATGTCCGGATGCRGACTCAGTTGTAAGTAGATCTATTTCCAACACAAACATATAAGTTAAACTTGTCAACTATTAAGTCTTAACTAAACTTGGCTTACATCCAGGTTTTACAAAGTATTAGTACTGTGGTAGAGGTTTTACTATTTTGATGAAGGAGTCGAAGTGATAGTTTTACTCAGTACATACAGTGTGCACAAGTGTTTCACTAATGCATTTATATTTCCTAACAGTTTTTAAAGGACATCTYTTTACTGTAATTATTTGCTATTCTGTTTTAAAGGTTCACGGAGTCTAAATTAACTAATAGYTTCTAAGTGAGTTAGTCTTTCACGCTGCAATTTTTGTGGATCTAACTTTACCTCCTCATTTCTCTTGCTTTATTACTGTCTCTTTGGAAAATTCTTCCAGTATTAATGGAACTCTGCATGATCGCTGCCAACAGAGTGTAGGAACATATGTACTTTAATACTGCTTTAAATGAAGAATTGCTAGATRGACTTCATTCATGGTCTGTTTTTCATTGCTGTTTTTAGTCCTGTGATACATTTTAGAGTTTTATTTATTAACTTCAAAAAAGAGGCAGTTGCAAATGAAATTAATATGTTAATGCATTTTATCTCTGACTTGAGCTTTTCATGTTTACTTTAAACATATATGTCGTGTTTAATTATATGTACAGTGAGTATGATTCCATGTGGCAACAGCAGAAAAATGTTTGCAGAATGATTGAAGTCACTTTCTGTAGACTGATTTGTTTTTCAATTGTCTTATGTACATGTCAATTATATTAAGTAGTTTAATTTTCCAGGTTCACTGGTTATTGAATTTTYGGCATTCAATGTCTCTGAACTTTAGGACCTACTATTAAAATAAAAAATTGAAATTTGGTTTAAAAAGATATAGTAGAACCTTTTTTTTTTTCTTAATAAGGAGGAGTCTTAATAAGGAAGATTAATCAAATAATCAAGCATATGTATATAAAGAGCTTTGTAAAGATAATTTGAGACAACCTTTTTCTCCTGTAGAGAGGCAACTTAATTTCAAAGCAGAATTTTTTTCTTTGGAAAATTAAAGAAAAGTACCTTAGAATTATCAAGCCRTTAATGTCTTTTGACAGTTCAGGTTGAATAACTGGAATAAAACAGCTGGCTCTTATTTGTAGTGTGTATTTTCTTACTTGCTTGTTTTKATTTGCATTTTAATGGTTAATTCGACAGATTCAGGAATAAACATGTCTGATATTTTTTGTGGCTGCATGAGACACACTATATGAACATATAAGTAAATTGTACTGTCTRTATGTAATTTACACATGGTAAAAACTAATGTAAAAAAAATTCTTCCATAGTGCCTAACAACAAAAGTGATACTTGTGTTCTCGTTTGTTTAGTGCCCAACATTTTATGGGTGCATTTGGACTKCAGAATATGGTCTATCATTTCTTTTTGCTTTTCACAAGCAGCAGTATTATTCCAAATGGGAGAGTCCTTTAATAACAGAAGCCATTAAAGTCACTCCCATGAAAAGTGGTGCAGAGCACTGTGCCTGAGATTCATTCAGCCTTTATGCTGAGTTCATCCCCGGGTTAGGGGATTAAGGTTGGCAGCCTTCGCTAGAATGTCTCACCTCAGATAGTTGTCATTTCCTTGTCTTTTACTTAAAAATTTCATTCCTGGTTCAGTTTTCACACTTAATGTAAATAGTTGCAGCTATTTGTGTTGATATCTCTATTGTGATTTGCCTTGTGTACATCTTTCTAGTGATTATATGTTTCAGAAATTTTAACTTGGAAAGTATACTCAAACTTGGAAAAGGCAGTAGTCCGTGCCATTAGGTCCTTTTCACTAGTTGAAAATGTGGGTTGCAGTGTATTCTAACTCATACTGCTCTGATTTCACAAGCAAAACAGTGAGGTGGTCCTAAGATGTGGGATTTTTAGCACTTCTTAGGACCATCTTAAAAACTTCCACTTAAACTCAACTTCCAATTAAAGTGGAAGTTTTGGGGTTTGTCTGTGGGAAACTGCTTGTAATYGTCTTGATTTATAGCTGCCAGGTTATATGCTTTGGAAAACATAATTATAGTGCATATGAATAAATCAATAATTCCTGTCCAGAAATTTTGTAACAGCTGTGGGAGGTTTTTATTTGATCATGAGTAGATAGAAAGCAGTCACAGTGCATGACAGGAACATTTTGAGTACCTGTTTTTTCTTGCTTTCTGCATCCCAGACAGCATAAGAGAGTAACTGTCCCCTTTCTCTTGTGTTTCTGGGGTTTATGCAGCCTAAAGAGAGGAAGTTTAGAATATGTCACATCTCTGCCTCAACYTGAAGACATATTGAGATAAATTTGGATCCAAAGAATGTTTGAAGAGGAGAGGTCCATTTTCTCCTGTTCCAGACCATCTTCATGTGCTTACCATGAGGTGGGTTTGGTCCTCCTCTGGTTGCACAGGAAGTCTAATCTGGTTCAGTAAGTGGTAGAAAGTTAATGTTGTTAAAAAAAGAAATAGGGAGCTGTTCTACTCAGCAGTATCTTGAAGCATGCCCTCGGGAAGACTTTGGAGAGGAAATCTTGTAAGCAGTGTCAATATCCCAGGAGAAGAGAAAATAGGCCAATATCAAGGTGAAGGTCGATTGAGGTTTCTCTCTACTTGAGCCTGTGACTGACCTGGAAGCTGTGCTAACATTGCTGATACAGGACCAAGTGAAGCACACGATAGTAGGCTCCAACTGCCCCCCCTCCTGCCCTTCGTGTTCCTCCAAGGAATCAGCAATATGATACCCTTCTGGCTTGTCTTGCGTTTGGACAGGACAAAGAATCTGACCCAAAGGATTCATTGAAATTCTGAAGTTTTGGGAATAGAAAGTTTAGTCCTCAGGCTTTTTGTGTAGGCAGTTTTATTTGTAATCCATTTTGTCCTTSTGAACATGTATCTCAGCCAAATGGCTGTCTTCCACTGCTGTTACACAATGAATTAGTAAACAAAATTCTGATGCTTCATGAAGTAATGAGAAAATATATTTTAAAATTACTACTTAATTTGCAAGTAAGATTTTGAGGTATCATTTTGCTGGTGTGGCAGAATTTGTCAACACAAAGGTACATAATAGATGTTTTTCACCTTTAGCGCTAATAGTATACATATAAATTCAGGAATTTGCCAGTTGCTGTCATTTCTCCTGCATGTCCTCAGTAATAATATCCTTTACATATCTGGCTTAGCTGGAAGAAAAAAGTAAACGTGGTGCATTTAAAGATTGTTGTTGTTGTTTTTTGCAATTTCTCTTAACCATGAGTGATCCTTATGTATTGAAAATTGCCTGTTGTGACCGCTAGAATTGGTTCAGAATTTGGAAATTGTAGCGTTGTAGGAATATGTACCTACCCTCCAGCTATATGTTTTGTTCTATTTACTTTGATGTCAAGTTTCATTAGTATTTTTTGGTATATAAATAAGGTTAGCCTGAGGTCAAGCGTAGATAAGAACCCTGATTCAAGCAAGTGGAGCTAAGGTACTGAACCGTGTGATCCTACTCGTAGGACTTTTTTGTGTGTTGGCTTTTTTTTTGTTTCGTGAGTTTTGGYTTTTTACTCACATACTCATGAAGATCAGGTTATCCTCTTTTTTTCCCTCMAAAAAGGAAATTGAATCTAAATGTTCCATATTTTGGGGCTTGCACTTAACGCTGAATTATGCAATGTTGTACTCTTGCTCCATTTAGCAGAATGTTATATCTGTATTTCAGTCCTCATTTCAATTTAATTCAATTGATCCGTATTTCAATTTAATTCAGAAATGCCACATGTAGAGAGCTGTACAGGGAGAAATCTTTCTCAGTAAAATATGAGACTTCCAATTTGTGACACCTGTAAAAGAAGTAAAAGGCCAAGCATACTGTTTGTTATCTTTCTTGGTAATTCAGAGGTTATTCAACATGAACATTTCTTTAAATTTTGGTTCAAATTTTAGGATAAATATCTGCTTACTAGCTGAAATATCCTGTATCAGTCATTTTCTATTATCTTACTGTCTTTTAGACCTTGTATTTATTTCTTTCAGTCAATCGGCCTCCTAGTGCTTACTTTCTAATAGAGTAAGGATAAACTGATATTTTAGAATAAATAACTTTGTATATAAATCTTGCCATTTKTAATGAGAAACTTTTGGCAGGTAGGACTGCTACATTCTGAAGAGATCTGATTTTGTGGGTTTTTTAATTACTATTCCATACCAGCAGTTCGTGTAGACTGACTAAGGATACAGATACATTAGTGGGCTTTTATGCCTCTCTTTTTAGTGGGGAAAAGCTTTCTGTGTATTTATGCCTGTCCATTTATAAGAAATATATGTGTCAGTGTATTGAATTGGGGCATACTTTAAATTTTTAATTTATCATATTAGAGAATTAACTTATCATATTAGAGACAGTTTTTCCTTCTTCCAAAACAYCTTTATGAATCTAAGTGCTTAGCCAAAATCTCTAAATGATTTGTAATGTAATTGTCTYCAGTCTAACTTTAATTGCCTGCAAGAATGGAACAGCTGAACTAGATGGAAATTCCTGGGTGCTTAAGTTTGAAAATCCAGGACAGTGCTTGTCATGTGTAAATTAGTACTCTGGAACTTGATTTTGAGCACTCTTATTGTAAAATCCAAATTTTCATGAAGGCTTTTTAACCTCATTTGAATGTTCTTTGCTAAAGCAATGGTACACACRTTGCTGCCTTTTCAAGGGGGAAAGAACAGATTTTGTCTCATGTAACTTGGAATGTTTTGCTCATATATTAAAATATGGGCTAGTACTTCATCAGGTTTGTGCACCACCTGCACGACCAAAGCCTCCACAGGTTAAGCTGAAAGAATTAGAAGTAGAAAAGAAGAAAATATTTGGGGTCAAGAAAATGATAGACTTAATTAACATTTAAAAGTAAAGCTAAAATATTTTAAATTGAAAATATAAGATTTTAAAATAAAAAGCAATATTTATATTTTATATTGTATAATTTGTATAATTAAATACATAATGTCATGATTAAATATTTTTGTGGTCACGTTCTGTTCTGTTCATCTTTCACACAGCTTCTGAACTATAGAGGATAATGTGAAATAACCGGAGGATAATGATTAGTACTGAATAACCTGTTTTAATCAAATTTTAAATTGTCAGTGATATAAAATATGGTATAATTTAAGAACGGGAGATTTTAAAGTTATTTGTCAATACCAATTTTTTTTTTTTTTTTTTTTATTTCTAGAATATTCCTGATGTGGATGATGAAGGATACAGTATTAAACCAGAAGCAACACAGAATATCCTTTTGATCTTTATTTTGTTTAGGTTTTTTTATTTATTTATTTTTACAGTTTTCTGAAGCAGTGAAGTACTAAATGGAAGTCTTAAGTCAAGGAAAATTACTTCCATGCTTATGTTGCAACTTTGTATKTTTGTAGCTCCCAGAACAAATATCAGGTTTTGGTTAGGATAGATTTTGTGAGTTTGTGTGTGTAAATGCTGAAGGGACTACTTTTTGAAAAGAATGTTAGGCTAAATGCATTGGGGAATTTTGAGAGGATTTTTTTTAACCTGAAGTAATTTTTTTTTTTTTTTTTAAAGAAGAAAAAATAAAGGTGACCATGTATATGTTGAAATGAAAAGCTTCCACGGGATTTGTAAGATAGAAGTCCCTTTTAAGYATGCTGAGGGACTGTATATTTTATACCTGCACCCTCCCTCCTTTATCATGACATAAAAAGGATTGGAAGCTCCAACATCCAAGAAACAGAGTTTCTGTCATTTAATGAAGTTATTTTGCCACAAGCTGTTTCTAATTGATACTTTTAATGTATTTTTAATAATAGATTTAATACATAGAATGAGCTTTTTTTAATGGGCTAATTTTTTTTAACGGAGGCTCATGGTTTTCACTGACACTCCTTTGAAAGGGTAAGATTCAAGGGTRAAGTTTGTAGTGACGTTCTGCAAAAAGGGCAAATAATAGTGGCTGTTGCTACTGTTTCCTCTGCTTTATGTTTGTGAGGTGCCACTGTTACTTCAAAAGGTCAGTACTTCCCTTCACTTGATTTAAAAACTGGTACAATGTTTCCTTTTCCCCAAGAGCAGTATAGTGCTTAGCTGAACATAGCAAATCGTAAATTTAAAATACAAAATTATTGCTACTGTAAAACCTTTCCTTTGTCCTATTGCCATCATTTATGCAATCCTTTGGTTAGTAGTGCCTCCCGTAACAAATACCATTGTGAAGAATAATGGAATGTAAAGGCCAGAGTAGGTATAAAAATTGACCAGTGGACATATATGAAGTGTCTGTAAAGGACACAAGGAGCTTTTTTAGTAGTATTCTGTCTGGGATGTTTACTTAATATGTRAATTTTCTAGATATTGTATGAGAAAGGGATTAAGCAGATGAATTTGAAATACTTCCACCTTAACTGAGAAAAACATACCAAAGAGAACCACTTCTATTCATCCAGTGATTCCGACTCTGAAGATGATGAGCCCAGGAGGTTTCATGTAGAGATAAAACCTGTACAGCCAAATCATAGCTCTCAGTGCACAATGGCGTCTTTGGATGAATTAAAAGCATCTATAGGGAACATTGCTCTTTCTCCAGCAATATCTGTAAGTAAATCTGTTTCTTGTATTTCTGCTTAYATAGAAGAAAAGTGGTAAGGAAGCTTCAGCATGAAAATAGATTTTATTGTTCAGAATTTACTCTAGGTTCAGGCTTGGTGATTTTTTTTTTTTGTTCACTAGGCCATTTTTAATATACTTGATCATGATGTAATGTTAAGTAATTCTACCTTTTCAGATTTTAGTGTTCTTTTTGAAGAAAGCTGCTGAATCCTTATCTTTCTGCTGTTGCCACTGCAGTAGATTTGAATTCATGCAGAAGTAGCTGAGCAAGGCTTTTAACATAGTTTACTAATCTGCATACAGGCCTTGAAACAAATCATGTTAAGACTGTGATTTTTACAGCAGTTTTTTTATTGTATGTACTTACAACAAGCCATAGAATGATTCTTTAAACCAAGCAGTGATATTATAAAGAAAAAGTTAAAATATTACGTTAGTAAAATAAGGATGGCTTAAGGATGTTTTAAAGGAAAATATGCACACTATATTAAAATATTAATGATATTTTTTCCATTTTTCCTCACGATTTGAAAGCAGAGACACAGTCCTGTAAGTACAGAATGACTTTTTATTGTTATTTGTAAATTCAAATTGATTAAGTGCAGTCTGTAAGGGAGCTACTGGGGAARACTTGGGAATGTTTCTCTTCCTATCTGTCAGATATACCATAYGGTAGGAGAGCTATCAACTTTTAATGACGTGTCCTGTAAAGAAATTTAGTAATACTTRCTAAAGCCTTGTTTATACAATTTTACGTTAATTTTTCTAAAGAAAATGAAGATTCCAGCAAGAAGGCACTGTAGAAAGGTACAGAATTGCATTATGTTTTGAATCCCGTCTGAATAGAATTGTGTCAAATTCTAAGTCCACAAGGACTTCAGTAGCACTTCTGCCTCTATTTTCTGTACCTGTCTGCTTATTTCCATATCTCATATGTGATGTGATGTGATATCTCAGATGTACAAGTGTAGTTAGTCAAGTAAGATGCGTATAAAAATGAGCACAGGATACCCGTACATTTGGCTAACCATTTTGGGTTTGACAGGAATAAAAAAGGTCCGAAATGACTGAGGGTAGAGTGTAGCAGTCCCTAACCACTAGATCTGCAGTGCCCATTATTGTATTAAAATAGATAAGCCTAGGGGTGATGACTGAAAAGTGACCTTACACTTCCAGGGTTATTTGCTGTTTTTCTATTTTTTTTCCCAAAAATTTCTTTAATCTAGTGGCTGCTGGTAGTTGCCCAGGAGTACTTGCATTTCCTGCTCCTTTCTAATGCTGCTGGCAGTCTCTATTCCTGCCTTTTTCTACCTGGGTGCGGGGTGCACAACTTGCTCTGCCCTGGCTCGTGTTCTGGCCTTGCTTCTGCAAGCACCAGAGGGTTCTCCCTGGCAGCGAAAGCTAAACAGCTAGTGGGAAATTAAACTGGAAGCATGAACTTTGCAACTGTTAAGTGTTCTAATTGACAGTTTGTAAAATTTAATTTCTACTTCTTTTGTCTATTTCAGGCACAGATGAACCGAAATTCATCCAGTAAGTGTGAATCTTTAACTGTTAGTCTAGTTACACATAGTTTGTCTAGTTTGACATAGCATAAATATGCATATTGCTGTTAAAGAATAACCTTAACTAGTACTTAGTGTTTTAAATAGAAGAAAAGGATTATCTTCTCAGGTCTAGATCCCTTAATGATACCTGCCTATGAACTACCCACAGTAAATTCAAAGGAAAAAAATAAGTTTTTTGATGAAAACTTCAGTCAGCTGTTAGAAGATGGGGAAGGATCTCTCTGTATTGTGCAGACTCAGATGTTCTCTGTTCTGAGACAGTGATGAGGAACAGACCTCATGGAAATGATTCTTGTAGTAGTTCTTAAATTCCTTCATCCTCCCAAGTTTAGTATGATCCACAAACCAGTAAAGCTCACTCRCTCACACTCTCTCTCAACTTTATGCTCAGACCGTGCTTGTTCCATGGAGACAGAGGATGGAGCAATAGGCTCTATCCTTTCTTTGTTCTTCTTTCCAGTGGAAAACCAGGCTAGGTCAAGCAGTGGTTTGTGGAAGAATGAAACTGATGTGAGCTATATAAGTTATGGAAGAACCTCCAGGTGGTCGATGTTTCCTCACAAAATGCATTACTTTTTATAGTCCTCTGCTTTTAGACAATGTTTCTGGAGCACCTGAACTTGTATCATCAGAAAGAACATATTTTTTTCCTTTCTATTTTAATTATTCATGATTAATTTTGGTCTGCAATTATTAACTTTTAGTATCTTTTTATAATTAAGCTAAATGCTTTTATTAATCAAATGTTTCATCTTTGGTCATAATTCTCTATCTTTTGTTTAGGTGAAGAGTTAACAAAATCAAAGCTTTCTGCTCCTACTAATGAGTGAGTTGAAATTTTTAAATTATATCAAAAGTACCTTGAAGGGAATTTGCTCATACTTTAATCCAAAACTCAGAAACTCRGTATCGGAAACTCAATATCAGCTGGCTGAGCTAGGTGTTTATGGGGGAGTTGTGTATCTGTTGCCTTGTAAGAGTTAATGAGGAAATATATGTTATTGTATTATAATGTTCTTCAACTTTTTTCTCTGTATTTGTTTTCCTCTTCTTAAGTATTTGCTTCATTCTCATCTGTCTTGATTTATAATTACAGAATTACTAAATTTTGGTTTTAGTTTAAAATCTCAMGTTTTAAATAAAACAAATACAGGCTTTATCAACAATTTTACAGTGTTCCTTAAGATAACAAGCCCAAAATGTGGACAGGT
The DNA here is from genome assembly GCA_003342815.1 of Eudromia elegans. NCBI lineage: Eukaryota > Metazoa > Chordata > Aves > Tinamiformes > Tinamidae > Eudromia > Eudromia elegans. The sequence continues at coordinate 647,304 of PTEX01000123.1, forward strand.
CTGTGTAAAAGTCTCATATATTGGGAAAAAAAAAGTTTGAATACATATGTTTTGTGGATATTAAAAGGGACATTATGAAATATGTTTACACATGAACTTGCACCAAGGTAATAGAAATACCAATTCAAATAGATTAATTACATTATAAATAGTTCCAAAGTTTTAGTGATTACCGAGGTTATCATTTGATGTTTATGAATAAATATTTTGTTTATATTCCAATTGCAATCCTTACTATAGAAAGGGGAACAGTGACCTGCTGGCATGGGATCCACTCTTCAGCAGTTCTCTTGAATCTTCTTCTTCAGCCTCCTTGGCGTCCTCATCTTCCTCAGGTAAAATATTTGATAGCAGAAAATGTACTTGCATGCTCCTGGGGCTGCTCTGTTGTTGTTGCTTTTTTAAGCCATTGCAAACAGATGTGCTCTGATCAGTAGGGTCTAAGGGGTTAAATGGAGGTTCTCTCAGCACTGGTGAGGTGGGATGAGCTTGCACTACAGGTAGGGATGGATGTRTTGCCTTCTTCCAGGAAAACCTGTTAAGCTATGAACTGTCGAGTACAAGGCTGCCATAGAGCTTGGCTGCAAGGCACTTGTTTCCTGTAGAAAAATATGATTCTATTGGGAAATGTTTTGGCTGAATCCAGGGAAGCGGGAGAAAACCTGAAATATGGGGAGATTCCTGTCTGTGAGGAAGTCGGAGATTATAGCAGTGGAATGGGGAGGAAGTCAGAGATTATAGCAATGGAATGGGGAGGGAGAGGGGAGCAAGAGGAAGATGCCATGTGGGAAGCCTGGTTGCAAGATTTTGTAGGATACTAGTGAGGGCAATTTAAATTTAAATATATGTGTATAAACCGATTGATGGAGTAGCCAGTATTGATTGTAGCACTCAGAAGGCAGCAAGGGAGAGGGAGGCCAGAGAGCTAGTGGGCAGAGGAATGTGTGTTGGAGAGGTTCAGAGAAGATTGAAAAGCCTTTTAGAAAAAAAGGAAGAGGAAAGCCAAACAAAAACATGTCTTACTGCAATGTTAGGTCTCCTTTACTAAAAATATTTACTTACATTATTTGCATTGATTATCTTGGGGGACATAAGAGTGGACTACGTTATTGACTACCAGCAGCTGGTATGCTGCTTCTGTAGTTTCTTACAACTTACCTACTGCAAGTCTTTTTTCCAAATCCTGCACTTCTTACTGTGGAGAGTTTAATTTGCCATATGTCTGAGAAAGCAAGTATTTGCRATTTATTTTAGCTAGATATTCCTGTCACAAAATATATATAATTAGTCTCATTTCTTAGTTAAGTGATCATGGCTTTCCTACTCTTTTCCTTTGTAGCCAATCTTACAGATTGAAGAGTATAAAGAAAGAGTACATATAAAAGTACGGAATTCTGCACAGGGAATAATACTTTTCCTCAAGCATAGTGCCATCTGTTTAGCAATGACTAGTGTGGCTATGCAGTCACTGGGATTGGATTTAAGTGGAAGTTTTTCTTCCATTACAAGACAGTGTTCCCTAAAAGTTGAGTTTTATAATAACAAATCTAGCTTACTTAAACCGATAGATCAACTCTTCCTCCCTTTGGTAGGGGGGCAGGTTATTGATTAGTGAGTCTAAATTTGTAATGTATTTACATATATATTAATGGAGTATGTTGAGGAAAAAAGGAGATAAGGAAATGTTCATGTAGGCCCCCCTGCCAGCAGAGCCATGGATGGAGTAGGCTCCGGCTGACGAGCAGGTATGTGGGGCCAGGGACAGATAGTTGGGGCCAGAGGCATGCTCTGCAGCCAGATCAAGTTATAGCCTGTGCCTCAGAGCTGGAGGTCACTCAYATGCCCAGAATTTCCTATTTCATTGAAAGTGTGGCTATATATATCAGTATAGATATAAGTGATATAGAGCCCTGTGGGCATAAGTTGTTTCAGATGGGAGACATCTCTGCTTTGTAGACTGTATCTGCTAAATAGTAAAAGAGTGTTGTCCTAAGACTTAACCAAACCACCTACATTTGTAAAATCATCCATGGAGTTGAGTAGAAAGTGAGTGTTCTGAGGTCTGGCAAATCTGTAACATGTATTTGGAAAAATTATTAACTAAATCAGAAGTAGTTCACAGGGTTGTTTAAATCAGATTGGCTTCTGATGCTCAGTAATCTGTAGCTCAGTTCTGAAGACTTTTTAAAAAACTCCGTCCTGATGCTGTTTTCCTTGAAATCAGCTCAAAGGTGAATATAGGTAGACTGCTTAAAGCTTTTTCAAAAGTCAGCCCAAAACCTAAAAAAGTGTACATATAATAAATAACTTGATACAGAATATATATGTTATAGATTAGCATGTCTTGCAACTACTCTTTTCACAGTTGACTAGCACGTTTCTTCAGATATCATTTTGTAATTCATCACTGAACGCACAAACTGCAGTGGTATTTGAGTAGGTMGGTACAAAGAAGTAAACTTTGGTCATCCATGAATAATCCTGCCGTATTAGAACCTTAGGCTAACGATATTATCTTGAACAAACACAACAGGAAAATTCTAGCAGGCTGTTGATATTGTAAGCATGCCTTTTTTCTTTTTTCTTTTTTTTTGTCCCTTCTCCTCCCTCATTTTCAACAGTGTGCTTTCAGGTGTTTTAAAATACAGTCTTGCGCATTCCCACATCGATCCCGTTTTAGATCTGTAACRGTGCAAGCCTTTGGAATAGTATTTAAATTATCTGGTAATAAGGGAAAGCAGTGTAAGATCTCTGGTTTTGAGACGTAGTGAACCTCCTTTTCCTGTCAAAAGAGGACACCTGCACTTCTGATCTGGCCTGTTAAGTCAGCATTGCTCCCTTTTGAATCCTCTTTGCCACTCCACAGCGCTATTGCTCCTAGCTTTGCCAAACTGCAGGATGTTGAAAGCTGCCTAACTTCATGTATTGTGCTTCTGTTGTCATCTCCTGCAACAAGTGGGCAGACAAACGCAGGGAAAACCTGCGGGAAACGCCAGCCAGGAGATCTGGGGATGAGAAAGAAAGTAATCGGAGGCAAACAGTGCTTGGACTCCCTAGATTCAAGGTGATGGAGGCAGTGGAAATATCAAACAAGATCTTGGCACTGCATTGCCTTCTGTGATTCAGTGGAAAGTTGGTCTTTCCTTTACTAAATATAAGGGGTAAGAGGATAAAAATATTTGGAAGAAACAGAGGAGAGTAGGTTTGATTAAATAATTTTGGAAAAAAAAGAAAAGCAGAAATCTGTGGAGAAGAAGCACAAATGAAATAGGTCAGGAGAAGAAAAAGAGAAAACTCTACAGAGAAGTTAAATCATGCTAGGAGAGAAGTTAAAGGAATAAGCAAAGGAAGTAGGGTTTTAAGGGAAGAAATAGAGTAAGTTATTTTCAGCCTTAAGGAATGGAARGTGTCACAGTTGACAGCATGAGTGCAGACGTGTGGTATGTGCCAGGTGCTTTTTTTTCCTTGCAAGTGGTGTGGTTTCAGCCTAGCAGAGCAGTTGGCTTTCTGGATGGCTACTGGGCATCCCGTAGTAGGTGTTTCCGAGTACGTTTTTGAAGTCGGGAGCTTTATCGACCTTTTCATCATTTCAGAGCTGCGCCTGGTTTCAACTTCTCCCTCTCCCTGCAGCTACACTGCAAGAGCAGGACGCGGGCGCCTGCTGCCCTGCCCTCGGTGTGCGCGGCGCTCCGGCTCCGCACAGACACCAGCCGGAGGCCGGGCCCGGGGGCCCCTGCGCAGCGGAGCCGCCTGCGGGCGCTGGGGGCCGGGCCGGGGGCGCCTGCTCCGCTGCACCGCGGCCRCAGAGCCACTGGATCTCTTTCGCTGATGAACTTCTCGCAGTTAGACACACAAACGCAGACATGAAGGAGCCCCAGAGGTCGCATTTAAGCACTGGGAATGCCTGCCTTGCCTCTCCTGCTTTGCTTGGGAATCCTTCCAACAGCTCTGCTTCTGAGGATCCAAGTGACCTTTTCACTAATGCTGTATGTCATGAGAAGTTATTCATTGAAGAAACGGGCTCTGCTGCTGGAATTTCTTCTGCATCATCCTCAGCGCTRCTGGACTGTAGCTTAGTGCCTTCTTGCGTTCCCACGCATCAGGGTACGGCAAGCATGTGTGGCGTGCGCTCCTCGCTAGGCACTCGCTCTGAAAAGCGAGCTTTGCTGGTTTTGCTCTTTCCTGTTGCTCACCTGATGTTAATTAACTCATCTTTTCATATATACTGCACTAAACTGCTTACTAGCACTGGCTTGCTTGTAAGTTAGGCATTGAAATAAGTACTTCACTTGACAGGAGAAGTTAAAATCAAATTACTCAGCTAAAGGCATTGCTTCTTAACAATATGGAGCTTTGTTTTTCTAGAAATAAATACATTTTTGTGGGGTGTCAGAGCAGGGAGAGATCTCAAGGATTAAATGACTGAATAAGTAAAAGCAATTGCATTCTTAAATGGCTTTGTATAGTTATTTTCAGATTAAATAGAATGAAATAATTTGGATCAGAAAGTGCCTTTTATCACTCAGTATTTTGAAATGTGGATGATACTACAGTAATACCACATAGTAATAAAGCAAAAAAATTAAAAATTGCTTTTGAGCAAGTGCACCATGATTCCTGCTCTCCAGCTGGAGCCCTGCAGCACCCAGTGCTGAGCCTGTACTCTCTGCCCGGGATGAAACAAGACAAGTTTTAAAGGGATGGCTGACATCGTAGAGCTAAATTTACTGCTGGCATTAGCATTTTTAGCTCTAAAGTGGGATGTAGTAAATACTGGCCAAATTTATTTCTTCTCAAGTCAGGGATGGAACTCCCTCTCTTCATCGAGAGCAGAGTTAGGCTGAATGGCTGCAACGGTGCTATACTCAATCGTGCTGTGACTGTTGTCATGTATTGGGGTTTAAGCCTCTTTCGAAGTTAACTGTGGATTTGACATGCTCATTGGGTGGCATCTAACAGCTATTTTGAGGTACGTTTCTAATCAGCAAAGTGACCGTGTGAAAGTGGCATCACCTCACTGTTTGTCCATTGTTTTTGCTGGGTTGGGAAGGGCCGAGGGGCAGYGTTTTCTTTGTGTTCCAACCTCTGATAGCTTGACTAGGAGGTAATCAGGAGTGACTGTGTTCCTGTAATCAACAGAATCATTTCTTAAATTCCATCTGTTACATTGGTGCCTACCTGTTGAATGCAACAGAATTTTCCTGGGCATAATTTCAAATAAAAAGTGTTGCCTTGTCAGCCAGGACCAGATGGAGTCCTCTGAATTATCCATTTATGGTGAGACATGAAAGACTATCCTGCATTCTGAATCCACACAGACTATACAGCAAAGGGAGCTGAGCTAAAACCATTTTTAACACACAAACTTCTGAGGACAGATCATACAAAGTCCTTTGAGAGCAAGGAGAAAACCTRTGATGCCACTTTTAGAGTCACTTTTCAAGTATCACAGTGCCCCATTTTAAGAACAATTTTGATTTAGTGGTGAATCTTAAAAAAAGGCCTGTAAAATAGGAACTTCAACAGAAGCACAACTCCAGTGATTTTGTTCCATTAAGTAAATATTTRTATACTTACTGTTCAGTGTGACTTTTCTAATGTTGATTTCCTTGAATTTGCTTTCTTACAGCAAGGCCCACCACTCCTCTTTCCGTAGGCACGATTGTACCCCCTCCAAGGCCTGCTTCGAGACCAAAGTTGGCTACAGCGAAACTTAGTGGCATTACTGAAATAGTAAGTATTGATTTCAATTACAGAAGCAGTATGCATTGATTTTGGTTACTGAAACAGTATTGATTTTGATTACAGCTCCATTCCAGATCGGCCGCTCCCTGCAGTGCGCGGTGGGGTCGCTCTGCAGCCCTTCTCAAGGGCTGGCGCTCTCCGAGTTTCAGCGTGGCAGGATTGGTGCTGGGCAGGCTCTGGTGGTGGCTGTGCAGCACCCAGGGCTGCACAGTCGGTCTTGCACAGCCACAGACAGGATGAGAAGGAAATGTACTGTGCGTGAGAAGCAGTATGATCTGTGAAATCCTGGTATTGATTTCCAGGGCAGATGTGCGTTCCATGGTTTACACTCAAAAATGGGTTAGATAAAGCACTAGAAGAAATAACACTACAAAAATGCTGTGGTGTTGAATTGGGAATTAAATGAAGTCTTCTATAAATTTTCAGTCTTATTTTCCTCCTTTTAAAATCACTTTCTGCCTATCTAATAATCTTGTGACCTTGTTTTTAGCCCAGGCCATTCAGCCCTCCCCTGGCCTCTAACTCAAGTCCACCGCCCGCGGCTCCCTTGGCACGAGCAGAGAGCATCTCCTCAATATCATCTTCCACCTCCCTCAGTGCAGCAAACACCCCTACAGTTGGTAAGTTGCGTTCACCATTTTAATTTCTGAGAGAGTGTAAATCCACCACGGACTTCCACCTGTTAGGGAAAACTTGAAGTAGCTGCATTTCTAAGTCTGGTCTAGGCACTGGAGCATCCATTTAGGGCCATGATCAACAAGGCCAAGTCTAGTTGGAGGCCTGTGTCCAGTGGTGTCCTCCAGAGATCAGTGCTGGGTCCAATGCTGTTCAACTTGTCCATCCACGACTTGGACGAGGGCACAGAGTGCGCCCTGAGCAAGTTCGCAGATGACTCCAAACTGGGTGGAGTGGCCGACACTCCAGAGGGCTGTGCTGCCATCYRGAGGGACCTGGACAGGTTGGAGAGTTGGGCGAAGAGGAACCTGATGAGGTTCAAGGACAAGTGCAGGGTCCTGCACTTGGGGAGGAATAACCCCAGGCACCGGGACAGATTAGGGGCTGACCTGCTGGAAAGCAGCTCCGTGGAGAAGAATCTGAGAGTTCTGGTTGACAACAAGTTGGCCATAAGCCAGCAATGTGCCCTCATGGCCAAGAAGGCCAGTGGGATCCTGGCTGCATCAGGAGGAGCGTTGCCAGCAGGTTGAGGGAGGGGATCCTGCCCCTCTACTCAGCCCTGGTGAGGCCACACCTGGAGTGCTGGGTGCAGTTCTGGGCTCCCCAGTACAGGAGGGACRTGGAGCTCCTAGAGAGGGTCCAGAGACGAGCGACCAAGATGATTAAGGGATTGGAACACCTACTGTATGAGGAGAGGTTAAATGAGCTGGGCTTGTTTAGCCTGGAGAAGAGAAGGATGAGAGGGGATCTAATCAACACGTACAAATTCCTGAGGAATGATTGTAGGGAGGAAGAGACTAAACTGTTCTCCATAATGGCTGGTGATAGGACAAGGGGCAATGGTTTTAAGCTGAGGCATAGGGGGTTTCATCTCCAGATGAGGGAAGAACTTCTTTCCTGTGAGGGTGACAGAGCCCTGGAACAGGCTGCCCAGAGAGGCTGTGGACTCTCCTTCTCTGGAGATCTTCAAACCCACCTGGATGCCACCCTGTGCCATGTGCTGAAGCAGAGGGGTTGGACTAGGTGATCTCTTAGAGGTGCCTTCCAACCATAAAGACTCTGTGATTCTGTGATCTCTTGATGCACTGGCTTCCAAAGGACCCGGAGAGAGCACAGCAGATCGGCCTCATCTGTTGATCTAATTGGAGCGTGTTTTTCAGTGGAGTAGTTCCCAAACTGACATACTGTGTGAAATCTCTGGTGTGCCATGTTCATATGCATCAATTACAGCATGTTATTGTGTATTTTTTCTGAGAGGCGTTACCGTATTAGGTTTACAAACATACTTGGATGCTAATAAGTTTCTGTGAAGATACTTGTTTACAAAATGAGCTATTTTTATACTGATTTTGTTTATGATTATGTTGTTGCTGTTTCCCMAAAAAAAAAAGAAACTGATAAATCTGGTTTTCAGTAGTGATATGAGCTAAACGGAGGTTAATAAAACAAAAACACAGAAGAACTGGAGATGGGAAGCAAGSCAGTCTCCATGCTTGTTTATGGGACGGGACCTCTAGGGTCCTTCACAGTGCCTTGTTTTCGGTCACTGGTGCTGCGAGTCCCCGGCTGGCTCAGACTCAGTGAGTTACGTGCGGGGGGCCCTGGACAACTCCTCGTGAGAGTGGGTGCGCGGGCAGCTGGGGCTGCCACCACGCTCCCACGCTGGGGAGCAGCCAGGGCGCCGCACTAGGTGCAGGCCCCGCCACCCACCCGCTCCTGCCCTCATCTCCTGMAGCACAGCAGAGCAGGGCGGCAGCAGCAGCGCTGGCCCTAGCTCCGTCTGCGTGTGTGGGACGGGCAGCCGTGTGTGTGTGCATGCGTGTGTGTGTGTGCACATGTGTGCATGCTCAGAGGAGCCCAGCAGCCCCAGAGTGCTGTCCTGGGCCGATGGGAGGAAAAGCGGGACGAGGCTCTGCTGGGGAAGGTGTCACCAAAGGGGCCTGAAAAGGGCAGTGACGGGAGCAGCGGCCATGCGGTGCTGCAGTGAGAGGATCCTGGGATAGGGGCAGTGACAGGAGCAGCGGCCGTGCGGAGCTGCAGTGAGGGGATCCCAGGATAGGGGCAGTGACAGGAGCAGCGGCCATGTGGTGCTGCAGCAAGGGGATCCCGGGATAGGGGCAGTGAGGAGAGCAGCGGCCGTGCAGAGCTGCAGCGAGGGGTTCCTGGAATGGGGGGGGGGGTGACGGGAGCAGCGGCCGTGCGGGGCTGCGATGAGGGGATCCTCGGATAGGGGCAGTGACGGGAGCAGGAGTCGCAYGGGGCTGTGGCGAGGGGATCCTGGGAACCTGGGAAGGGTGAGGATGTGCTCTGTGCTACTGTATGTGCTACCTGGTTGTTTTTAATACTCCAGTATTTTGTTCGCTGCACTAGTTCTGAGTAATGGTGAGGTGACTATAATTATCTTGTGTGTGTGTGTGTATATATGTAAAAATATATATATATATATACACACACACATGTCTGTAAGACAATAATTGTCTTGTAGACATGTACAATTATATTTCTGAAAACATCTCATGCTTTACTCTTATTTTCATTTGCACATTATTTTTATATTTATGAAATGGTTTAACATCTATTATTGCTTGAAATATTTTGTTTTCTTGCAACGTTTTGTTTCATTTAAATGTAATAGAGGATGATCTTTTGGTTGGAACACTTCCCACAGTCGAAAAGCTTTGTGAGACATCACCAGGTACAGTACCAGAAGCAGACATACATGTTAACTAATCATCCTAATGCACTACATCAAATAAATCTGTATTTCTTTTGACACAAGTTATTTCAGCTGTTTCTGGTGTGGGACAGATATAAATAGCTTTGAAGTTGAACTGCTTAACAAGTTATATGTTGCTGTAATCATTAAAAATAGATACAGCCCATGTTACACAACATAATCTCCACTCACCACCACCAAAACAAGGTGCAGCTTGGCCTCATGTCCTCAGTTTTGTACCACTTCTTTCATTCAAGAAAAGGGGAATATATTGAGTCTACTGTAATGGTCCTTGTTCTCACAAGTAGGTAAAAAATTCTTTACATTTATATCTAATACAAAGCTGAATTGAAGATTAAGGTTTTTTTATATTTTTTATTTTCAGCTACTCAACAATTTCGCTATTATTAAAACTACCAGAATCTTTGYTCCTAAACTGACCTTAAACCATTTGATCCGTTTTATTCAGTTAATTTTGCTGCCTTATTTGCCTTTGATACGGCCAACGACAGGGTTTTGTTCTGCAGCTCTGCCGGTGCGGCCGCTCCTGGTGCTGAGGCCAAGCAGAGCAGGCGGCCACCCCCGCGGTCAGGRCTGCGGCAGGAGGGAGTCGAGGCGGCTCCAAGGGCATGGCCAAAACATCCTGGGTCTGGATCCCAGAGCCCAGGACGAAGCGAATCCAWCTGTGTGGCCTGGGAGCACCTGAAGCAGCAAGTTGCTGCCCTTGTGTGCTCAGAAACAGGACAGCAGGGCGACGGCTTGTGCAGCTGGTTTGAAGATAGTTTTGTTTGTTTCAAGCTGTTGGTTTGCAGAGCGCTAGGGTCTTTCTGGAGCTTAAGGGGCAGAGGGGACACGTCAAGGMAGGAGGCCACCTTGTTGGGACACTGCCCTGGAGGCCTCTTGGAGGGACGCTCGCACGCGTGCGTGTGTTGCGGTGTTCAAATAGCCTTGTTCCTGGGAAAGTTCACTCCTCAGGCAGCCAGGAAATCGGCACTTGTGTCCTACAAATAGCGATGCAGTTATTTATTTGTGTTACTCTACAAGGTGTTCAAGCAGTGCTATAAATTTATCCACAAGAGTGTCAGAAGCAAAAATTATTTTAACGTGACTGTGTTACTGCCTGAGGTCCCCTCCCATCTGCTCCGCAGTTATCGCCCCTTGGTAAGCGAGGGGGAAGCAGCAGCAAGGAGCTGAGGCCTGTGGTGCCCCCGTGACGCYGGGCAGAGCGTTTCTGCAGCCCAGCGCTTCTCTGAACAGAGTGCAGTGAACAGGTCTGATCGTTACCAAAGCTCAACTTCATCACATCTGCATTCCTTGAAATCCYGATGTCTGGATTTCTAACGCCACTGAGAATCACAGTTTTTAATTGCAAGTTTCCCAGGAATAYTTTGGAAGCAAGACCCATGAGTGCTCTGAAAGAACACACAAGAAGGAGCTGCTCTTCTTACCTGAAATCAGTGTTTTGTAGCCCACGTTACAGTATTTCTTTCATCTCAGATTTTCTGATTTTGAACACTTGGGGCTAGAGCAGCCCAGTGGATCTAAGAAGGCCTAAATGTTGTTTCAGGGTGCTGAGAAATGTTCAAACATTTTACTGCCTCAGGCAAGAAATCAGGAGGGAGAGTGAAGGACGGTGGTAGCAAATGAGACCATCTCCCTTTTTTATTCCTCATTTTGTTACCTCTACCACTTATCCCTGACTTAAAGCAAGATCCCGAGTGGTGGCCCTGCTTCCTTTGCTCAGCAGCTCACGGGGCTGGCACAGGCCACGTTTTCCTTGCAAGCCCGGCGAGGTGCGAGGCGAACACCAGAACACTGTGAACATGCTTGGRCATGTTCATCCTTGTTGTTGACTGAAATAGAGAATGCTCAGGATTTTACTTAGGGGAAGTAATATTGTTGTATTTGCATTAAAGTTCATCCATACCATAATGAATTTCTTGGTGCTTCCCCGATCATTTGATCATGTCTRTCCACACAATAAGCATACAGTAGGAGTTGTTTTGTTTTTTTTAAAGTAATAACAGTTAACACCTAATTTCCTTTGGACCTGTTGAAAACCTCCTGTGTATTTCCTTGTGTCTCTCCATTTCCGTAGCGTGCTGACGCTCCCGTTCTGGTAGGCTGCTGAGCAATATTGTCACGCTGTGACTGTGCTCTGCTACCTTGCTGTTTTTCTACACACGTTTCCAGTAATGCTCCGTGCTGGTAGAAACCTTCTGAAGATGACGGAGGGAACCTTTCTGAACCTACTGCTAAGCTGCTTGGACATTAAACCTGTGAACTGTCTGTATTGCAGGTGTCTCGCGTGGGCCCAGCCCCGTCAGCCTCGGAAACCAGGACACCCTGCCTGTCGCAGTAGCCCTCACTGAATCTGTTAACGCCTACTTTAAAGGAGCAGACCCCACAAAGTTAGTTAAACAGTGCACTGTTTCAAATGTGACAAGTTTCAGTAAGAAAATACACTGCTTATACTTGATATGCTTGGGGGGAGTATATACATACATTAGAAGGGGGATTGCCCAGCTGTGTCAGTGACAGTGCTAGCTCACGCCACTAGTAGATAGGATGTCCCTGCTGTATGGGGACACAGTGAATTCGTAGAAATAATAAACGGCTGGTGGAAATGAGAAGGGAGTTTATCACAGCTCAGATAGGTGCTGTCATAAATTCAGACCTCTCAAAGCACCTCATTCACTGTCCCCCATCCCTATGAGAATTGGGCCTGGCCTACACTCAGCCATGCTGTGTTTTCAAACCTTGGAAAACACCCACCAGAACTACTGTATGCTTAACYAACTCGTCTCATGTGCAGTGTCACCCAACATCCACGCTGAAAGTCATAGTACATTATCACAGTGCCACATGACCCCACTTAAAGTTTTGTGTTTTAAATTCAGCTCAGATTCTGGAAGTGCAGTAATTTGCTTTAAAGTTAGCATTAAAAATAGATAGTATTTTGCAATACAATGGATGTCCTTGTTTTCTTCTAGGTGTATTGTGAAGATCACTGGTGACATGACAGTGTCATTCCCCAGCGGAATTATTAAAGTCTTYACCAGCAACCCATCTCCAGCTGTACTGTGCTTCAGGGTAAAAAACACGAGCAAACTGGAGCAGATTCTTCCAAATGCACAACTTGTATACAGGTTTTGTATATTTTGTTACATAATTGTAAACCACATGAGCTGTTCAAATCAGAGTTCTCTGCAGTCCTGTCAGATTGCTTGTATGTCACCATTAGCTTGATTCYRTGCATCTTTTCTAGCTCAGTTTCTCTCCACTGCCAATTTTAAAAATCTCAGTCATGACTGGACTTGAAATTGCAACTGACTATAAGCGGAGATAAAAAAACAGTTTGCAAATGTAGCTGTGTTTTTTACATGCGTTTCATAAATAGTTTTATAAACAAATTGTTTAAACCATTTCTTCTTAACAAACTAACTACAGGAACAAGCGGTGTAACTACAGAATTAAAGAAAAACTAATGTCAACACTAGGACACTCGTATGTTGTCCTGTAATTTCTTTATACAGCAGTGACAATAGTAAGATTAAATGATGAAATAGCAGCCTTAAATGGAAGATAAGTAATAAAAGCTGGGTCTTTTCGTGTTTGGCACTTACTGGTGAATTCTTTTAAGCTGCAGCATTGTTTTCACATTTGGACACCTTTTTAAAAAATAACAAAACCAAGTTGTAATTATTAGCAGTGATCTATATCAGCTGAACCAGATCTATTACTTTTACCGGAGAACATTTCTAAAATACTGAAATAACTGAGACACATGCATCTGTTCTTCTGCATTATAGTTTGGCTTTGATCACTCATAATTAATGTTTCAGCATGCAAAATTACTCATCACATAACAGATTATAATTGTTAGACATAGCAGTTTATAACTGGAATATTAGCAGAACCTTATCTGTGTGAATGATGCTGAAAAAGTTAATTGTGGAAAAAATACGAAAATATCTAGTGTTCTTGCCAAAAATGTAACATTTCACCTTTAATTACAGAGGATGCATGTAATGAATATTTAAGTAGTTAAATTCATACTAGAATAATTTGATTTTTCATCAAATACTGCAAAGGTTGTACCCTTTGCTTGGCACTCATGGCGGTGACAGATTTTAATGGGAGTGATACATGTGGAGATGACAGAATTTCTGTTTTGGACTGAACTTGGATGAGGAGCAGCAGGAAGATTTTACCAATGGTTTTGTTCATTTAAGTGGTGGAACCCCCACTCCTAGCSATACCTTTAGGTGTTCACCCATGTGCATCAGGACACCCCGATCTAGGTTGAAGCCAAACAGTGTAGTGAGAGCCCAGGTGCCCAGAGGGAGCTCTCCAAACTGAGTAATGCACCTTTTCAAAGACTGCTTGCATCCTCCCCTCCCACACATCCCCACAACACCTGCTCATATTAAAAATTTGTTTTGTTGCATGTAAATCCAAGCACAGTGTTAACTGCATGGGGTGATGTAGCTCATCATGGCAGTGAGGTGACTGCTCCATGACCTGGAAGGAAACTTCTGTCAGACACAATAAGCTGTTAATGTGCCTAAATACTTAGGCAGGTGCAGTTAGGTGTTACAGATCATTAGAGCAAATTATTGTTTGAAATAGTGAAGAACTGGAAAATACCTAAGATGAGTTTTAGGCATCTAAATTAATGAAATTCAGTGTTGCAGTCTGACTCCTGTCTTGTTCTCTACAGTGATCAATCACAAAGTGACTCCAGTACTAAGGATTTCTGGATGAACATGCAAGCTATAACTGCCTACCTCAAGAAATTATCAGAGCAGAATCCATCTGCATCCTATTATAATGTAGATGTTTTAAAATATCAGGTAAGTACCTTTTTTTTAAAAAAAAAAAAAAAAAAAAGCTTTATTTAGGGAAAGCCAGGACAGGAAAAGGCCTCGTGCACCAGACAGATGGTAATTTCTTTTAATTTTAATTAATTTAAAACTCAAAAAAAAAAAAAAAAAGTCAGGCATCATTTTAGCCTACACAATTTTTGGAATTCTGAGGTGAACTGCTCCGAAGACAGTTGTTCTCTTGATCTTGTGTCCATGTTTAGCATTATGCCTCTTACAGTAATTGTACCCAGAAGTACAGAGAGTTTTAATTAAGTTGCTTTGAATGGTTTACTCTTTCACAGGTGTCTTCAAACGGCATCCAGTCCACTCCGCTGAATCTTGCGACTTACTGGAAGTGCAACGCCAACACTACTGACGTGCGGGTGGATTACAAATACAACCCCGAGTCCATGGCCGTGCCCAGCGTGCTGTCGAACGTGCAGGTTGTGGTGCCAGTGGATGGAGGCGTAACAAACATGCAGTCACTTCCACCTGCAAAATGGTATTGTCAATACTTTTGTTTTTATTACTTTAGTTCATGTGAGTGAATTTATTATGAAAATCTCACTAGAAGAAAGAGATAATATTTTTTTCTGCTGCTAAAATACATAGTATCTGATGTTTAAGACATATCAATTCATATAATGTCTCCACCTGTATAATAATACAAGCCCTTATGAAGTGTTCGAGGTTTGTCGTCTTTGGTCTAATAGACAGGATAGATATTTTTAATAGCATGCTTTGAAATCAAGGTTTCTTAACGATTAAGAACGTAYGTGTGTGTGTGGTCAGAGCAAGCAGAAGCAGTTCCTGGACACACGTCCTCATCACTTTAACCTGAGTAGGAGCTTCTAGCTGAACTTGTTCCGTAAGGAGCCCGCGTAGCCGACGAGCTCTTGGTAAGGCGGGTGGCACCGGCAGGGCCTCCGCGCGCTGCTCGCTGCCCGGCCAGCCCTGCCCAGACGCTGGGGCTGCTCCCAGGCAGCCAGAGCCAGAGTTCACGCGAGCCGCAGCCGTGGCCCTCGCCCCTCGTGAGGCTGCCGCCTGCACCAGGCGCTGCCGCTTCTCTGGCCACGGAGCGCCGTGGGCGCTGCGTGAGCTGCGCAGGGGCGGCGAGGACGCCCGCGCCACGCCACACACAGGGCCTCGGCGCTCCTCTTCGCTTTGCGTTGCTTTCCACAGACATCTTAAAATTACTTCTAAATTGCTTAAAAGGCATTAAGAACTTAACATGATAAAGTATTTTTTCTAAACCTCCATTTAGAGAGTGTAACTTGTGCATACATGGTCTGTAAGGTATTGGTGTAAATCCAGGAAATTAATAAAGCAGCCTTTATAACTAATTCAGCTTTCCCTTACAGGAATGCAGAGCAGATGAAGGCTTATTGGAAAATATCCAGCATTTCAGAGAAGTCCGAAAATGGAGGCAAGTCTCTTTCCTGGTCCTTTCTTGCAGTAAAAATGTAATCCTTTTTGTCTCCACTGTCTGGCCAGGTGCCATTTCTTCCTCTGCTGGTTCCTCCTTGCCACCTCACCTTCTTCTCAAGGAAATTCCTCCCAAGAGATTACACTCACAGGGAGACATATATATATATGTGTGTATATATATATGTGTGTATATATATATGTGTGTGTGTGTATATATATGTGTGTGTGTATATATATGTGTGTGTGTGTGTATATATATATGTGTGTGTGTGTATATATGTGTGTGTGTATATATATGTGTGTGTGTGTATATATATGTGTGTGTGTGTGTGTATATGTGTGTGTGTGTATATATATGTGTGTGTGTATATATATATGTGTGTGTGTGTATATATGTGTGTGTGTGTATATATATGTGTGTGTGTGTTTATATATATATATATATATATAAAAAAAATAAAAGGAGAAAATAGTGGAACTACTTGAAAGCCATGTATTAGTTGTGAAATAGGACTTAGACCAGTTAAGGAAATTATTACACATAATGCCAAATAGAACTAAACAGTTATTCAGAGAAGAAAGACATTTAATATCTGTTTTTCCACACAGTATGRCTGCTGAAATAAATTAGAGAAAGGAGGAGCAGAAGAACTGCTTAAAAAAACAAACTTCAAAACCTTTATGCTATGACAGGCTTAGCTGTAGATGAGGGCTCTTTCTTTGTGCACTACTTCCAAAACAAAATTAAAACTGATTTCAAGACAAATTTATCAAGAACAAGCTATTGCATAAAGCATTTAATCCATGAATTCCTGCATTTTGCCCAATGACATTYTAGTTACTAAATTTCCTAGTTATTTAAGAGTTCCTTTCAGCTGCTAAGAGCAAGTTGTTTTGAGGAAGTACAGATACTTGGCTTTCATTATTCCATTAGTAATTATTTAAATCTTGTATTTTTTCCCACACCTTAACGTAAGAACAAAACAACTGTTCAGAACAGCAAGAGGGAGCAGTGACTTTTTTGTTAATTTCAGATTTGCCTTTATTTAACTACAGAATTTTATTTAGCTTTGAATGCTACTTAATGATGGTGATAAAGTCAACTTTGGCAGTTTAGAAAAGATGAACTGAAGGTTTTTAGAAACATATTTAATGAGACTTGTATTTATCAGAAACATAAATGTAAGGGTTTTGTTTTTTTTTTTTTTCTATGAGGTGCATTACTCATAGATGCATTTCTTCCAGTAGTGTTGGTTTTGTTCATGTAGGTTCATCCAGGCAGAGATGAATCCAATATTTAAATACTGGTGTGCTTCTGGGTCCCCTAATAAAAAGTACAGCCTATGACATAAGTGTCCTTAAACTCTTCTTACAGAGCAGCAAGCATAAGCAATGCTAACAGGGGCCAGTCAGGCATTCCACATTACTCAGTTGTGTGTCGTACAGTTTCTTCTCTGAGTATGACCTTGTAGAGCTGCATGCTTTGCACTAAATCCGTCCCAAGTCCTTGCCTTCAGCAGAGCAGTGGGAGAGAAGAAAATGCAGAAAAGCTCTCCTCTCCCACAGCCATGTGTGTATGTAGGCCRCGTTCAGCAGCAGATGTAGAGAGACGCTGTTAATTTTAGCACCTCTTACCCCTTGGACTGTGGGAGAGTCCTGCAGCCTTCCCGTGCGGTTGTGTTCTCAGGTTCCGGATCGCTGCGGGCCAAGTTTGAGCTCTCCGGAGGCCCCAGCAAGCCGGCGACGCTGGCCGTGCAGTTCCTCAGCGAGGGGAGCACCCTGTCCGGGGTGGCCGTGGAGCTCGCGGGCACCGGCTACCGCCTCTCCCTGCTCAAGAAGAGATTTGCCACTGGTAAGACACGGGCACCGCCCCCATCCCAGCTGGGATCCTTCCTGCTGTAGCACCATGCTACAGAACAGGGAAGTGCAAAATAAATGATAGATAGAGAGCTACTCTTCCTTAAAACACGGCTGAAAACTGTTTCACATGTTAGTTAACGAAGCCGATCCCAGGAAAATACTGACAGACTGGTTTCAACTGCTGACTGTAAAAAAGCACCCTTTATTTTTCAGGACGATACATGGCAGACTGCTGATAAACCTGTGAAGGTGAATGGATCAAAGGAGAGCAAGTAGCTCACTCTGCCCTCTCTACTTTTCAAACACTATTTTAACAAGCATTAATTTTTCAAAATTTTTTACTTACTTTGAGGCTGACTACAGAACAGAAAATGCACTTTTAAAAGTCATTTTGCAAACTTATTATTTTATAATAGCACTGAAGTGAATTTCAACACTGTCTGTAAATGATCAAATGCAATTTTGGAAAAAATTAAAATTTTAGTAAATTTATATAGATGAATTCAAAATGATAGTAGTCATTAGTTCTAATGAAAGTATGAAATTGTATGTTATAGTGTAAACATTAAATCTAAAAATGTAGAAGAACAAAGGCTTTCCATAACTAATACTAATTTTTCACATTCTTTAATTGATGTTTAAAGAAAAAAAAGTCTTACAAAATTCTTCCATCAACTCAATGTGTYATAAAATTGGTTGTTAGAGATGTGTAAAAAAACCACAAACGTAACTAGATGCCCATGTATCATATATTAATAACATGAAAGTTGTTCTACATAGTTGTTTTTTCCCTAAGTGCAATGTGTTACAAATAGCAAAAGACAGAAGAGATTTACTTCTGCAGTTAGTAAATTTATGGGCGTTGTGATTGTTTGAATTAATGCTGTAGATTAATTTATTTTTATATGAATTGCGTAACATTTGTGCCTTTAGAAAAAAGTGCCTATCCAATTGGTTATTCATGTGCCTCACTTCCTTTTTCTAAGTTTGGCTATTCCTTAAAGAAAGCCTGGTGTTTGTTTAATAAATACAACTTCTATAAAAATTCCTTTGAGTGGGATTTAGAAGGGAAATTTATGATAACTGGAGACTGTTTCATAAGAGGTTTAAACAACTGAATTGCTTCCTCATGGGGTAACTGCAATAAATGTAACCATAGTAAAGGGAGAAGCCTCAAACAAGACTTTGAAATTTCAATATTACTTCAATATAACTTTTGGTTACTTTAATGTCACCAAAGCKGAGAATCACAGAAAAATCACAGAACAGTAAACTCTAACTCATAAAGGCAAACAGCATTTCCCTTCACTTTCACTGTAAGTCTTTGCAGCTTAAGTGCTTTTGGGGTTGTGTGACGTGACTGTAAATGTAGTCATTGGGAGGAATAACATTTCAGAAATGTATTTTTGGCAGCAGGATGACAAGTACTGCCATTTGCATTAATTTACATTTTATCTATAACCATCAGTTTCATTATTTGCATTGTCATCTAKCTCTACAACCTAAGCACAAGGAAGTGTCTCAAAGGTAACATTTTTTTTTAAAGCAAGTCACTAAATTAGAAAAATCTTTTTATATATTTATACTGCTATTGTTTCCTCAGTACAAAAATCAAAAAGTATTGGGGCAAAACAATTTAATAACCTGTGAATGGAAATTTTATATTACCATTCTGAGTACCGGCATTTATTTCAAATACTCTATTAAAGCAACAAAACTTGCTTGAACTAATTCATAAAACACAGTAATAAATGGGGCTGTTGAAACTTTACAAAAAAATAAAAAAGAAAACAAAAGGCTTTGTAGAAGCTCTGTGAATTCTAATGTACACTATACATTTTGGCAGAGGAGCTGTCCCCTGCTAGCACCAGCACCTGCTGTACAGTCGAGCTGACAGGGAGGATGAACAGCCCGTAATATAGCTAACCTTTCTGAATGGTGAAAATAACATTTCTAACTCATATRAAGTGGTACAGTCTTTACTGGAGTCTTAATTGTAATCTGCTTTGCAATCAAACTGTGTTTAACACTGCAACATTTTATTACTGAAAACCCAAAACCGTAATATKGTCTCTAATCAAGCATTATTTTCATTTCTAAGTTAAATGAAGTAGTTGTTTCAGCACTTTTAAACTAGCCTTCATTCAGGTGATTAAACATACATTTGCATTGGGTGCAGGTTACAATTTTGAAGCCATATGAGTTTATATAAACTTTTTGTAAAGAAATTCAAAAACAATGTAAAAAGTACATGTAGCTATCTGATAAAAAAAAACTATGTAGCAAGCTGGTTCTTGCTTGTGTATACAGCAATATCCTTTGTAGCTGCCTCCTCTTAAGGAAACTAATTTGTAAACACAATTCTAAAGGATCTGAATTTTTAATGGATTGTTACTATGTCAGACTGTAAATTAGAACATACAAGTTTATCTTACAAAATTGTAAATACTTCTGATTTTTCATAAAATGTAAATTTTAAAGAATTTTGCACCCATAATAAACATGTAATATATAATTTAAACACTGCCTGCTGTTGTTTATATGCTTGAAATAGGTGCCACAGAGCTTCCAAGCAAGGAGGTCCCTGTATTGTCTGAATATAAAGATTTTTAAAGTGCTAACTGTTTTGCAAGTGGTAAGTGCTGGTAGCGACAACATGACCTGTTTTATGTATTTTAAAAGTACAATAGATCAGTGGGAAGATGACTTCCGAAAAGCCTTGGAACTCTGTTAAACTGGTATGACCTAACTAGTAAGTTAAACAACTGCAGTTTTGCCTGATTTATCTGAAAAATTTTGGTAGGCATTAGCTAGCTTCCAGCTGCTTTCTCTAAATTTCATAATGCTGTGAAATGCTATGTATTCCCTTACTTGATAAGCATAAGGGAAAAAAAATAGCAAAATTAAAGTAATTCTTTTATACACCACATACTCCATCAGTCCAAAAAGAATTCATTACATGCGCACTATTTTGACTACGCCAAGTGTCAACCTTCCCAAGTCCAAGCACAGGAACATTGAAAGTTAAAGCTGAAGTTGGACAAACAGACATTTGAATCCGTTTGCRTCCCGCTAATCTCACAGACTCCATGGTTTAAAAGCTGCAAGGTATTAAACTGACTTCCTCGGACACGCAGCTGGCTGAGCCTCATTTCTGCAGGTGCCCTCCTAGTCGTGCTGGAATGGAGCAGCCCAAGGCTCCGTTCTTCTGCAGGGCAGGGARGCAGAACGTGGAGGTGCCGAGGCGGCTGCCCCAGGGCACCCCAAGCCCAGGACTCGGTGTCCCCACTGCAGCCCCTCTCACCCCCAAGCTCCCCATCCCTGGGTGCTGCCTGGGGACGGGGCCGCTGCTGTGCGAGGTGGCCACACGACCTTTGTGCGGGTAAGCAGGGGCCGAGGCAGAGCGGCAGCTGCCATCAACTGGATTCGTRCCGCCGCAGCAGGTCTGCCACTATCTCGCCCCGAGATCAGCAGCGTTTTCTGGGATAAGCAGGTACCTCCTCCACTGCCAAACACGCGTTATGCAGAGCAGTTGAAGGAGCTAAAATACCTTGATTATCATCAGCTCCGACTGTGTGGGCAGAACAAATGTGGTGGGGTTTGCCATCTGACTAGAAAGAAAAGTCTTGCATCATGCCAAAAAAYATTACAGTTCAAGTCTTGCATGTTTGAGAGGCTTAAGATAAGCATCTTAATATCTTTGTACTTTTTGTTTCTTGGAATTGCTTTAGATAATTGGGTTCCATTTCAGTTGTCATGAAAGGGTAATTTTACTTCAGAGCATGCAAAAAATAAGGTAACTCAAGATACTTCCAGGGATAGACAAAGCCAAAGACAATTCAAGCTACTAGAGCAGCAAAATAAGCATTTTTCAGCTGTGTAGTGCTCTTGACTGCACTGATAACCAGATTTCTTAATTGAAAACTTGATTTTTATCCTCAACTTTTTCGATGTTACTACACTAGTATTTTTTTCCTCAAGCTTAACTTGTCCTCTCTCTCTCTATAGACATATTAAGTTAGTTTTCCCTTAGTTAATTCAATGCCAATAGAAATCACACTCTTTAAAGACTAAATCTTAGAAACACAAAGCCTCCTCTGGGTTAATACACAATTCTTCATTTCCCCCTCTACTTTCACTTCATCTTGAACCCATGATAYTCGTTTCTTTCCATTTTTAAATCTGGCATGACTACTTTAATCACAGTAGCCTAAAACATAATTTTATCTGCTGTTGTGCCACTTTGTGTTACTTGTTTAAAGTTCAGTGTTCTATGACTCAGAGCTTTTTTTTTTCATTCCTAAATAATGTTTATTGAAGAAACAGAGTAATAACACGTTCCCTCCCACACCCATAAGTCACGACAGCTTCACCACTGCCCAGCATCCCTCTGAATCCACCTTCTAGAAGACATGGCTCGGGACAGAGTACTTCCGATGCAGGAGGGCGACAGGAGCAGTGTGTTTGGGGATGCCCCTTGCAGTGCTCTGCTGTTCCTTCTCCACCATTACAGCAAGTGGCACACTGCACTTCTACAAGAGGTGCCGTTTTGCCCCACTAGCCCCAACCTGCCTGTCCATCAGACACACGTCCTGTATTGTAGCTACAGCTTCCACAGCCTCCCCATTCCTCACCGCTGTCCTTGTTAAGGTGTATGAAAAGTCATCGCTAATACCGCATTATTAAACATCCAGTGGCTCGTGCTGAAAGACCTTTGCACTGAGGCAATCTGCAGGAACACAACTGCAAAGCAAGCTGCTAGTTCCCTTCTGTTTGTGCTGCGCTTTGCTCCTACAGAGCCTTAACGAGCTCTGGGCTTTGACAGAGACCATAAAGCCAAACAGGTACCACTGCCAAATCCCAACAAAGCTCCAGGCCTTGTTCCTGAACGTGTTTCTCCGCCCTCCTCTGCGAGGAGGGACAGAARGGGAGACAGGGGAAAGAGGAAAAGAGAGAGTGGAGCGAGGGGAGGCAGAGCGAGAGGCAGAGCAAGAGAGAGGGGGGTAGGCAGAGCGACACAGCCCTCAACCTTTCCCCTTGCAAGACAAGACACAGGCTCTCCTTTCATGAAGGGACTGTTGCCCTGTCCATGTAGCTGTGAGCACGCTCCTAACCCTGCTGCACAAGCTGTGCAGATCATAGAATCATAGAATCATAGAATCATAGAATGAGTAGGGTTGGAAGGGACCTGTAGAGGTCACCTAGTCCAACCCCCCTGCACACGCAGGGTCCCCTAGAGCATGTGGCACAGGGTGGTGTCCAGGCGGGTTTTGAAGATCTCCAGAGAAGGAGACTCCACCACCTCTCTGGGCAGCCTGTTCCAGGGCGCTGTCACCCTCACTGTTAAGATCAAGCGTGGGGAACACCGCTCCCCTAAGCATCCTCCTCTGCTGCCAAGCAACAACGAGTTCCTTTGAGGGGGGAAAACAGGCACCCTGTACCCTACTGCTCTGAGCAGTTTGGCAAAAGAGTTTGGCAAAGTGCACCTCCAGCCTTTCCACTAAGGGATTATCCCATTTAAAAACAGGCTTGCAATGACACTTTAGGACCAGGTGATTTCCTTGGGTCCTTTCCAACTCCATCTACTCTATGATGTATTTTTGATAAAAAGCATCAGGAATTTTGAATGAAAACCATGTAGTTTTACCCTTAAAGCATCACTCCCAACACAGGGAACACAAATTCAGATATACCTCCTATTCCATCATGAGTAAATATGCAATAGTACCAATAGATAACAGTAGCATGCAGAACATATGTTCAGTTCAGCTATGCACCATTGTCTACCAGCCATTTTTCCAGGTCCAGATCTAACCTCAAGGCCTTAACAACTGTATCTGGCAGTACCAGCAGCTGACCATATYCTCCTAACAGAAGCTGAACCAATGCAGTTTGTATATGTTTTGCATGTTTGACACCAGACCAATTTCTACATTAGTACTACAAAAGCTAACTAGAAAAAAAATAGTGTCCTGTTGCACTACTCAAACCCAATGACTGCCTCTATTCCTTTTTTTTTTCCCCTTGGTATTAGGAAAATAGAATATTTTAGAAAACTTTGTTAGTGTTCATAATGTACAGCGGTATCTGCCCATCACCAGCCTGTCCAGTTCAAGGACAGGTTATCCAGCTGCATTAAAATTTTTAGTAAGCCTTTTCAGAACATTTTCCCTTAGTTAAGAAATCCTTCAGTCTGTCAGACTCCCTAAAGGATTCTTCTAACACTTGCCTGTGGATCCCCACTGTGAATCTTCAGCAGTGCATTTTTCATCTCTGTCCTATCAAGGCAGGATTTTTGTTCTTACTGCTGCTGTTACTTCATATAAAGACTAAGCATTGCATGTTCACAATAGACACGCATGTTCACAACAGACATGCAACCAGATCTACCAGAAGTTCTCAAATAATGATTCAGATGGTTGTTGTCAAGCACATCAGGTACATCTTTTCATGTTCCTCCCAAATTTCACTTTTTCTGCAGAGAATAATACATTCAACATCTTGCCAGCACTCCTCTGGTACTTCTGGAATCCAAGCAGCAATACAAGGCAAGGAATATGTTAAAAATAGATGTGGTAATATTTGGAGCTATATAAACTGGTATTTCAACTGCATGAACTACCATGTTTCCAGAACTTGGATGCTCAAGTTCAGTGTTTTTATCAGAAATGCACAGGCCTGACAGTAAGGAMCATGATCCAACTGCTTCCAGTCTGCTTAACTCTTTACCTAAAAAGCATTAACATTTGAGTCCTTGGTTCTCAATAACTGTGGAGGCTCCCTTCAAAAATCATGCTCTGACAAGCCTGAATAACAGCTGCTTTCCTCCAGGAGGGTTCTAAACTTTGCCAAAGCCCCTGGACTTGGTGACTGTAATCAGATTGTCATTTACAGTGCCAAAATTTCAACTCAAAACTCAGAGCACAGAGGCTGCAGTAACATGCATAAACAAAACACTTTCTCATGTTGTCACTGAACAATCATAAAGTGGCCTACATCTTAAGACAGTCAGCTTGTTGCAGAACCATGTATCAGTGAGAATAAATTCACCGTAGTTGACTACATCTGTTGTCAATAACCAAATTTAAGCAAACAGTGTGGATGCATGATTCTTCAAAAGGTCAACTCTTGTTTTCTGGATGCCTTTAAAGCAATGATCTCATAGTTGAGAGGACTCCACTAATTAAAAGCAACCAAACTGGCTGCACGATGGGCCGGTTGAACAGCCCAATATACCAAACTGAGGAGGCCATGCTCTTCCTCTTCACCCTACCCTCTGCCTTRCAGGAAGATACACTGCATGACTGTGCTGCTGCAAGGTGAGTTACTTCATCAACCTGACACAAGCCTACCCCAGAAGCTTTGCTGGGTTAGCCAGCTGAAGCAGCTAGCAGCAAGGGCTGGCAAACACCAAACACAAGAAATCYAGAAGAGCAGAGAAGGGCAGGCAATGAGATATCCCCTTGTGGCAGCAACACAGTGTAAGCCCAGCTCATCTGTTCATGAAAGAAAAGAAAAAAAAAAAAAAAACCCACACAGAGAATGTGAGCAGTCAGTTCACATTACAGTCATTTTCACCAAAGTATTTCATTATATAAACTTATGAGTTATAACTGTAAAAGATTGATAAGCAAATAAACATAGCTGGATAAGGAAGTCCGTGGTAGATGGTAGCAGGTGATAAAAATTAGTTTTTTCGGAGCAAAACAAAGCAAAAAAATTAACTTCCACTTCCTGGAATCAATAATACAAATTACAATACAATAGGGGGAAAAAAAAGGAAAAAAGTGTTCAATAAATATTTTTCCTATATTTGTTAAAGATTTTTTAGATTATGTAATATATAGTAAAAATACTTTGCAATCCAGCACTAACAGAGATGTGAAAACATTGCCTACTAAAACTAAATATTTTTAAACCTGTAGATCAGATAAACAACACCTAAGAGTTAAAGTTGAGTAAGCCATACTCTAGACCATTTTTATTTCAATCTTAAAATGATGGAAAGTACTAGAAGATTAGGAGAAAGTTAAGACTACACTATTACAAACAAACAAAAGACAACAATATAATCTGTAACACAGAAGTTCGTAAAAAAATTATTTCCAGTTAAGATAATTAACATCAGTCATGGATGTACTGAATATAGGCCTTAACCTAATTTGATCTTACTGTGAGATTAAAAAYTCATATCATAATACTAATAGGATCAAAGGAAAGAAGACTTCTGTAAGATACTTGATTTAGTAGTGCACAACACTTTGGGTTATAATTAGAAGAGCAGAAGAAAGTGAAAGATTAAAAAATTATTTTATAGATGCAACTAAACACAGAGTCTCTTATGCATTTCTGGTCAATTCCTGCAGTATTCATAGCTTTTAATATTTCACCAATTACTTTTAAGTTTTCTTTTTAAAAAAAGGGGCAAAGGCAAAGAAAAAAAAAAAAAAAACACCAAGAGGTCTACAGATGACAAAAAGTATCAGCACTCAAAGTAGTTTGGAAAAAACTTCAGGCTCAAACATAAGGCCAAAATGACCTCTTTCCAAGGGCTAACTACAGCATTACTGGCAGAAAACTTTCTTCTTCAGTCACTCAAAGCCAAGTCACACTGCTACTCATCTACCCCAAACAACACTCAAGCGTGCAGATTCCCCAACCTCCCGAGGTAATTCAGTCAAGCATTCACCTATCCTTACTAGGATCTCTTTTTCTTTATGTCTACATACTTTGTTTTTTAAATGTTCATTACATAGGAAATAGTTCATATGCTTCTTTGCTGGTTTTACCTACTTAAATGCACATTGCCTTCTTGCTCTCTTTTCCTCTTCAGAAAAGCAGACAAGCAAACATAAGCTTGGGGTTTTTTAGGATGAAAAATTTCACCCTAACATATTAGAACTAAAAAGGACTTAACATTGTAGCCAGTCATCTGCTAAGCATAAGCTCTCGGCCTAACACTGCACGAGATAATTAAATCACACAGAAATAAAACTTTTGTAATACTTGCCTCTAACACCCCACACACACTGCTCTCCTCTTCCCCTCAAAAGAAGTCAGCTCAAGGTTTTTTTCAAGGATCATCACTAACAAAAGAGATAGGCATCCATGCATTTACAGACCATACAAGACAATCTTGGTCGAGATTATACTGACATTTCCCATTTCATTTCTTTTCTAAAGAAAATGCACTAAAATGAAAAGTACACAGGCCCAGACATTAAAGATGGTTTCATTTAACTAACTTTAAAGCCAATATGGATAGCATTAACAAAAGCCACTGGACTTCCAAAGTTACTAGAGCAGGACACAAATGATGCTAGTCTATTTTAGACTGCCAAAGTCTAAGGAGACGCTTTCTCACAGTTAATGAGAACASGTATAGAAGATGGGGCAACAGAATTCATGCTTTAAAAGAACGGTGAAAGCAACCTGAGTGGGCTATGGTGGTTTCTCCATCTACTTGTCTTTTAATCAGATTGATTGAACTTCTAGGATATATATTATAATTTAAGGAAGAATCAATACAGAAAAGTGCTATGGCCTACATTTTACAGGATTTACTAGAAAATGACAGTGGTTTATGCTCTGCAAGTCTGAACAAATTTTTTAAGAATTATCTTAATTGCAATTAATTTCTAGTCTATAACTCCCTTGCTAAATGACTGAAAAAATATCAAAAAACCTATTAGTTCAGGGGGTTTTTTAAAAACATGCAGATCCATCAGAATGCAATCCATCTTTACGCTGAAATTCAAAACCCCTTTCCTTTAATATTACTCCGRAAAGATTACTCATGAATCAGCATAACCAGCACTGGCAAGCATCCCTTAGTCATCATAGTCTGGATCAACTATCTACACAACAGAAACACCTTAATGGAAAAAATGGCCAGGTGCTCTACAGATACACCTGTCTCATTCAGATCAAAATTAGAAAAAAAAAATGTGAACGAGGACATAGTATGTCAAGATTATCATTAGATGAAAGTAAACACCTTACTTGCAGAATACTCCCTCAGCTGCATGTATCCAATTAATGGCATCATTAAACAATGTCAGAGATTAAAATAATTTGGAAATGCTCTTCATGAAAGTGTCCACACACCAATGAACATTTTACAGCCTAGTCAATTCAGCAGGTAAACTGAACTTTGTATAGCATATTTTATTTATCCATAAAAATCAGTTAATCTTGTTCAAATAAAACATAATGAAAACTGAACTTCACTACAAAAATTCTTTTAAATACAAAGTAGCCTTGTTAAAATTTTGTTTGAGAACAAAATTACACCTATACGTCATCATGATCGATTTAACTATTCTGTTAGTTAACAAAGCAGTAAATTGCATTCAGAAGTCTGTGCTGTTAAGAACTCCATAAGCACTAACATCTGGAAGCCTTCTATAATCATTAACTGCAGTGACTTGCATCCAAAGATTCAATTTGCTATGTAATTGTACTTACAAGTATCAAGATTAGATTAGAAAAGGGAGTAGTCATGAAAACAATTCAAGAAAAACTTGTTCAAAGGATAAGCCACAAGACAGTGTCTCCTTTAAGTAAGCTCATATGGTAAATTTCTGGCAGCAGCTCAGCCTCCTATTTGAATTCTCCTGTGATAGCTGGGCTCTTAAGATTAAGACTTCACTTCACTGGAGGCTGAGGGGCTTCAAAAGCAATAAGCACCCGATTGCCTCATCCATCCACATTGCATGTTGACCAGTTTAATCTTTTCAGATAAATATGAGCCCAGTCTTCAAAAGATTTAAACCTAATTCAAATACTTTTTTTCCCAAAGCAAAACAAAACTCCAGAATGCTTTCAACATACAACTTGCTTAGAAAGTAAAATAATTTATTGGAAACTAAAATAGTGAGGATCTAGATGGAAAATAKATAGACAATTATGGTAGAAGTATTAAAAAACAAACTTAATAGTAATTAAATTTCTTCTTAAACATAAAGTAACAGACAACTAAGGGAAAAAGACACCTAAGGAAAAAAACACCTCAAGTAATCACACAATCCCTAAAGACAAAAATACTTGTGATTCTTCCAGGAAAATTTTCCCAGTCTAGAAAGTTTGTCTTTTCTGAAGTTGCAATATCCTGACATCAAATTAAGTCTTTCAATATCTGTGCCCAGAAGATTATTTAGTCTTAGCTAAGGAAATGCATCAGATGTGCAGAAAGCCTCCAGTATATTGTGAACAGTAAGTACTGAAGTTTTCATAAAATCATACCTTTTCAAATGGTTTTCCAGACAGAAAACTGTATAGGCATATGTTACAGAAATTTATCTAGTCCACAGCTGTAACCACAACACTACTGACAGAAGGAAAAACAGAGTGGAACAGCACCAATTCAATGCACATCACCTGAACTTCTGAATGGCGGGGGGGGGGGGGGGGGGGGGGAAGGAAGTATTCTCCAAATCTGTACTCAGAAGGTCACTCTGGTTAATAACAATCAAGCAAAATTTATTAATGCAGTGCTCAGAATATTAATCAAGTCAATAATATTTGGTACACAACCTGGTTAGGTTTGGCTGTATAACATTGCTTATTCTTTTTCGCATATTTCCTGTTTAAACCTGTGTCAAACCAAGAGGACTAAGTTGCTGGACCTCTCCTA
Source organism: Eudromia elegans (assembly GCA_003342815.1). Taxonomy (NCBI): domain Eukaryota; kingdom Metazoa; phylum Chordata; class Aves; order Tinamiformes; family Tinamidae; genus Eudromia; species Eudromia elegans. Next base: position 676,231 of record PTEX01000123.1, read on the forward strand.
TAAGTACAGAACTTTTAAAGATGGATACTACATACTACACCAAACTTGAGCAGACTTTAGGTTCACGTCTAAAAAGCGCCTGTCTTGTCATATATTTCCAAATGCAACCTCACACAAGCACCTACATACAACCTCCCCTCTGAAACCTGCCCCCAGCCCAAGAATTTCAAGGCTTCTCTCCTAGACAAGTTCTGCTGTAATTCTGAAAGGCAATACACACCTGTACCTTCGGCCCTAGAGAATATAACATGATAGGAGGACAAAAACACAGGCAGACTGATCTGTGGGGGGAGGNAAAAAAAAAAAAAAAAAAAAAAGATGCTTTTGGATTACAGAAAGTAAACTGCATAACCTGGTAGCCTAGAAATGAATATAGAGCCCTTAGAGTCCTTTCTCCTGGCCTGGGCCATTTACATTTAAAAGTTAACTGAACACAATCAGTGAGACATTAGCAAGTTGCATCCCCTCCCTGCATTGCCTTTGAGTAAGAGTATTGGTCACAAACTCTTCAACAGATAATTACAAGTTTCTTAGGACTGCTTCAGGAGCATACACCTTACAGTGGGAAGGTTTTCCTCCAGAGCAGGTTAGGAGTGTGTGTGCTCTGGGGGCCAAAATAAACAGAAGAAGCAGAAAGCACTATGATGAAAATCTCTCACTCCTCCATGAATAAAAAGCTGGATAGAAACAACTCTATACTGCAGTGGTAGGGGACCTGCACAGGATGTGAAGCACCTGCACCTTAGGCTCTGAATCACACAAAATAGAGTACACGCGTCTCACATGAATGTGCCAAGCACAACGTAATTAACCCAAATGACTAAGAATACAGCTTCACCTATGCACCCTACCATTTTCTACATTCAACATAGCCTCTCCAGCTACCATTCTCCAAACTTCCATTTCTGGCCAAGAGGCAGCACAATCTTCCATTAGGGAATAAGCGTCCACAGCAGCTGCCTACATGGGCAGCCGTGCAGGTCAAGAGTACTCAAGAGGAGTCTGACCTTCGTTTCTTGACCCTGGCACCACAGCAACCTAGGGTTGGAGGTAAAAAGTCACGTAAGTCACGAGCCAGAGCATCTTTCACATCATTTTCTTAAAATCAAATGCAAGTGTGATAAGCAAATCCAACCAATTATTAAGATTTAGGTATGAGATAAGGGATTGCCTCTACCGGCCTAAAACAGTTGCTTGACTTTTATTAGGGCTAATATTTAAACATCTTTGAATTTTGGTAATTTTTAACCACATGATCACTTTTCTCAAAATATCTTCATTTACTATTCTTATTACTAAATTAGAATACCACTTTTGCACACTAGGGAAGTGGTGGGAAGGTCAGGGAAGAAGAATTATGAAGAGGCAGAAGTGACAGTCAGCTAAGCCACGAACGCTTATAGAACACCCAGGTCCTGAGAAAAGCAGTCACCTTGGTTTCACCTTGGTTTTACTAGGTCCCTTCCAGCTCCTCCAGGAGGAGGGTTCTTCAAGGCTCACAACTGTATGTGCAGGAGTGCAACAGTAATGCAACAAACTCCACGGGCTGCTGGGTACAGGCCACACTTTGGGGGTTATTTTTATGTCTAACTCCTTCTCCTTTCCACTGCAGTCAGTGTAACATTTTCTTCTGTGGTTGTTTTGACAGTATCTGCCAAAAAAATGTAAAAGAAAAACTACTTTAGAGTTAATTAAKTTTGGTTCAAAAGCTTCCTGGCTGTTGGCACCAAGACTTCTGTCATTCCTGAGCCTCTCAATTGACAATTCCAATAAAACAAACATTTTTATAGCCTTCTATTACTAAGTATAGCTCTTCTGAATCTACCAGTATTTAAACAAACCAAAACACACAGTTCTTTGCTATTTAACTAAGCTTTTCAATTACTGTGCACACAAAGTGCTTGCTATGTACTGATCTCAGTGGGAGCCAAGGAACTGAACTACTCACTGGGTCCTCACCATCCCAGTGAGCAAGCTGCAATTTGTACAAATCACAACTCACTATCTATTACACCTCCACATGCTCCTCAACAGCTCTGGCTTCAAAGAATGTCATGAAAAGGGCAATTCTTTCATTAAGGAGAGYAAACAGTAATAGACCCTTATAAGGGTCTTATATGGTTTCAGGAGAGGAAAAGAAAAAAAAAAGAAAGAGAAAGAGAATGAGAGAGGGAGAGAAAAGAGAACTGAAAAGTTAAGTGTGCTGCAAATTATAAACACTAGATATTTCCTTAGTGAATGTGCTCATTATGTTCCTGTTAAACCAGACTAGGACAAACTGTATTCCCTGTGGTTTCAAATACATAAACAGGTTCTGCAGATTATAGGTAGCATTTCTGATTGAAGCAGAAGCTGGCACATCCAGTATTTTGCATGTCTATTTTAAAAAAATAAAAAATCCAGCAATGATGATTTTATATTCATCATATTGCTCATAATATCTTAATAGATTCACTTATTTCTCTTCTACKTTGTGAAATTATATTCTAGAAGTACCTAGCATTTCATCTCCTGGAGACCAATTTTTTTTAGTCTTAAATACTGTACTTATGCTTTAGTTTGTAGATAGTATCATTAGACAAACAATCCAAACCATAAAAATGGCTTTGCCATTTATAAATGACTTCTATTAAAAATAAATAAAATGAGGAACAAACTTAGTTAAGTAATTTTAGTTTATATTTAATCATATTGTTGCTTTAAGCTATGACTTCCATCAGAACAATCTTAACTAATTCCCACTCAATAAAATATCAACAATTACATTTCCCTGTATGCCATCCCAGATRGGAATCTGTCTCGTCAGGGTCTTTGCAGATGTCACTCATTGCAACTCCAGAATTTACTTCAAGAACAACAACTTTCTGGCCTTTCTGGTTCCCCTTCATGCTCTTGCTGAGAGCACACTGTAGCTTTCCACACCTTCAGGAGGGCTCTCCAAGCCATTGTGACAAACATCTAAAATATGACTTCAGCTCTTTCTAGGATCTAAAATTAAGATATGCATAACTCCGAGTAATGCCTAGGTAAAAAAATACAATTCTTATCTTAAATCACAAGATATGGCTCAAGACCACAAAGTTTTATGGCTGCAGTCACATGACAACAATTAACATCCACTTAAGCCACTAAAAACTCAAACTATGCTGAATCTGAATCTCATGAACTGCAGAACGAACCATAAAATATTCTTGAAGCCACTTCTCCCTTCACAAGGTCAAATCCTGAACACCAATACCACAGAAACTTTAAGTCGTGRATGAAGAGGAAAAGCTGACGACAAACTTCAGAGAGAAACCATTTGGAGGTAGATGCTACACGAAAACTTCTTACCTTTTGACATGAGTAATGCAAGGTTAGYAGGATACTAAAGTATTCTATACAAAAAGAGAGAACACAATGTAACATAACAGCAATTATCCTCTCACTTGATTGCAATAGACAGCTGAAGATAGTTTAATTTCACAAGATACTTAATAGAGAAGAGCTTTAAAAAGCTATATGCACCAAATTAATGTTATATAAACCAAAAGTAATAGAACTAGATATTTGATTTCAGAAAATGGCCAATGTAATTTAATCTGTTAGTGTAACTGTTTTCTCACATCATAAAATAGCATGATTACATATTTTGACACTCCTCTCCTTTGCAAGACTTTAGCCTCAGCTGTTGTGCGTAAYAAGCAGTTTTTACTTTCTTTTGCTCTCTTTAAGCACTTTTCCCCCCTCTTCCTTTTTTTCCACTGAAATACTTCACTCTCCTCTGAGTACACAAGTTATTGCAGTTTCCCCTTACGGGGAGGCTCCTCACTGCTGCCTTCACCACATGTTTTACGCTTTTTACACGTGTTACAAGTTGAGAGTAAGACCCTAAGGACAGTGGAGGACAAGTAACATCCAGGAATCTCCAACTCCGACCTGGACATCTTGAGCCCTCCAACCCCGCCACCAGCTCCTGCCCTGAGGTCTGTTCTCATACATCAAGACCCACTAAGACTCGGCTAAGGAGGGCTAAACTCGATCTAGCTGTAACAGCGAGCAGGTTTCCCAGGGTACCGAAGGAGATTAAGTGGTTATAGTGCAGCTTGCCTGCATTAGCCTTCCAGAGGCACGGCAAGCAGCACCGTGGCCTCGCATGCTCRGGTTTGCAAGCCCCTGCTCCGGGGCACAGTGACACAGCCCCACGGAGGAATGGCCACCAAACAGGGGCAGTAAGGGACACGCAGCTTCACCCACCTCACCCCTGGAAACACCTCAGAGCAGCACAAAACCCAACACGCCAGCTCACAACAGTTCATCGAGATGAGTGCACTGCTAATGGGCAAACAAAGAAGGTCCCAGCACGGGAGAGAAGGTGCAATCGCCACCACAAGCACCACTCTCCGCCGCAGCCGTGCAGGGACCGCGGGCCTCGGCACGTACACCGGTGCCTCCGTGACTCACCAGCTGGCAGCGCCTCAGCCCTCAGGCGGACGAGCTCGCCTCGCCTCGCCTCGCCTCGCCCCGACCCGACCCGCCCCGCCGCAGTTGGAGCCGCGGTGGGAGCAGCGGCCTCCGGGGCTCCGCGGCCAGCCCAGGCACAGCGCGGCGCTGCGGGCCTCGAGACGCGCCACCACCAACATGGCGACGCCCCGCGTGCTCGACCGTGCTGCGGCGGCGGCGCCTGCGCGCACGAGGCAGCGGGGGGGGGAGGGGCGGGCGAGGCGGGCGCGATGGCAGGGGCGGTGCTGCAGCCGCCCCGCCCCCGGCGCGGCCCGGCCCGGCCCAGCCCGGCCCGGCCCAGCCCAGCCCGGCCCGGCCCAGCCCAGGTGCGCGCGGCCGGGCGCAGGTGCTTAAATAGCGGCGGGGTCGCCGCCGCCGGGCTGGGCGCCTCGGGCAGGTAAGGGGGTGTCGCGGGGCTGTGGGGAAGTGGAGCTGGGCGCCGCGCGGCCGGGCAGGGCGGCAGCCTACTTGCCCGCCCTTGGCGTAGCCCCCGGCCGCACCTGCTGCGCGCTCCGCGGTGCCGCGCGCGCCGGGGCTGCCGGAGCGGAACCGGGCGAGGTTGCGGYCCCTCCGTGGTGGGCGCGGGGCGGGAGGCGGCTCAGGAGCGCGACCCCCCCCCCCCACGCTGCTGTCCTCGCGGAGTCTCTGCCTCTCCGGGCAGCCGCAGCAGGGCAGGCAGCGGCTGCTCCGTCTGGCGCACGGGTGCCCTGGAGTGAGGGAAGCCGCTCCCGAGGGCCGGGGCCAGCCTCGCTGCGCTGCGGTCTGCGTGCGCCCTCCTGGAGGCAGCGCCGGGCGCTGTCCCCGCGCAGGGGTGCGCGGCCCTGGTCAGCGGCGTGGACGGGTGCATGGGCTTCCCGCTGTGCCACCCGCGATCTGCCGCGCACTCGGAGCACCYGCCCTCTTGCAGTCGCTGTGGGGTTGGAGGCGCGCACGCCTGGTGTGCTGGAGCATGAAGGGGCCCTCCTGGCATGGCACTTTTCCCAGGTGAYGCAGCGCTTTGCTACTTGCCCAGGRGCTGGCCGTGCTCRGTGCCTGAGGTCAGCTGCAGAAACAGTAGACAGGARGGTGTGAGGAACACCTAGGCCTGCCTGGTCCTGGTGGTCACAGTTGTGTCCTCTCAAAGATCTCCAAGTCTTGTGGCCTGCACCTCRTGCTGCTTCCATAGGATGGGCTCCTGGAAGCTGCCTGAAGCTGCTGTGTCTGATGCTACCTGCTTGAAGAGCCATGTCTGGCTTGCACCATGCACATGGGCCTCGCCTCTCTCTGCCTTTGCCCAGCGAGTCAGTACTAGCGTGTGCTTCACAAGCCCCTCCGCGTAGCCCGGCACCCTGCGGGCAGCTTGTGCCCAGCACCAGGGCCGGGCTGGATGCCGCCGGCGAGGGAGCCACGAGGACGGGTGGAGCAGGCTCCGCTCCGGCACGTTGCGGCYCGCAGGGCYGGCGGCTCCGTCGGGAGCGTAGCCGTGTGCTYGGCGCAGCTCCCTGGGGCTTGGCCAGCTGGGGGTGAGGAGGATGCCCGGAGCAGTTGGCTGGAGACGGGCTGGATCCAGCCCCCTTCCTGAAACCTGCACTCCAGCTGCTTCCCTCTGCCTTTCCAGAGGTTCCACCTGCAACTGCTGTAATAACAGTGTAGTGCTACCCTCTTGCACTGAGCCAATATCATCATCTTGTCAGTCCATTCGAGCAGTGTTCTCTGGGACAGCCACTGGCTCCTTAGGAATCTTTCTGCCAAGCTGCTGGATTTTCAAAGTCCCAAGGGATATCAGTTTCATACTGCATGTGATGAATGTCAGGCRGTAATTAGAGACTGAATACATAAGATGACAAATTGAATGTTTGGCACCTCACAATGTCTCAGTGCTTGTATTCTTAGTAATTTTATTTGAAACTTCCTGGTATTTGAAAGCAGAAATTTGAAAGTATATCCTGTCAAGCTGTCTGGCGCTTTTCCCATGTCTTTCATTAAGTGATTTAAAAACATCTTGGAGGAAGGGAGGTGTGTGGTAGAGGAGATGGCAGAACTCCCCTTTGTTTTTAATTTGACCAGCTGCTTTTATGCAAAGCTGTGCTTGCTGTCACGAGTGCAATCCAGAGGGAAAACTGTGATATGCTAACAAACAGTAACTGCACTGAATGAAGAAGACCTCTCCCATGGCGGAGCTTGTCCTGTCAGTATCCACTCTCCAGTTTTGAACTCAGAATAAAAACTTGCAGAATGGTGGCTGCAGCAACTTCCCAATAGTAGTTAAAATGAGGGAGGCGTTTTAATAGAAAACCATGGGAAAGAATGGCTTGTGGCTTCTAATGGGGTTGCCATTATGGGCTAAAGCAGATTGTGTGCGGCTTTTTTGCTTTTCAAATGACAACACAGATTAGACCTTTTGTTAACAGTGATCTGGGTGCTTTTTTGCATGCAGGAATGAGGCCTCATCTGGGAAATGTAAAATGGAGGGATAGAAGTGTTTTACTACTTCCAATACTTTTTTTTCTTCCTCTTAATCCTCAGTTCCTGAATTCATATGACTGCATGAGGATCTCAAATTTCATATGGGTAAGGGAGAGTAAGTTAATAGCCCTACTGGTTGCAGTAGAAATCTTGGAAAATATGATCTCGGAAGGCTCAAACCAGTGAGCAAAGTCCCAGTTTCATTATTAAAAAATATATTTTTTTAATTCCTGGAGTTGCCCATAATGTGAAAGTTGAACTGTTATGCATAAAAAATAACCAACTGGACTGTTATTTCTGTTCTACCTACCTGTCATGGGCCAGAATTGCAGAAGCGCAGAGYGCTGTTTCATGCAAGTTAAGCACATAAGCAGACTGCCCTGCAAGCTGTGTTTCCAGTTCCCTGTCCCCCATGCTTAACTGTCTCCACTCTGCTGAACTCTGCCCTTGTAGTCCTGACATGGAATTTCCATGCCTGCTCTCAAGTTAAATATGGAAGGAATATTCTTATGTGTGCATGTGGTGAAATCTCACAGAAATATTTCAAACCTGTAGATAATATAGGACTTATGTCTTTCTTGCAGTACCTTTTCTTAAAACTTAAGAAATAAAATTTCGTCTTTCCTCGGGTTTACTATTAAAATTTGATGGTGGTATAAGTGGAATTACTCCTCCTTTTGACTTTGCAGCATAAAATTTGCCTCTTTCATCTTCAAAGCCACAACAGGCTGTTCTCAATGTTCCTTTTGTGGCATGAAAAAATTAAGAAAATATGCCCATGCTTCATTTCTAATGTGTGTTTTAACTTAATCTCACAACAAGAAGACTAGTAGAAGAGAAGCAGGCACTGTGTTGGAGCAATGAAAACAAATCTCTGGGTTTTGGGGCTGTTTTGAAGGGCAGCAACATTGAATACTTTTTTCACTTCACATTGTTTCCTTTTGTCCTAATTAACTTGTTCTTATTTCCATGCTTTCTTCCCTAGAGGGAATTGCAAAGAAAAGGATTCAGTTTTCCCTCTAATTATAGTGTGTTGCTGCTATAATGGTTAATGTGCCTCAGCAGAAAGACATTGTAGACAGCCATGTCTGAAAATGCAGTTTTTGTATTGAGACTCTTTACTTGGATCTGTGTCTATGGAGATAGCTCAGTGCCTTTGAACCACATGAGATCAGTTATGAAAATGCAGAGAACTTTCTAGACATGGGAGTGTATAGAGTATAGCTAATAAGATTCCTTCCTTGATTCTATTTGTCTTTCCCAAGTTATCAGGAGCAGAGGTGACTGACATAATTCATTTTCTGTGTTCGAAATTTAGCTAAAAGGTTTTTTCTTGGCAGACTGTCTTCTTTGTAGTGTTCTCTAGGCTTTTTTCTTCAAAGGGAAGTTTCAGCTATCAGTTTCTCAAACCAGTCTTAATGAGTGTGCTTAGAATAGACTAAAGTCTCAAGTCTTTCTTCACTATTTACAAATTGACTGATCAGAATAATGGGCTGCATTGAGACAGGTTTGTTATTTTTTCTGTCAGAGAGAGATGGTTAAGATATTTGTGTTTTCCAGCAATGGCCTCAAAACAACTTTTTTCCTGTGTGGAACAGCCCATTTCCTTGCACTTCCCTTTTTGAGTTTGTTTTACCTGCATGCTGCTTTCTTTCTCTCGTACTGCTATAGGTCCAGTTTGATGATTAGCAGTAAAACATCTGGTGATTCTGCTCTTAAATGTAACTCTAAGAGGGTGATTTGATGGATTGCGTTTGTGTTGTGTGCAGATATTTATGTATTTGAGAGACTAAAGCATAGTAGGTCTTCTGGCTTCTTGTTTTGATTTTATCCCTGTGGGATAATGTGCTTAACTAGGGGAAAACATGGAGCTTGTTGTGGCTGACATGTGTTGAGCAGTGTACTTACAGAAATCACAGAATACTGGGTCATTCTTGGGCAATAACTGCTACTGAGGTGTGTGTGAGGAGGAGTCTGGCTTGACTTTCCACTTCCAATTGCCTGAATTAGGAGCAGGGCAGTAGAAGCGACTGAAGGAAAGGCTGAAGCCTGGTCTCCTGTTGGGTTTCCGGTCAATTCTTTGTAGATAGCAGCATCTTGGAGAGGTACCTCCTTGATTACCAGCTGCTGTGGTATGGGATACAGGTAACTGCAATCCCTAAGCCACAGTGTCAGAGAAGTACAGACTTCATGGGTAGCAGCCGAGATGACTTTGCTGTCTTTGCGTGAGCACTTCTCTAACTTTCACTCAGGCTTTCCCTGCCCTTGTTTGTTCACATCCAGCAGGCTTCTCGTATATGTTCCCCTGTATACTCATCTGTTTTGACCTCAGCACTAGTTTATTTTCTTTTGTCTTGCTTCTGAATCCAGACTTTCATGGGCTTATGGGCTTAGGAGCCTTCTGGGAAATGCTATATTACTACTTAAAGTTTTCTTGGAGCCCATACAAAGGATCTGGAAGCAGAGAAAGTCAAAAGGAAGTGTGGTAGCAATATGCTTACCAGCTCTGATTACAAAAACAGTGAGACTTGAAGTGTGCAGTCTTTATTTAGCATGGCTTTCTTTTTTTATCTCTTCAGAACAGGACCAAAAATCTTATGTCCTTGCTCTTGCAGGTATATAGGACAGAAATCTATTTYGGGGGAGAGGCTGAGAAGGCTCTTTTCTACTGAAGGAGAAGCAAGACTTATATGCTTTGAAAAGGTATGTATTAGATTTCTTTGGTTAGAGTCCAGTACTGATCAATATTCATTTGGACTAAGTTTCTTTCAACCACGTATTATTTTCCAACTCTGCTTCAGTTATGGCTGTCACTTGCTGCAAATTCACTATACAACCTTCTTCAACTTTTTTCTGTTTCCCCAAGAGGAAAGCYAGCTTGCACAGATTCTGCCTCTTAAAATAATGTCCATTTGACTGTAACACTGTATAGTTACAGAAACAATTTAGCTGCCCAACAGCATTTGTGAGCACATTACAGTTGTTTTCACTCTAACTGCAAGGCAAATGTCCCTTCATCTGTAGTCCATGACAGCAAACTTAACTAGGCAATTTATTTCATAATGGAGATACTGCACAACAGTAAATATGTGAAAGTTCCAATTCAAATGGGCCACGCAAGTCTGTTCACAAGAGTGAGTGGTCTGAAGTAGCTATCACCACTGTTTTCTCCTTTTGACTTGTGTGTTCTTTGTGTGTTCACAGATCTGYTGCAGTTTTCGGTCACTGAATGTTGTCAAGGAAAAAACCTCATCCTACTTGAGGAGATTCTCTTGTAATGTATTCAGGGGCTGCTCCTGTACCAGGAGGTGAAGGAATCAATGGACGCCATGGAAAACTTATTTTTTTCCTTTTTGTTTTTGGAGCTGTCTTGCTCTGTGCTGGCCTCCTGCTTTCAGTGTTTATCCTACAGTCATGCCCATCTGGAACCTTCAGTGACTGCAACGGGGTCCTTAAGGCTGCTGGGCCTCTGCTGGCCATCACCGGACTAGTTTGTGTTTTATTGGCACGATCAAGGGCCAGGCTCTATATAAGACAGAGACAGCTGCAAAATGAGCAGGTATACAGCCTTGTATTTTGTCGAGGGAGCTGCCAGTTTGCCCAGTTTCTTATCTTTGGGTTCCTGTTCTTAACCAGTGGAATGCTAATCAGCATCCTGGGCATTTGGGTTCCTGGCTGCAGCCCCGGCTGGCAGGGTACACAGTACAACCACACTGGCAGCTCTGAAGTGGATCTGCAGGGCTGTGGCTTCCTGTCACTGCAAATCATGGGCCCTTTGATTGTGCTCACGGGGTTATGTTTCTTCGTGATAGCTCATGTTAAAAAGAAACAAAACTTAAATCTCAGTGAAGAATCTTGTGAAAGTGAAGAACATTCTCAGAGTCCAGAATCCTTTCAAGTTACAGTAGGTGAGTAAATGCATTATCTCTGGGATTTTTTTCCACTAACAGCTTACATCTGCAAATTTTACTCATATAGGCTCTGTGTCTCAATTCTTGCATGTCAAAGCAGACAGTCTTGCATGTTTTCCCCAAAGGTCACTTCAGTTATCTCTCATTCTCAAGGATAAAACTATTCTTTTGGCATTAAGAGGAACAATTGAATGTCTATGCAAACAAAACTGTTTTCTGGCACAAATGAGTCCAAGATTACTTCCTTTTCAAAGAGTATAGCTGAAACTAAATCGTAGGTTTAATGACTTCTGTGACTGTTTGATATCTGGAGTTTTGTTGAGCCCTTAAACGGCAGAATGTTTCCTGTACAGTATTTCCCTGAATAATGGTCAGATTTTCCTTCAGTCAAATGTAATTGCAAGATGCCACTGTTAATGCATCTGCTCAGGCTCTATGTGATTATGTTAGCTGGATATGCTGTCCTGCATATTGCACGTCACTGAATAGCCCATGAACTGTGTGTAGACTTTACTCTTTGTGAGAGCTAATAAGCTATGAGTAGTGAGCTGGGCCTGGCATTGCTCAGTTGTCACCTCACTGACTAGAACTGAAGTCTGTTACGCACAGCTCTTGTCTATTCTGCTGGTCAAACCAATGTACAGACCAATATACCTTGACTTGCAGAAGTCATGAAGATTGGATGTCTGTTTCAGAAAAGTTAATGAACTTAATGTTCTTATCCACATTGGAATAGATGTGAATAACATTTTATAAGAAGTCCCATTTTAGATATGTAAGRAAAAATAAATACCTGAATATCCTTAAAGTAAGCCAACAGAAATGTGGTTTGAACAACCAGCAGTGAAGAGACTAGTATCTTATAGCTAGATGGAACATTTTTTCCCCTTAGCTGTATTTTTTGGTGAAAAWTTTCATTTATGAATACAATACATTTCTCTTGAGAATTTTTTCTTAATGCACTTCCCATGTACTTATGTAACCCAGAACATGAGTTCTRTATGTAGGATCACTGTGGTAAAGGTTGGTGCTACAGTATCTGTACTTACCTAAGACAGGGAAGCTTTCTTCTAGGATACAGTTAAYAGAGGTGCTGATTGTTCTTTCTTCAAGAGTATTAATTGATGCTTGGGGGTTTTCTTCTCCCCTTGCTCAGGTGATGCTGTAATGGTATTCCCACCTCCCCCACCTCCTTATTTTGCTGATCCTCTGTCACCAACTGTGACTCATTGTCTTATGTCAAGTGGTGTGCCCGCAAGTGAAAACCCTCCACCATACCACRCTATCTTCAGTGATGGGTAAGACTTTCCTTGTTTATATCTTGAGAAGCATCTTAGATATCTAAAACTGGTGTTAAATCAAACTGAATTAATTTTCTCTACTAAGCACTATAAAGTCTTCTTATGCATCACTTCTCAGATACCTTACTATAACTGACATTAAAATATCCTGTGCAAAAGGGAAGTCAAAACTAGTGTCCTCAGGAAGATTAAGTTATAACTGAAAAGAACTGAAGTGAAAAAGCCTTAAATCACTGGCCTTATCTACATAGTATTACATATTACTTTCATGGACTGACCAAGAAAAGGTGCCTGTGACAGCAGGCCCCCAGTTGCGCAGTGGCCACACTGCTGGATGTTAGGAAACAACCTAGCTGGTGGATGCTTGAGCATGGCAGCAATGTCCAGGCCCTGCACCCCTTGGAGAGCTGTTCTAGCTAGCCATGTAACTGCTGGGTTAGGTTGTGATAATAACGCTGTTATACTGAAGAGGAGGAGGTTCTGTAATGCTGGAGAGAGGGAGTTCAAATGCCCTTGCATATAAAGACATGCCTTACCCCCTCATAACCACCCTGTGCAGCTACCCTTCTATACATTAAACCTATGTGACAAGCTAGATGTTGCCACCATCAAGCCCAGCTGGCAAGAGCTGCTGRTTCAAACTTTGTGTCATGGGAACCTGGAGGGCTGTTTTTCCCTCCCTCATTTGGGAGGAGAAGGGAGAACCCCATGCAATAAAATACTTCATCAGTGAAGCACTTGCTCACTGACTACCAGTCTGAGATGGTGTGGTTGAGATGGTCTTTGAGCAGGAAAAAAAAAAATCACACGCTTAACATCTAGAAATGGTAGGAGACCCTGYTCCCACTGATTGAAGTTTGAAGGTGATTAAACTCTAACTACCACTATACTTCATGTCTGCTGTTTTTCTACTTAAAATTTTTTGAGAGTGTTTTGTTTGTACAAACCTAAGGGTGATCTGATTCTTCTATTGGGTGCTTTACACATATGCAAATTCAGAGTGATGAGGGCAGATGGGAATGTTRGAGTGATGGGGCTGATTAAGCAAAAAAACCACTTTCTAGAAGCCCATGCCTCCTGTGAACAGGCATGAATTGCTCTGTGTGTGGGAGGAGGGGGGGGGGGGGAAAAAACCCCCCACACTTCATTTTGCCAAGTGCAGAAGCCTTTGACTGTTTTCAGACTGAATATAATAAGTGACCTCTGAAGTGTAAAACATAGCTTGTATTATTGCAATATACAGACAACAAGCAAAAGCAGGGAATGGTGCATACCTGAAAAGAGCACACAGCACGTCCTTTCCTGAAGAGGGAAAAGCAAAAAGGGGAGATGAGAGGCAAAAATATCCTATGGTTCCCAGGCTTACTGGGAGCTTTTTGCTGCTGGTGCCTGTACCAAGTGCTCCTCCTCCCCTCCTCTCTTCTTCTATGTAATTCCCTATGGCTGGATCAATTGCCTTAACTCAGGAACATCCTCTGTCTGCTCAGGGTCTCACATATGACCCCATTAATTCAGTCATACCTGTGTAGACTTCTCTATGTCATGAGCATATGTATCCAAGGAGGTAGCTTGCAATCCAACATGTTGGGGCAATTTCTAGTGGGTTACATGTTCCTAGTAGAGACAAATCACCTTAGCCTTGGATGTGGAGACCCTGGAGCTCTTGCTTTGGTGGTCTGTGGCTGGGGAGCTCCAGTTATCACTGTTTCCTCAGACTGTCAGAGATACTTCAGGAGTTGGCAGTGTCTCTGGGTGTCCCTCAGCCCTGCTCTGCCATGCCCCTGCACTTCGTAGCAGCTAAGGTATCATGAATGTGCCAAACTGGTTCTCCTGCAGTCTTGGAGAAAAAGCAGTGGTCTCATTCCTCTTAATCTACTGCCGTGGTTGAAGACCCCAGTCTCTCAAAAGCAATTCTGGTTTGACAGCTGGGTGGTTATAGGGCAGCTGAGATTTGTTCCTTCTGTGTATTGCCCCATGTATGGCCAGCAAGAACTGTTGAAGCTTGCAGGAGGGTAGGTCATGGCCTGATGCCAGGAGTGGATCCCTTTTTCTTGCATAGTGTTTCAGTACTGTGTCCTGTAGCATGTTCTCTTGAGATTCCCTGACTGGAGTCTGCTCTTTCTGCCATAAACGTACACAGTAATGGCAGCACTAAAGATGAGATGACTGCTGCATTCCTGCTCCTCAGGCAGTGTTTGTGGGATCACAGATGTGCACAGAAAGGTATGAATCAGCTCTAGGACCACATCATGAGGAAAAAAAGGATTTCTTCTTCCTTTTCTTGGGAAGCAGCTTAGGTGAAATGYTGAGATCTTTTAGGCACTGAGGTCCAGATATTGCCTGGCTTCAGGGTGAAATGATCGGGTTACCAGGGAAGCATTGGTACAGCTGTTCAATATGTCGTTATAATAGTTGGATGAAGGTAGTGAATACCTGACTTCTGTTGTTGAGTGTCAGTGTGAGCTTGAGCAGTCTATTGCTGTCTAGTTGCATCTATTTCTCCAGCTCTAAGCAGGAATGCTGCTGCTTATGCCTCTCATGGATTGATGTAAAGCTTAATGAAAAATTCAAGTAACTTTTAATTTAAGATCTCAGATTAGAAGGATTGTGATTTTAGTGATGCAGTTCTAGGACTAGAAACAGTATTTTGTAAGAGAAGAGGAAATCACAAATTTTGTAGACTACAAAAAAGAGACTATGTTAGGATCAGAAGAATTAATGAGATTGTGAGATAGCCCCGCCAGAAGCAGCTAATACCATAAGCCATCCTGTGGCTGGTGATGTGAGAGGCTAGAAGGGAGCTTGTTTGCCCTTCCCCTCTGAATAATATAATTTTTGTATGAGTCATAATAGAGCCCGTAGTATGAAATCCTAGTGCTTATGCAAGTTTTTTGTATATTACATGTATTACGGAGAGTGTGCATGCATGTATGCTTGTATAAGGCAGGTAGAATTTGGCTCCATATAGAAAAGTGAAATATACTAACATGCAGCTTTATGTTTGACAGATTACAACTCGCAGATGATGACAGAACAGTCGCTATTAGAGACTATGAAACTATATATACAATTTCTGGCAGCAGTTCACCTTCAGGTATTTTACCAATGCTGTATCTCTCCTATGAATCACCTCCAAAATATGAAGAMAAGGAAGCATCAATAACAAATAATGAATATTCTCCATCCTCATCGTCATCTTCTTCATCTATTTCCTTAGCCACATCTGACAGCAGCTCGTAGGGAACTGTGAACTAGACTTCACTCAGATTTAAGATTTTAATTTTTATTTACATTTTGTAATAAAAGCAATAATGTTGGCTGTGTCTAATTTTTCATCAAAAAGCATAAATGATGAATTTGGGTTTCAAAAATACTAGGTAATATTGGTCTGAGCTAATGGCTTGAAGTTTCAGATCACTGCAATAATGTTAAATGTTCATCTTGTTCTGTTACAGCTTTAGTGTCCATTGTTAGTTGTTCTTTATATAATGGAGGCACTAAGTAGGGTCTTTTTTGCTTATTTTAATTAAATCTGTTTGGAGCTATAAAAAAAAAGAAATAATAGGGAAGCATTTTTATTTCTATTTTTGTATGACTTTTCTGGAAAATGCATGTTTGCAAAGTTACTGACTTTATATTTAGTCTGTCAGCATCATGAGYAGGGATCTGCAAGAGGGAGAGCAAATATGGAGAACTTAAATGGGTACATTTTCATCTGCCTGGTAACAAACACAGCTTAATTTAGACCTTCTCGGGTCATTACGTAAGTATAATCCCTCTGAAAATCAGTTTTAGTCATCAGTTAAGAGCCCTAAGGCAAAGCTGAGGGTAGTAAATAAGCCAACAACAGTTTAACTGTGGTAATGAGTGATTTCATGGGGATTTTTACTATTATTATATATCATCACTCATGGTTTATACAAACAGTACTGATTTATTTTTTGACAGTGAGCTCCATTTAACAACAGTATTTTCCAGCAGCAGAGATTTATCAGCAAATCGCACTTTCATGGAAATGCAGACAATGCATATTTTTAACTGACACAGCATTTCTCAGACCTTTGAGAATTACGAGTCTCKTTTAGAGCATCTTTCTTTGCAACCCCCTAAGTTAGCAGCAGCTCCCTTTCTCCAGGATGAGTGAGAACAGGTTGCACTTCCACTTTATGAATGTGTACATCCATTCCTGGACTGAAGGATTTTCTGCTAAGTAGGTAGGCTTCATCTCCTGAGAAAGAACTTGGTTTTGTGTCCAGAAACAGAAGGTGGCAGAGCTACTACCTGGGCTTGGTTCTGCAAGGTGAACATAACAATATGRAAACATCTTACAAGAGAGATACCATAGAGTCATGGAATACTTAAGGTTGGAAGGGACCTCYRGAGGTCATCTAGTCCAACSCCCCTGCACACGCAGGGTYTCYTAGAGCATGTGGCACAGGGTGGCATCCAAGCAGTTTTTAAAGATCTCCAGAGAAGGAGACTCCACAGCCCTGGCGGCCTGTTCCAGTGCTCTGTCACCCTCACGGTTAAGACATTCTTTCTTAAGTTCCTGTGGAACTTTTGATGGCTCCRTCTTCTTTGACCAAGTCCCTAACCACTCACATGCTCCTGGACCTCAAATACATCAAGACTTGTGTTTTGCCCTGGTGCATTTTGGGGAACCTGACTGCAACAGAGTAAGATTTGAATCACGCGCTCTGTGTACCTCATGTCATCTGCCATGAACGTGCCACTCACCAGCACTGTTCTTCAGAGATGCTCCTRCTTTTGACCACTTGCTTCCATCTCTGCACTGCCCCCTCAGTTGTGCTGTGGGGCTCTTTGTGGGGCCACATAGAACCAAGCAAGCTGGTGAGGGGGTATATTTAGCCAGCAATAGAGCTGAAGCACACAGCAATGAGCAGGCACACCACGGAGAGCGAGTTAGTGTGTGGGAGCTGATTCGACTGGCATGACTTGGACATGCAAAATGTCTATGGAAGGACATTTGAAGACAGGGATACAWACAAAGTTAATTTTATTTTAAATTTTAAAGGTTGCTGGTTTTAAAATGCCTTCTGAAACAAAACTATGTGGGGKTTTTTTTCTTTTTTTTCAGTGCTTATATWTCTAACCTGGTTTCTTACTCGTCAGCAGCATGCTTCATGCATACCTTGCACATTTAAAAGGAATTTTTCTCTGATTCCAGTTCTGTCATGCTGTTACGTAATGAGTACAGAAGCTGGGGGATTTTACCTTAATAATCATATGCAGACAAAGACCCATGTGGGCTTTGTTCTGTTGTTGTTTACATTACTGATGAACACTCATTTGTTGAAAAGCCAAAAATTCAATGTGTGCTTAATGAAAACAGAGATAAATTTGTTTTGAAAGTATAATGCAATCTTTCTTTCTTAAAAAAAAAAAAGTCATGTCTGATTCCTATCCATAGTGTTATTAACCTTTTGTGCTGTCTGCAATTTGCTCATTCAGCTGTTCACAAGATGTACCCAAGAGACCAGACAAGTCAAGTAAAATATGTTGACTCTGAGCTGAGTCCTCTGGTAATGAAACATAATCTTCCGATTCAGTGTTACTGGCTTTCACCTTCTATTGCAGAATCTCTAGCATGGATCACTTCATTTCTGAAGAAAAAAAAAAAAAACACACCAAAAAAACTACCCTCCTACCTTCAGGGAAAGCATGCTTTTTAAAGCTGTTGGCCTGACTCTTCAGTCAGCTGATTGCATCTGAATTTATGGAGAGGGGTAGGAATTATTTACCGCTGGGGTTAAAAAATAAAGATGCTTGATCACAGAATTTCTCTGTATATTGAGAGGATAGTTAGTAAACAGTACAGCTTGCAGCTGTGTAAGCATCCTTTTTGTGTATGTGGAGGTCATACCTTTAAAATTCACTGGATGTGCTGGGTACATCTCTGCAACCAGTTTAACACAGAAAACTAACAGTCAAGAAAACAGCGTTTGTTTCCTATGTCCAGATCTATTTGAGCAAGATTAGAGAATGTGATTAAGAAACTGGCAGGTCTGCCTCCACCGGTGATGACTACCACTGGATGAACAGCATTAGTGGAAGGAATTTTTGATGGTGGGAGTAGGGCTTAAATGTCCATATTAGAAAGGAAGCAAGACCTTGTAAAACCATAAAAGTAGCTCAAAATAATACTGAGTAGCATTTTTATTGAGGAAGTGACATATTTTACTATCACACTAATGGTGCTATAACCTTCTTCCTGCCTTAAGGTTAGCTAAAGGGCTTAACTTGACATACAAATGCTAGGGAGCAAATCAAGTTGGTTACTGATTCCYACTTACTTAAACAGGCAAAGTGGGAGTTAGGGACTGCTTATCCTCTGTAGGTGAAGTGAAGGTCTCTCTTCATTGGTGACTGCCCTGATGTGGCTTTGCTTCTATTGGAACACAGCAGTCATTTGGACATGAAAGGAGTTCACAGATACATAAATAGATGTCTCTTCCATATRATAAATCTTTCTTCCTTTGTCACCACCATTTCTAACAAAAACACAAACTAATCTGACGAACTGTCATTTCACTGGTCTCTACAGCGAAGCTGCATTATTAGGAGAGCTGCACACAGACACTGCTAGATTGCACTCACTTCCCTGGCCCTTTGTGGGTTGTAGATCTGTCCTTAGGAGGCAGATCTGAAGGATTCCTGAAGCATAGTAGAAATCTGCATTCCTGCTTTCCCATTAGTCAAACTTCTAAATAAAATCCCATGTTCTTGGTTGTTCTCCTCAGTCTCCCACAGGAAAGGAGGAGTTGCCATTGCCACTCATTGCTCTGTCCATCCATCCCACTGTCCTTTTTTCATTGTATCTCTTAGACCAGGGATGGTCATGGTCTATACGCTCACTGCCATTTCTCTGTCCAGGCAGATTCCTGTGTCAATACCTCCATGTTTCTGCAAGTGATGTGCCAGTCTTCACCTAGTTTGGTGTTCCTTCATGGTTTTCRCTATGGATGCCAAATACAGTATGGTTTCTCAAGGAAGAAGTCTCCCTAATAGAATCTTTGGCTTCTGTATCTCCCTGCAACTGAATATCCCATGATGGCGGGGAGGAGGAAGAATAATTTGAACTTTGGCATTCTTTTAATACTGGCAGATCCCTGGCTATATTACAGGCATGTAGGAAAATATAACCTTGCTATGACAGACTTATAATGTGTATGTAAACTATGTAAAACTTGTATGTAAACGATATAAAAAATGGTAGCAGAAGAACAGAAGAAAAATAGGATTAAGTGAAGGCCTGTCAGTATATATTAGAATGACTCTTGAAACAGGTTAGAGAATTGAGGAAGTGCAGAGCACTACAGAAAATCTGCTTCCAACAGCAAGCATTGCAGGGGAAGATTGCATTAGTGGTGGAAAATTATGCTGAGCAACAGAAAGTAAAGCAGTGACAGCCTGAGAGGCGTAAGGTCCCCGAGGCAGAACTGAACAAAACTGCAGCAGTATCTGAAAACAACACCCATTTTGAAAAAAAAGAACCTGAAATGAACCAGGGAACCACTGGAAGATGGTGGAGATGTAGTTTTGTCTGCATAACAAAGCTGATAAAGATTTTAGAAACCTAACCAACTCAGTCCCCTTTGTTACATTTTACAAAACTGCTTCAATTTGTTCAGCAGTTATTCCAGATAAAACAGATTCATTTAGTAAATTGACATCTTTAAGTGAGTTCCAGAATATCCATTTACTCAGCCAAACAAATGCTAAGTCAAAAAAAAAAAAAGGTGATCTGTTAATCTCTTAGATCTTGACAGCTACCTGAATGCAGCACTGCTCTAATAAGGTAACGGGAGAAACATGGGAAAGCTTAGAGTACACTAAATCCTAAAGAAAAAGGGGTACAGTTTACAAGAAAAAGTAGAATTTTAATTTAAACTCAACTGCACCAAATATTAAGAAATATTTTTCATCCCATTTTCAAAGTCAAGTGACAAGTGATGTTGGAAGAAATTGCTTGTACTCTCCAGTTGTCTAGCCTGTCAGCCTGCAAGATATATCCTAGGCCAGAGACACAGAACAAAAGCCATGAGATCCTGGAGCACATGGCTTGGAAAACATTGACTCCAAGAAGCACCTAGGGATCCTTGTGTAGGAGAGAAGAGGTRCTCCAGCACAACACTCCTGCTGCCAATGCTGTGCGGTTCTTGGCTCAAGGACAGTATGMAGGTGATACTACATCTGTATATGCCATTAGTGAGACAGCTATAGATATAATAATGCTTTAAAATGGATGTTGGAAAAGTTCAAAGACTCAGTGAACAAAGACAGGAATTATTCATGGTATGGAAAAAAAATTACTTTCAGAGGGCAATAGCAGACGTTCATTCCATTTAGTTTACCAAATATAAAGTTAAGGTGACTTCATTTTGGCTATTGTTATCCATAATGACAGCTTATCTGAYAACCCAGAGCTTTCCCTTGTAGCTGTGGTAATATGAAGCCATTACACTGTGGGCCGTAATGCTTTGGTCAAATGATGTGCAGCTCCTTGGGTAGAGTTCGTTCTCAAGGAAGGCTTGATCTTGAGGACATTTGTAGGAAGATTTTAGAAACAGCCATAATACGGACTATGGCAGCTTCCCAAATAGCTTTTAAGGAGCCCAGCACTAGGTCCAGCTGCTGACAAAGGAGAAGAGAACGATACATCTGCAATTTCATTTAGCATCAGTAACTGGAAACACTGACTTCTGTGAGCAGGCAGCTTCTGTTGTGAACTGTTATGCTGTGTGATAAGTGTGTACAAAGTTTATCTAAAACATTTTCTAAAGACTAAAAGCATTTTTACTAATTTTGAAGAAGTGGTCTTGAAAAAGAAATAAGTGTTTTCTAGATCTAGGGCTATTTTTACTTTTTAAATCTCAGGACAAAATTGCTTTCACAGAGCAACTAGTAAAAAAAAAAGCATTATACATTCTACTACCTGAGAAATAATCTCTATTTTGCTTATACTCCCTTACTAAGCAGATTGTGTAATTGAAGATTTTTGCTCTTTAAGGAACTACACATTCTGTAAGAACCCTCAGAGAGTAATTACTTTAGTCTGAAACTATTAGGAACCAGAAAATCTCGGTATCCAATTAATCAGCCTGCTTGCTATATGAGATATGGGAAAGTAATCCTAGTGTATCCTTTCTTAGGGCTTGATCCTGCTGAAGTCTGTGGTATTTAAATCAGTAGGAGGAGATCTGTAGGAATAAATACTCTTCTGACCACAGCTTGGGTTTTTGTGCAGACTGCAAACTAGCTGCTGCCAGCATGTTGTATTAATCCTACCATTATTGCAGAGACCATTTCAAAAAGGAAATCCCAGGATTTAAGGGAAAGCAGAGAATCTATAGCTATCTATTTTTGYCAGAAAGGAATTTCAACAGCAAAATTCATTGTGATAAAAAAAATATTCTGAGTACTTCTGAACACAGAACTTACCTTACTGTCTTTAAGGATGAGACTGCTTGCTTTACCAGGTTTAACATTGCATTCCTGCAATTATACACCATTGAGGGAACACAGACATTGCTCACTCTATACAGTAAGGAAGAATGGAGGTCCCAAAACAAACAAACAAACAAAAAAAATGGCCACAGCTGAGGGGAAATTGCAGAGTAAACTACCCTACCTTCACGCAGCTGAAAAGCTTTGCCTTTCCCTTTCCTATAACGTGTCAGGCTGCTCAGTACTCAYCACCCTGTTTCTGCTCGCTCTCTTGCTCAACCCGTTAGGCCTTACTGGCAAAATATCAGAAAGTTTACTTTGATATTTTTCAACCACTGAAGTTCCAGACTGCAGAAAGAGCTGCAAAACAGGCCAGACGTGGCTATAAATGCCACACWTCAGAACACTGTGAAGCACCCACCATGATGGTCCTGTATTTTTCCACAGATCTGGGCTGTCAGAGTGGTTGCCCAAAGACAGGGAGTGAGGCAGCGAGTCATCACAGAGCTATTGACTGAATGTATGCTGTCCATATGTTGGACGTATCAGCTGGCAGGGGGGCCAGGAAAAGCTGTGGTGTCTGCAGCTTCCTCTCTCACCCATCTGGCATGGGCAGAGGGAGGAAGTATTAGTGAGTGCCAAATTAAAGAAGAAGATAAACAAAAGGACAAGTAACCATGCAAGGGTGAAGCTGTTTCGGAAGCACTGGTAGTAATTCAAGAAATCTTAAGTGATCACTTCAAGCCTCACTTCCCAGACCTTTATTCTTCTAAGCAAAGTTTATTCTTTCACATGATGGACCCTGTTAACCATATACACACAAAGTTCTTGTATAATTAACCTGAACCTTCGACTTTATATGCTCAGCAGAGTCTCTTACAGTCAGTCTTCTATTGAGGCGGAAGATAGGTTACACTCAGCAATGGAGCAGAACAACAGCAACGTGGAAGATTTCTCCCTTAATGTATTTTCTGTCAGTCCTTATCAGCCTAACAGATCTGATGTCATGGTGTCAGATGGTGATAAAGCTGGTGCCACTTTGCTCTTTTCGGGTGTGTTTTTGGGGCTGGTGGGAATCACATTCACTGTGATGGGATGGATAAAGTATGATGGCATTACTCACCTGGAATGGACTCAGTTACTGGGGCCTATTCTGCTCTCTGTCGGCGTGACTTTTATTCTGATTGCTGTTTGCAAATTCAACATGCTTACATGCAAATCCTGTAAAGAGAGAGACGAAAACACATCAGATGTCGACCAGACGGCAAGTGGACAGTCCTTTGTTTTCACTGGAATTAATCAGCCTATAACTTTCCATGGTGCTACAGTGGTACAGTATATTCCTCCAGCATACCCAGCCCAGGAAAGCATCATTGTGAACCCCACCTACCTGCACCCCATGCTCAGCTGCTGCAGTGTGGGTTCCTCTTGTGCTTCACCAATTCCTAGCCCGGATTCTCCTCAGTTCTGCCCTGCTTACCCTCTCGATAACCCAGYTTTTACACATGATGAGAACTGCTCCGCTTATCTCACAGAGGACACACGGACTCAGAGGTACGTCTTCTAAAATGCCTTAGAATACTTGGACACAGAATGCTGAATACTTTTAAATATTCAGCATGATTTCAAATGAAACAAACGACTGCAAGGGGAGATGTATTCCTTCTTCAGACTTTTTTTTTGCTTTGTTAGTAGTATTTCTATAAAATCTATTGAGATATATTTTTTCTGCAGGCATTTTCATCCAAATTAAATCCACTTCTGAATCCCTTTCAATTTTCAGTGTACTAAATATCTTATTACTTTTGAAGAGATTACTCTATATGCACCAGTATGTAGTGTTTTTATGCTTATATTTTTATATATACAAAATATATTTCTTATGTTATTTGATGATTCTTGACCAGAAGGTTACATGTGTGGATAGACGAGTTCACCTAAACAGAATCACAGTAAAAGACCMAATGCACAAACAGTGTTTTGTGACAGCAAAAGATTGGTTCAGTACCAGGTGTTATCCTTGCTAGTTATGTACTCTGTCACTATGACAACCTCACAACCTTTATATTATTTTGGGGGTAAATACAGATCACTGATATTACAGTGCAATACCTATGAAACTGCTTTAATCAGATATAGAGATATATATATATAGTAATCTTTAGTAGTATACTTTCTAGAAAATAATTCATTTATTTCCTTTTTCAAAGTGTATTTGAAAATTTGTCAGGGTGCAAATGCAGGTCACATTTTGACATTATTACACTTTGCAGAAATAACAAAAATGGTTAGACTGCAGTAAAACTTCATCTTGCAGCATTTCATCAAGCAAAACTCTCACTGAAGTCAGGAAGTGCTTTGCCTGGGTGAGGCTGACAGGACACAGCAATGAGGCTACTGCTGTGCTTGGTGTTTGTTACGTTCTCTTTCTGCTCCTYTTTCTACTTTCAGGTCAGAAGACAGTTTTGATGAGCCAGAAGTATTTCTTGAAGACTATGCTTGCAATGACCTGTCACCCCCCCGTTATGAGGAAATATATCCACTGTCTTCAAGGAGAGCATAAAAAAAGCATGGACAACAGACTGCATTCCTGAGAGATGCMAACTTCTTGATTCCCAAGTTTTTGTTTTTGTTTTTTTCTCCTAAACACTTGCAGATTAAGCAACATCTTGGTCCTGATACAGAGTTCAGTGTCACTGCAGACGTTTAAACAACCCCTTACATTTACCCAATCCCTTCTTTTCCTCCATCAGAATTTGCTAGCCTTTCGCTATGCAGCTTAATAGCAAAGCTATTACACTCAGGGACCTAAATCCATATTAGGGTTCCTAAACAATGAGTCCTTTCAAGAGGTCCTRAATTTCAGACCTATTGAAATCAGTGTGAGATGTGAATGCACGAGGGGTTTGTAAAAGGTCATAATTGCTCCTCATCATTAGAAACCACTTGATTTACTCCTGAGCTATTTTGCCTTTTAATTGCTTGGGAAACTTCTCAAGTGCCTGATCTGCCTAAGTGCCTGTAACATCTTAATCCTGCCTAATTTTTCAGCCAAGTTCACTGGTGAGTAAGACCAGCCTGCAGATTGCGGTTCCTCTGCTTGGTTCTCCAGCAGCATCTGGTCGGGTAAGCACTTCCAGAGCTCTTTGCTTGAACCAGAGCATCATACAACAGAAATTCAGTGGAAATAGTGCCCTCTGTCTATTTCTACACAGACATCCACACATTTCTGTATGCATCCAAAATGCAGGTGCTATAAATTCAAATTCTGCCTATTCTGCCTGACAGGATGTAAACCTGTCTCCCACCAGGAATCCTAGTCATTAATAACTTAATGTCCCAGGTGAAAATGACGCTTTTCTGAAGCCGTGACAGAGATCTGCCCTATGGGTTTTGAGGGCTTTAACAGCCATAGCTGTTGTCCCTACACAGAGCAGCAGCTCTGGTGCAAGCTCTCCTGAGCATGTGGGGCCTAGGAACACACYCAGAGCTGGTGGTCCTTCCTATAGCAGCCAGTGAAGTTTCCTGGTCAAGATCTTCTTTTAAGACCAGTACTATTCGAGGCATTGTATCCACAGTTGGATTTACAGCCAGACCCAAAAAAAGATGTATATGCATAAACTTCAATCCAGAATAGTGGTCCTGAAAAGCCTTGCTTGAGCAGATCTGAACATGGGGACAGCAAAAAAGCCATGAGTCTTTTAATTTTTATTTTGTATTTCCACACATGCCTCATGTTCAGCTTTGCAATGTGCCTAGAAGTGCCCTGGCACAACTGCACAGGTCTGTGCTTGCTGTGTGCGGGATCCCTGCCRGTGTTTCCTGCCTCTCCTTGAAGGGCTCAAGCCAAGCGCTGCTGGAGGGCAATGGCCACAGTGCAGAGCAGGGGAGCCGCGTGGCTGGTGYACACTCAGACCACTCTCCTGGCATGAGCTGCACAGCTGAAGGCAGCAATCAATTCCTGAACGCGCGACCTGGCCAACGCGAGCGCTCCAGTTGCAGGCAGTTGTCCTTAACATGGGAGGACTTGCTCTCCTGGAGGCAAACRGCACGCGGAGAAGCCCCTGGAGCTAACGCGCTGCAGTGCCCGGCCGGCYGGCAGGCACTCAGGAGCCCATGCGGAGGGCAGGCCGGTGGCACGGGACTCGYGGGGATGCACACTGAGCACCCACCGGCCTCACCAGCCACCAGCTCTGGGTGCAGAGAGGCACGCAGACCATGCACCGTTTCTGTGACCTCCCTGCCCTGCTTATTTAGAGGGTGCCAGGAAATTAAGTCTTTCTGGAAGAGACAGCAAGCTGCCAGAGCTGCCAATTACCCCAGCAGAGGTGACTTTTGGGACAGGACATTCAAACTGACTCAAAACTGGATAAGCAACTATGAAACAGTGACTATTAACCAAGCGTGAGGTTTCCTCACCAGAAGAACATAGGGCATAAGGCAGTTAGCACCAACAGGCCTGGTGTTAGTGGGCAGTACATGGAGCTGGAAAAAGGCAGGTCCTCTGTGTCCACCATGAATTCCACAGGAGTAAGGGGGAGATCAGCAAGCCTAAAAATAAATGCAAGGAACTGCATTTTCTGGAATATCTTGCTCTTCTTCCAGATGATACACAGAGGTGAACTCACCCTCTGCAGCAGCAAACAGGAATGTCCCAACTCCCTGGTTAGTTCCACATGGACAGATCCCTGCACTTGTTACGCAGGCTGCTGACTCCAGCGAGCGCTGCGGGAGCACAGAGGTCAGGCTTGAYGAACCCTGCTGCGGGGTCCGGCTTTCTGCCTAATCCCCTCTCCTGCAGCCGGAAGATGCCCTCAGTCACTAGCCACAGTTTTTCATTTTTTTTTCCCCACAAACGCCTGAAAAACACGTTTCATGGGGTCATCGTGGCATTATTTTTACAATGTCAAACCATGTTGTCAGGGTAAACGTGAGAAATCCAAAAGGCTGTACTGCAGACTAACGTATTGGTTTCAAATTTTACTTTTTTACACACTAAGTTAACCAAAAGAACCTAGTTTGTTCTCAGAGAGAAAGCAGAATAAATATATTTAAATAAGTATATATATTAAAATTTAATTAATTATATATTCAAACAGCTTTCGGAAATTGGTTGCAAAAGGGTTTTGGAAACTGAGGTCTGAGAAAAAATAAAACCAAATAAGATAAAAAATAAAATAAAATAAAATAAAATAAAATAAAATAAAATAAAATAAAATAAAATAAAATAA
The DNA here is from genome assembly GCA_003342815.1 of Eudromia elegans. Taxonomy (NCBI): domain Eukaryota; kingdom Metazoa; phylum Chordata; class Aves; order Tinamiformes; family Tinamidae; genus Eudromia; species Eudromia elegans. The sequence continues at coordinate 703,069 of PTEX01000123.1, forward strand.
AATAAAATAAAATAAAATAAAATAAAATAAAAT
>PTEX01000123.1:703441-714236 GCA_003342815.1 Eudromia elegans
GGCGCCCCAGGCGCTGCGGGGGGAGGGGCGGTGTAACGGCCGTAACGGCTCCCGGGAGCGCGGGAGCGGACAGCGCAGGGCAGGGAGCGTGTTATTTTATGTTATTTTTTGCCTTTAAAACGCCCACGATATCCATTGGGGCTGGTGACCACAGGCCCTTGCCTGCGGACAGCAGCACTGGGCTTTGGGATGGGTATCGAGACCTGCTCAGAAATTTCCATATCTTCCTGTTCCTCATCGGGCGTTGCAAGTGCTGGGCGCTTGGCACTTGCAACAAGGCATTTTTAKTTATCACTTACGTTATGCATTTGGTTTCTAAGTGCCCAGACTGTTTTGGCTGTAGGCTCACGGTGTTTGATAAATAGTAAAATGGTAAATATACTTTATGCCATCTGTGTTTTGAAACATTATAGTGTGCATCTTCAGGCTGTTCTCCTTTAGTATGGGTATTAGAAATGCCKTGAAAAGTACACTGAGTTCTCACCTGCCTCCAACAGTTGGCTTGTTTGAGGGGAAAAAAAAAATACTGTGGCGAAATCCCAGTATGGTCTCCCAGAGCTGAGCCCAGCGCCCATGGGAGGTGCGAATGCCCGGACTCGCCTCAGCTGCGGGAGATGCTGCACGGTGCTGGCACGGACCCTCCTTCTCCTCACCCCCTTCCCGTGGGAGAGACGCTCTGCAGGCGCAGGCATGGTCAGTCGCTTGTGAAGGACAGGCCGTGCTGTTGTTTACTGCTCGTGGATAATCTGCGTGTGATGCAAGTATCACTGTAGGCTGCACTTTAGCTGCCAGGGTGAATAGACGTCAGCGGGGTGTGCTGTATGTCACTGCTGCCGCCCTGGTCCCGCGTGTGCAGCAGTGTTTCGGGGAGAGGCATGTGGCACAGCCCRGCACCATCGTCCCGGCTGTGCCTGCACCAGCCRAGCAGTGGCAGTGGGTCTGTGAGGTGGGAAAGAGGGCTTTGGGGARGCTGGGGCAGGGTCCTCATTGCAGAGCATTGGACAGTTTATATCGGACTTAGTCCTGTGGACAGGTGGCCTGTTGCYGACTGAAGGCCGCTGCTTGTGCCCTTGGAGCATATCTTCTGGTTCATTTTCACTCAGCAGCTCAACTCGTGTGCTTCAAAGCCACTTGTGAGGTGACGCAAGGCAGGGCAAGGGGAAATGGTGATTCAAAAGCACCAACTCCCAACTCAAATGCTGACTGAGAAACACCCATTGCCTGGCTGGCATGAGGTAACTTGCAGCAGGGGCAGGAGTCCCACATGGTGGACCTCAGCTGCTCAGTACCACCTCCTGAGCGAACCTCCCCAGAGCAGATGGAAATCGACATTATTCTCAAAAAAATGATGCCTTTGAACGGTCTCAGGGCAAGGTGTCACTATGTCCCAAACTACCTGTAATCTAATTTTGAGATGCAGAAAATTTGTGGCTTCCTGAACAACATTTGCAAAGCAATGGGCAAGCCCATAGGGAGTGAACAAAAACGGCACCTTGGGTCATGTGAACAACTAGCAAATGCCCTTGGTGCCCACACTGCACCTGGGTTATCACAGCACAGGGTCAAGGGGAATCAGTAATACCGCATTTGCTCACAGCTATGCCATGTGTGGCAACTGTAATGAGCAATTGATTGCAACTTACCATGCTATTTAGCAGATGTCACGGAACATGCTCTGACAGAGAAGCTGCTGTGTACCTTTTAAAAAGCTCTGAAATGAGATTATTGCTCTTCCATTTAGCTAATATTGTCAGATTCATTTAAAAGATAGTGGATTTTTTTAATTTGTTTTTGTAAGTGAATTATCAATCTGTTTGATTCTATGATTCTGTAATTCTATTTGATTCTATGATTCTGTGATTCTATTTGTAAAAATCTGTGCTTGCTACTTAGGAAATAYGGTACAATAATTTAGTAGCCCTGGGTAAATTGTCCAGTGTTTTTGTAATTTGCTTAGCTACAGGTTTCTGTTTCCTTATAATTTGCTGGATAGTAAGTATCAAGAGCTTAGCTTTAAGGTAAACCCAGAATTTTGTCAGCCTTAAAACGTAGCTAAGGAAATATTAAAGAATAATGGAGTCAAAGCAGGTGACTGCCAAAAAAGAAATAGCTTTTCAACCTCTCAACCATAAAGCTAAAATGAAATTATTAGCTGGGGATTAACTTCAGGGTTACTTCAGGGCTACTGCACTGAGTGCCTTTCTTGTTTTTCCCTTTCCTCTGTCTCCTCTCTCTGACCTTGGCGCAGGGTTCTCCAGCCCAGCTGAGGGGCTGGTGGTGCCCTGGGTTGTGTCCATCTTCCAGGGTCCCTGCRTGGGGAGCCCTGGGCAGCCGATGCCCTGGGAGGTGGCGCAGGGCCCCACAAGTGACACACCTCAGGCAGGACCTACCCTGGTCAGGACTGTACCCTGGCTTGTATGTGGTACCCTGGARACTTTCTGCATCCCATGGCCTCGAGGGAATAGGGCAGCTGGGGCAGCTGGGAGAGCTGGGGCAGTCCCAGCATCGGGCACTGCTGGGCAGTGAGGGCTGGCATCTCCCTGCAGAGAGCAACCAGGCCACGTATCACACCGGAAGCTTCTTCATCCCTTCCCTTTCCTGCCCACCAATTGTGGGCACCACTGTCTAGGGACAGTGAGGACACCTGAGGCCCATCCGGATGCGCTGGATGAGCACTGCTGTGCACACCAAACCCAGACAGCAACCAGCTATGACAGCTTTCAAGGCAACATCAAGTTAAGTGCACTTTGTCTTCCCATATCTAACACGTACGTACTCCTGCAGCCCATCTCCCTGATTACGCGCCCTGCCTTGCTGTGTCTAGGCCTTCTCATGCAATCTCTTCCTTCCCTTTGCACAGCTGCACAGGTCTGAACCAGAAGACAAGCAGGATGCTGGGACTTGGAAGTACACCTAGAGAAAATCGTTGCAGGAATACGGTCTTCCTTCTCCAGGCATACCTAAGGACACATAGATCSTCCCAGCTCCCTGTTCCACTGGCTTTTCCTTCTTTCTTTCTTTCAGTCTCAGCCTTGAGTTGCAGCAGCACTAGCCCAGTTCAAGGGGGCAAATAGATGCCCAGTGCTGTTCATTTTATACCACACARCCTCACTCTGAGGGCTGGCAATGGCTGATGCTTGAAAGGGCTGCAGTTTACACCTCTTCCTCATTTTGATTTATTGCCATTTGTTTTTCATCACTGAACATGTTACCACTCCGCATTTATGTAGATAGTAAGTGAAATATTAGCAAGATAGCAAGTGCTACAGTACATACATCATGGTAACTGCCATGTTATCTTTTTCAGAACATATYCTTTAAATAATCGGTTGTTCTCTCTCCGCTAATAGTATCCTAACAGAGGGAAGAAATAGTCCAAACTACTAACACTGGCTGAAATTAATCTTTGCAGAACTACAAAAGTAAAATAGGATTTTTGCCACAAAGCAGCAAATCCCTGCAATATCTTCCATGGAAAGGGATTGACAAGGACAAAGACATTATTATAAATAGAGAAACCACATAGCTAGTAGAAAAAGTCATAGCTGCAAGTTTGTACATGTGTAATTCATGAAGAGTGTGGTTTTACTAATCCTGACAAAGCATTCAGGGAAAAAATAAGATTATTTTTACCATATTTGCTCAAATAAGTCTTACAAGATCTCCCTCTCCAGATTTGCCCTCTAAATCAGAGGCTCGGGCATTTTTTGAGCCTTCTACAAAGTACCAGCRCTCTGCTTTGTTGCAGAGAATTGTATCCCCTTGTGCTCTGCTTCGGACACGTGGCTTTTCCACATGTCTCTGCTGCCCTCCAAGCTGGCTGCACTGGACTGCCTGCTCAGGAAGATGGTAGGCTCACAGGTAGGCCATGGCGGGCACAGGGCACCTTGTATGGGGCTTGTTCTTGTACAGATGGCATTTGTAACAGACAGAATGAGCACAGTTTTATCTGTAAATCCATGCAAACTTACACATAGTCCATCCTTGCGGGCCAGTCACACCAAGTACGTACTTTAAAATCMTTGAATGTGGCCTCTTGTTGTGCAAAGATAGTATATAACAAATCCTTAAATGCTCATGATCGTAGAGTCCTTGCTAGAATGAATAAAGGCAGTACTAGGCAGTACTATGGAATGTCTAAACCTTACCGCATGTTTTTATTTCTGCAGTATTTAAGCCCCATCCATTCTAGTGTGATGCTAGAAAGTAAACAGAGAAAGAGGGACTAATGGGAGTGCTACTGGATGACGGCTTGTAGTCCAAAAATCTTGTAAGGACAAAGAGTGAAGGAAAAAASAACAAGCATTGGAAATTATGGAGAGGGGGAAAAAAAAGGACCGCATTCTCCTGCCCTCACCAAATGATGCAAGTGACCACTTTTCTGAACAAAGTTTTGATTGAAAATTATTTCTTTAACTCTTCCAAATAAACATGTCTTGGATTTCCCCCTAGAACTCCATTTCCAAATCAGTGGCATCACAGTAAGAAAAAAACAGCAGATAAATGTGCAGAGSAGAAGAATACACAAATATACACACAAATGCATACACACATGCTTACAAAGTAAAGTGGTTTGCTTCAGACCACCTGCCTAAAGGCCGTGTTGGTGAGAACTGAACTAAATGCAGCAATTGATAAAGAGACTGCAGCACCGAGAGCATCTGAGTGGAAAAGATTTTCAGGATTCCTGCAGTCTCTTTTATAGAATGTTGGAACTCCATGTTAAAATTAGTTAAGGCATGCACCTACTTTGTCTGGAAGATAAGAGAAAGCCAAGGAAAAAGAATTAAACTCAATGTGAAAAGAAAGAGAGAAGCAGGTTAACGGCTGGCAAGAAAAGTACTCCTTTTTCTCATTGTGCTACCTGTTATCTGTTTTAATGCCTCCACCTCCTCAACCCATGCTCTGTATGTTACACTCGATAGTAAATCAAAACTAAGCAGCCAATATGCTGATGTTGATCATTTACTTAGCCATGCAGAACAGGAGCTTGTGACTCACAGGGTAGCATTACTGAGATGTTTCATTTTTATATTAGGTGTTCAAGTGTTTTATCTTATCTTTCCCTTATTTTCAGAAAAAAAAAAAGCTCTCCTCTCCTCCATCTGTTAAATAAAAAATCCAAATGAGCTGCAAAACTATGTCCCTGTTTCCAAAAAAMTAATGAAACCTTAATGTGAATAACTATGTGTTCTTAATCAGAGCCAGGCTTGTGATCTAATTGGATAATATTTCACTTCTAGTATGATCAGCACAAAATGAGTATCATCCTGAGCATTGTTGGTGCAGGTTTAGCTTAATGAATTCTGGCACTCAGTTGCTTACATTGGTGTTGGGATCATTAGGTCCTTCCATCTTTCATAACAGGCAAAGGCAATAAATTGCCAATATAAAGAGCAATATAAATCATAAATTTTCTTGGACCCAAAACAAAAAAAAAWTTTATCATTGCCAGATTAATCATGTGCTTTTGTACATATAGCAAACAACTGACTCTAGCAATTTTTACTTGACTAGTATTTTTTACTTTCATTTTGACAGTGTATGAAAAAGAACCTAGAAGATATATAATAAAGTCTAAGTCTGAAGACCTCTCTGTCAAAGGCATGGATATGATAACAGGAGCCTCAGTGCTCTGCTTTGATGGTTCTCTGCTGCACTGAGACTTACACTGAACAAGATGCATCTGCAGCGCGGGCAGTGAAGACACAAAGTGAAGTGAAGTGTGTGATTTGAATCAGGTCATGTGCTTATTTAGGGTATCTTGGGGTGTGTGAGCGTGTAGTTGATATATACACAAATCTTGTTATAACCTATTCACTCACTTGTGTATGAAGCAGCTGAAGTGTAGTAAAAAAGTATCAGACAAAATTTATCATTTGGTATTTTTCAGACATCGGCGCTATTAGATGTTTCTCAAAGTCTACACAATTTTAAGCATTCAGTTATAATAGAAGTTACACARCCACCTGTATAACAACAGTGCTTCAAAATTTGCATCTGGCATATAAATTTCCCATCTTTTATTTATTAAAGAGCCATCCAATCTAATTTAATGCCACTCAACTGCACAACTTGATGTTACCCTGCTCTCTTGTCTTTCACCGGTRTGAATAATTTTGCCTAACCTGGCACAGTGAACTGAAAGAAATCAGTCTGTTTGCAAAGTGGAAAAACACTGATTTTCTTTCATGATTCATGCACAAATACATTTCTAAGGCTTCATTAAACTTCTAACTTGTTCATTACATGGACAATTCAGCAATGGTTTCCTGGTCTCAACTATTTAAAAGAGTGGCAATTGCCACCAGTTATGCCAGGCTGGCTTAATGCATCTGAAAAGCAGCTATCTTCATATCAGGTATTTTCTGCCACTTTAYCCACTAGCTATAGGGGCTGAAGAACACGATGACTTTTTAAACTGTTTTTCAATCACATAGCTGCCAGGAAGTGCCGAAAACAGGCATCTATGTTGTTTTTAGAAACAATGTAGAATTGCCATCTAAAAAAACTGCATATTTGAATTTTCACCAACAACTGTTTTCCCCAGGAAATTGCAGTTAAAAGCTGAAGTGAATGTTCCTTTAGAAAATGCACTCTGTTTATATAGTCTTAGCAGTTGATGTCTGGCAGAGCTTCAAACTCAGCATTGCGTTACATTACATTACATTGGTAATTTTAACTTTATCATCCCAAATAGACCTGGTTTAGATGTATGAATGCAAGCAAAGTAGGGCAGCRCTCAAAGGACTGCCTTTAAGCAGACTTTATTCTATCCCATGAAGCTTTGTAATTCCTGGTGTTATTATTAATAGTTGTTAAGTGCTGACAGCCTGCTTGGCAGGGAATGAAACGCAGGAGCATACATGGTTCTTGTTAAGGGTGGCCCTCGGGAGGCCATTTACTGTGTGTAACAACAACAACAATGTTATTGAAGCRGCAACCTACTCACAGGGCTGCAGACCGGGTGTCAGGAGATGTCGCTGTTTAGACGAAATAGTGGAGTCCGTGCACACACATGTGGATATAACTCTTTTAGGTATTAATTTTGTCTTACTCAGGCTCTAATCTAAGTACACAAGACTTTTTCAGCTCACTAAAAAGAACTGCAATCCAGGGTGCCAGTYTGGCTGACATTCATCCCTCAGAAATGGTCATACAGACCCAGGTGATAGGCCAAGCACCTGGGAACCTCATGGGTGCCAGAGGCACTGGTGTAACACAGGGGCGTGAGAGRAGGCCCTCAGGTGGCAGCCAGGGACACTGGCAGAGCCCACGGCAGGTCCAGCCACAGGATGAAAAGAAATGTTGAGGAAGACCCTGCACAAATCTCAAGCAGAGGAGTCTTGAAGCTGCACTACATGGACAGCTCATCCACAGCAGGGCAAGATGGCATGCCTGTTTCATGCTGTTACAAAGACAGTGTGCAACCACCAACATCAAAATGTCACTGGACAGCTTTAGCCTGGCCAAGATCAGAGCTCTACCACACTGTCATCTGTGGCGGGTAAAGAGAGAGAGGCAGCAACACAAGACCCCCAGGAGAAGTTCATGTACACAAGGCAGGAGCTCCATGGGGGAGGTCTACTGACCAGGCAGCTGTGCCGTRCCCCAAGGAGAGAGAAAGGAACCTGGCTTCTCCATCCAGCAGGACTGGCGCCCACTTCCACTGCAGCATTGGTCTTGGCCCATGAACACCACAAAGCCGGGTGTGGGTGTCCTCTGCAGAAGGGACACCTACTGGTACTGGTAGCTGGTAGGTGCTGGTACTGCCAGGCAGGAGCAGCATGGAAGGCTGTACAGACCATTTACAAAGTTGAATAGACCCTCAGGCAATCCACCACAGTGTTATAACTGGAATATTAGTGGTGCCAAAGGTGTCTTTGAGCAGTGCTGCATGACACTGCAGTGGCTACAGAGTAGGTGTGAGTGGATTCGTCTGCCTCTTCYCCTGCTCGCGCTGCTGATAGAGGGGACGCTTCAAGGCAGTGGACAAGACCTTATRAACCTCACAGTGCATCCAGTCCTATAAATAGAACATTAGTTCAAGGAAAGGTAAAGCATGCAGCATGCCAGCCACTCCAAGAGTAGATCACTTTCTAAAGRATTTTGCTTGTGACAATAGAAGTAATGTCTCTGTTAGGAGATTGTGAACAGGATCATGAATGGTGGTGTGTGACTATGCTAAAATCAGTATTTGTAAATCCTTGGTTTCTGCCTTCTTTCAAAAGAAASTTTAAATGAAAAGAGACAACTCTCCAAGCTCACTGCTTACTACTGCTCAGTGCATTTAATGTCATTGTTGTTCTTTAAGCCCTAGGCACTCAGCCTGTCTCTGTTTCCCTCCTTAAAGGTGCAGCCACTCGAGGTGTCTCTTGTCACTGCTTTTTGTTCCCATCTGTGCCTTAGTGCAAAGCATGCTTGACTTAACTGTTTTGTAACACTCATTCTGCCATCATAGTAAGAAGAACAATCTAATGAATCTACCATAMAAAGTGCCTCTCTATTTTGCTGTTTTGTCAGTAAATTATCCAGAACTTCAAGGTTATATTCTCACTTCTCCAGGATCACTGCAAACAACATGGCCATAACAACATTTCCAAGGAGACTTTGGAATAAATAAATAAATAAATAAATAAATAAATAAATAAATAAATAAATAAATAAATACATACATACATACATACATACATAAATAAATAAATACACGTAAAGTTGCAAAGCATCTTAATTAAAGCACAAAAGAGGCCTGGTAATCTTTATGGTACTTAATATGTCATCTTCTTCCTATCTCTTAAACCCATTAATTTGCAAACCACCACTACACTGGAGAGTTATATCTGCTATAAGTTATGTCAACTTGGATCATTCCATCTCCCTCCTCTTTTTTTTTTCTTTAACAATGTTTGGCAGCCAACTGAGTGCGGAAAATAGACTGTTTTACATTAGTCAGCAGTATGTTTAAATCATTCTTACCAAATGATTTACTGTGAATTACAAATTCTTATATGGCATTTTAAGTTAATGATTAGCCAAAGTAATATATCACAGAAATGATTAGGTACATATGTATTTTGCTTAGATGATGTTACATTTCTCTTTATTTTGGAAGATTTATATATATTCTTCTTCCAGCTGAAAAAAAAAAAAAAAAAAGAAAGAAAAAAAGAAAACAAAAAAAAAATACATTTTAAGAGAAAAGGGCAGAAGCCACCATCTTTTCTGCCTGTCTTCTCCAACTATGCCTTAAACCAAGAGGGTTTTCCTCCCTACAGGACATAGAGTTCATGATGAAACTCTGCCATGCTGCTTAGTGCTCTCTAGACAGATATTGGCAGGTGTCAGTACTGCATAGCATTTCTCCACCTTGCTATGTCCCAAAGGCATGAGGAAAAGCTGGAGGAAAAAGGATTATCATTTTATTTCAGATAAAACACTGAAAAAAAAAATCAACAAATAAAAAAAGGTTATACCAAAAATGTAATATAAAAAATGTAAAGGGGAATATCTCATCAGGGAAAAAAAAAGACTATATGCATTCTCCAAGTACAGACATTTGTGCAGGCTTTTAAAAGAAAACTATCAATGTCACATGGCAGCAGAAAAAGGTGATTTGCTGACTCTGGTTAGCAAGGGGACTTTGGAACCACAGTGAGAGAAATGTACAGCACACTGAGGAAAAAAGGAGCTGTTGTCCAGGTGCTCACAAGCCCCTKGAGTCTTTAAAAAGATATAGTGGTATAAAATTAATTGTTTATTGATCGGGTAAGTTGCAGGAGGCAAACACCGGAAGATAATGAGTATCTTTTCWCTTAAAACATAAATGAAGCAAGAAGGGCGGTTCTCTCTCTCAGGCAATAAAATAAACTACTCCGCAGTGCAAAGTTATCGGTGTGAAACTGCAGGCAGACCAGGACTTGTGGCTCTGCCTCTGCAGGTGGTTGCATGTGAACAGTCCCATAGTTGTTGTGTCCTAATGGTTTCAGGAGAGCTGCGAGGAGCCACTCACATGATCTCATATTCACTTTACCAGGAATAGGCAAGACAAACTTTGCATGCTTATTTGGGCAGAAATCATGTCTTTCATCTGCGCTTTCAAATGATTGACAATTAACAGACAGGATTGCCACACTATTTGTTTCCTTTATAAATGCCCTTAGCTCTTGCTTCAGGCACATAGCAAATAAAAATTAACGGCCAGAAATACAGGAGGGACCTGATATTTGTTATTAACGTCTCTTTAGCCTTTTCTATACCTCCCTCAAGTTTCCAGCACATCCTGTAACCAATCAGAGACTTGTACACCCTTCAGAGAAGTCTAACCCAGACCACAGTGGGGAAGGAGGAGAAGGAGTTGATTTCCCACATAATGGCTTCTCATTGAAAAATAATTGTAGAAAGGCACATTTCTGTCCCCCTACTGAAACCAGAGATGTCAGGTCCTCTTCCTTGGCTAATGTCAACAGTCAAGACATCACAGGAGCTGAGAAGCAGTTACTGGRACAAGATACCCCAGATCATCGGAGGAGGCTCATGCTTGGAGTTGCTTCTAGGACAGCAGTGAGAACCACTGCAGATCTCAGAGAAAAGGCACAGAGTTGTCTAAGGGAATAGATCAAAAGAGAGGATGATCAGGAAGAGAATCCAAGAAGAGGGCTCAAGACAAAAGTAATCCTGAAGTGAACAAAACAGGAATAATTGAAGTGAACGTACTTGGAGGAGATATCACTGATTCTCATCATGTAAAAGGAAGGAAGGAAGGAAGGAAGGAAGGAAGGAAGGAAGGAAGGAAGGA
>PTEX01000123.1:722746-822519 GCA_003342815.1 Eudromia elegans
TCCAGGCACACAGATGCGAGGCCGCAGGGGGCGCAGCGCCGGCCCGCCCGCCCGCTGCCCCGGGCACCGCCCGGGAACCGGCTCCGCGGCCGCCACCGCCACGGCAGAGCGCGGGGCGGAGCCGGCCCGGGGGCGCGGCCGTTTCGGGGCGGTGCCGCCATTCCGGGGCGGTGCCGCCATTCCGGGGCGGTGCCGCCATTTCGGGGAGGTGCCGCCATTTCGGGGCGGTGCCGCCATTCCGGGGCGGTGCGTGAGGCGGGCCCGCCCCGCCGCGCCGCCGCTGGCTGGGGACGTCTCACTTCATCTGTCACCAATTCTGCTCGCCTGCCCAGCTGTCAAAACAGGGGGTGTCTTTTTCATTCCAGCTCACAAAGTACCAAAGGGGAAAGGGGCTTTAATGCCTGTGTTTGGACACAAGCAATTATCCCTAATTATTGTTTTTCTTTTGAGCCTGCCCGTCCCGCTGGAGAGCCAGCAGATGAGCATGCCCTAATCCTCGCCAGTCGGCTGATCTCAGTGGGTTTTGCCGGACAAGCCGGGCGAGGAGGCTCCGCGGCTTTCATCTCGATGTGAGTTTCGAACTGATGGAAACTCGTTGCGAAGGGAGAATTAACCTCGGAGCCCAGGCTTTCAATGGCCCCTGATAAGAGATTATACGTGTTGATGGCAAGCTTTTCTTGGCCGAACGTTTTCAAAGGGCTCGGAGCTGTTAAATCAAAGCACTGTTGAGTCGGCGTAGCCCCCTCCAGAGCCCCCTCCTCCTCCTCCTCGTTGCCGGTGCTCGCGGTGTAATTACCGGCGGGGTGGGAGCCGGGACCCCCGCGCCCCCCGGATACACCCGAGCGCACACGGGAACCATCAGCAACAAGCACGATCGGCCGCGGAACTGCCGGGAAGCCGGAGGAAAAACGTCCTAACCCCGCAACGGGTAACCACGTACACACGCACGGCGCTTCGCGATACACCCCGTCCGAGCCCTCCTTCCCCACGATCCCTACTCTGGGTTTCGGGGTTTTGCGGGGTTGCACGGCAATTCACGGAGACAGAATTCAATGTTCGCTYCTTGGTTATCCACAGGGAGGGAAGCAAAGAAGGAAGGAAGGAAACCTCACCGAAAAGACAGAGGCTATGATGATTTTCCAGCCGTGAATGAGTGTTTATGTGATAAGAAAAGCCAAGCATTATTTAAGAAGTTTTGATGAGATTTCTTTAGATGAGTACCAGTTATTTCTAGAGTTTATTTCTTTTCTCTTTGGCCAAAGTTTGCATCCTGGACTCTGGAATGACAATTATTAGGATTTTTTTTTTAATGGGACATGTCATTCTAGAGTCCAGGATACAAACTTTGGTTTGATGAGAGCAAAGGTTTCATCACATTTGGTCTATACTTTCTCTTCTGCTGTCTGAGAATGAGGCTTTGGCAAAGCACGTGTGTCTAAGTGAGGTTTGTCTGCTCCCCAGCTCCAGGACTAGGGAATCTCGGTAGGCCAATCTCTCCAACCCGGATTTTCCAAATGAGTGTGCATTTGTTCAGAGGCAGTTTCAAGACAATGGATGTGGATTAGATTTTGTTGGTGGAAGGCTAGTTTTGGTTATTGCGGGAAGTAGGGGAGGGAATAAACATTTTCTATTGGAAAGATAATTTGCTTGAGGAGAAATGCTTACAGGAGTGTGGCACCCATTGCAGAAAGCTGTCAAGCAGGGAGATTAAAAGTATTTAGCTCTGCTTGGAWTTCTGTGTTGGTATCTTTTGGCAGGCAAGGAAAGATGTTTGTATGGGACAAGGCTTGTTCATGTGGAAGTCATATAACTCTTTGGGACTTCCTTATTAGAATGACATTCAGGTTTGATGCTGAAAGAAATAAAACATTGGCATCAAGCTTGGAAACATATGGGTAGAAGTTTGCCCATAGTCAAAGGCACCCCTGCCCAGCATGGTCCTCRCTGATAGATAGAGGAGGCAGTGGCAGCAAACAGCTGTGGGGTAAAAACTGTGAGTGCTCCYGCAGGCTGTGCACGAGCAGAGAAACCTGTGGTTTGAGGATGTGCTTGGATTGCAGACCCCATGATCAGCTCTGCAGAGCCAGGGCTCCTGCACAGATCCCCCCTACTGGCCCCAGGATGCCCACTTTGTAGCTTTGTTACAAGGACACCTGGAAAATGTCTTAGAGTGAAGAGAGAGGCCTGGCCAGGAGCTGSATCGCTCCATGGCTGGGCGATGAACTATGCCTGCAGGACAGCCCGCTGCCTCAGCAGCCTCTCCCGCCTGGAGGAGGGCTACATCCAGGGCTCCCGCGCATGAGCATGAGGGCTCACTGCTTTAATCATTAGCTCTTCAAATTGGCATTTTATTATGCTTAGTTTTTATCTCCAGTAATGCTCCTTGCTTTTATGAGTCATTTGTTTAACTCTTTACCTATAAGGAAATATCATTCACGTCACCTTAGGGCACTCTGCTTGTGTGCCTTGGGTTCCCAGCTCCGGATCCAAGTTTGAGCCAATGTAATGTATATCTTCAAAAGAAATCTCCAAGACTTTGAACTCATCCCTTTTTAATGCCTGTTACTGTTTATTAGATGGCTAACATGTTATATGTATATATTTTTGTCAATTTAAAAGCTATAAATTTTAAAATAATATGATTAAACTGAAAGTTTTGGAGGATTCAGTTCCTACAAAACCATTCAACTTGTATAACARAGGTTTCCTGACAGCAGAAAATGTAATGGGAGATCTGTTAGTAATCATATATATATATTTAAAAGCTGAAAATTCAGAGGAGTTTTTTGTTGTTGTTGACATTTTGGCTTCTTCAGTTCTTACTCTTAATTGTGTCTTTGAGTATTGTGGACAAGTTTGGAAGAGTAATCACTGCTTTACTTCCCCTGATTGTTTTGAATGTTTGAGTGCTCTGCAAGGGTGTCTAGAGAGCTCACAAGCTGTGCACGGTCTCAGTAGAGCTTACACATTGTACAGGATCTTTTCTTCTTTGATGAAGTGCCTGAATTGTTAGCAAACTATTGCAAAGCTTGTAAGGAGAGTGTACTTGGAGAGTTTATACTCTCCATAGAAACAAAAAGCTATAATAATGGGGGGGAAAAAAAAAGGCCTGTGGATTTTATAGCTTAGTTTGGATGAAAGAAGCCAACAGTAACAGTGTATAGAATAGAGTGGCTTTATGTACATTTGACAAGTCTAAAGGTTCATTTGGTTCCAAGGATCTTTCATTAATCATTGCTACTTCAGCAACGTGCACAATGTTTAGTTAGAATGTTTACCACATAAAATAATGTGGATCCAATTTGTAAAATTAAAAAGATGGTTTCCACCTCAAAGACCCTAAAATCTATACATTTAGCRAGGAGCAACCGCTATACTCAACAAGCACGTGGCAGAAATACGCTACAACGGCAACACCATACCAGCCCAGAGGCAGCCTCAGCGCACCAAGAGCTCAGCTGTGGTCAGCATAATACAGGCTGGCACCAAGGCAGAAGTTGTCCTGCTGCTGCAGGAGAGAGGCCCATGGCATCTAATCCACTGACAAACCTTGAGAGGCCCTTGTGATCAGAGAGGTACAAAAGCTCAGTGTCTTCCGTGGGCTTGATAAGCACCAGAGTTTTGGCTCTAGTAGTCTCTGCCCAAAATTTATGACACAAATTGCTCATGCCTCTCCATTTATCCATCACCATCCCATCTGCTCCTGTACTTCCAATATCTTACCTCTCACCCTCCAGATTGGAGTCTGCGTTCCTTAGAGCAAGGAAATAACATGCACATTTCCTACCCAGACACTGAACGGATAAGCACTAGACATCACAGAATCACCACTGCTCACAGAATCAGATAACTAAACCAAACCACCAAGACTTTCCAACACAGTGCCCCACACAGTGCCAGCAAAGGATCGCGTAGCCACTAAGAGACACTGCCTGAGCCCACTGCCGTTTGCCTGCACAATGCCCATGGAAACCAACAGCACTGTAACTATTTTCTCTTCTCATACAGTTCGGCTATCGATCACATGCACATAGCTATACAGTTCAGTCTCTGACTCTGCATTATTCTTTGCCATAGGTCAGAAAATGCTTAATTCTTCAAAGCGATAACTCGACCATGTAGAATTTGACTCAGTTGTCGCTCATTAGGAGCAAAGGAGAGCTAGTATGGGAAAGCATCCTGTGGGCCAAATCCCACAGTCCTTAATTTTATGAACACTAGTTGTGAATATTCCTGTCAGTTCCCGCAGTTATTTTCAATATTTTTTATGACCAAGGAATGAAAATAGTCAGAATATTATAGGTGTTTTGTCAAGTGTTAAATATGTGGTGCTGCAGAGACAATTTCTTTTATAGCTGAAATCTGCAAAACATGAATTCCTTTTAGCAATAAGTGGATTATGTTTTTAATAATATGACTATTTTTGAAGTAAAAGGTAAGTCTTTGGATGTTATCACATTTTTAAACAAAGTTTCACTAGAGATGATACTAATGTTTGAGTAAAGCTTGATACAGTGCAACCAGATTCAAAACAAAACACCACCACCCACAATTCCACAGTCACTTAAGAAAGGACTTCTATAATAGTCTATTAAAAGCAAAAAGACTTCAGCCTGTAGCAGTTGTCACAAGCTATAGAGGAGAAATTACCAAGGAAAAAAGAAAAGCATAATATACAAATACTGCAAGGAAAGAAAAGTCAGCTAATAGAGTTTAATGATGTTAAAAAAAAAGAAAAAGGAAGTTCAAACACTCAACAGCTGGCAATGGGCTTAGGCATTATCACCCAGTGTCTACAAGATCCTGTGCTGGGCACTGAGCTCATCTGGCACATTGCCTGTGGGACATCTTGCTAATATGCAGAGTAATGTGTGCAGAATCACATATTCTTCACAGAGGCAGAAACTTGGAAAAACTCATTTTTATTATGCTACTTCCCATATCCATTTCAGAAGACAATCTCAGTGCTGCATCTTTTCCCTAATGCCCCCTATACATAGATCAGTTAAACCAATTAAATTCATTTTACTATTATTTTTATCAGTTGTTTCCCTGCCAACAATTCTGTCATTGCTATTTAAAATAATATTTATTTCAAATACCTCAAAATACACAATGCTTTCAAATCAATATCTTCCCTTCAGACACAGCCTGAAAAGCACAAGTTTCCCAGCTCAAAGTTACAGGTCTTCCCCAAAGCCTGCCTTTTTCCCTAAATGTAGTACCTGCACAAAAGTACTCCCCCAGGGACTCCCACATATACAACTGCACAGCTCTTTCCAGTTCCTGATCTTTCTGTCAGCTCCAAATATACTGTCTCTATAGGTACAAGCAAACACAGGTACAAATAGGCACAAGCCTTTTAAAATAATCTCTTTTTTTTTGGTTGATGCTATGAAAGTTTTGTCAGCATAAAATTCTTTATCTTCTTAAACATATGCTAACCTTTTCAGTCATTAACAGCAATATCTTGTTATACTTTYTCCTTTTAAAAAAAGATGGGAAGATGACAAACACATCTAATCTAAAATCACCAGGATGGTAGGGGATATTTTTCCTTAAATTGGCTTAATATTTACTGAAATGTTCATCTGAATCCTGACATTTTATTTCTACCCATACTTTCTGTTTTGCTACTATGCCTTCCTCTCCCCTGATTGCTCATCTTCAAAATATACCCATACACATCTTGCCCGAAAACCATGTGCCCTGCTTGGCTACACATCTACAGCAAGTGCTAAGTGGACTAACTGGACACCTAAATTTCATTTGTGACATACAACTAAAATATAACTGAAAGCAGAAAAAACATATAAAGAATTCTCTGGGATACTTGGAAGCAGCAGGGCAGATGTTACTCCAGTCTGCAGCTGTGGTCAAGCTACATGACAAATGAAAAAAAAAAAAAAAAGCCCCCCCCAAAAAGTATATATGCTGTTGAATGCATTGAGAAGAAAACAAAATACAGCAAAATTTACTTTTCCTCTGCAGGCTTCTTGCTGAGCCATAAAGCATGAAATGTCTTTACGAGTTGAGTTTGGACAAATCTATTCAATGAATTATATATTTTGAACACTTTCATTGGATACACTCAAGAGAGATATGAAAACAAAATTGTATATAATAAGAAAAGAAAGCCTCGTGTACTTGCATTTTAACTAAGATGCATATCTATCATGCTTGCGTGTCATGTTTCATTTTCCTCAAGAAGGGGGAACGCTTCCCCCACTYTTACAGTCTGTAATCCAGAAGGAAGTGCCGAAGCACACCACGAACAACAGTTTCAAGACTCCCAAACCAGTGACAGTTGACTTAAAGGATCTGGAAGGCAAAACTTTTCTGGGTATATGTTAGGAAATGATTTACAATGATTCTATTAAAATTTTCAGCCTTTGTCATCAGTGTTCAACAAAGGTTTCTGTGGAAGTATGAAAAAGCTTAGATATAGCTCACTGCATGAATAATCACGACAAATAATTTATATGATTAATTTTGTTATTTTATCTCCATTCTGTTAGAACTATTTTAGCAGATGTCGGTATTTGAAATGCAGTTATTGGAAATGGCTGAGTGTGTCTTCTGAAATAATTACTGAACTTCAAGTCCCTTCTGCTCAGCTGCAGTGATGATGTGCTCTGTATCAGAACCTAGAAAGCAGACCACTGCGGGTGTTTCCAGCTTACAGATGTTGCTGTGTTAGTTTTTGGTGTCATAAAGAAAAGGATTCAAAGCTATTGAAAACAGCTGTCTATCCTGTTAGTGCACTGGATGCTTATCTTCTTGCTCTATATATCAAAATATCAGTGTCAAAATTTACCATTACTGCATAAATTGAAGACACTTTGATCTAAAGATAAAATAGGGTGGATCGGTCTGTATTAACTAGCAGCTGCCATTAGTGTGCTTTAAAATACAGTAAAATAGAATATCTTGATTTTTATTCTGTAGAAATACTACAAGCATAAAGTAAAATAAAGTAAAATAAAATGAAATAAAATGAAATAAAATAAAGTAAAATAAAATAAAATAAAAAAATAAAATAAAATAAAATAAAATAAAATAAAATAAAATAAAATAAAATAAAATAAAATAAAATAAAATAAAATNAAAATAAAATAAAATAAAATAAAATAAAATAAAATAAAATAAAATAAAATAAAATAAAATAAAATAAGCAAAATGACAGGACAGTCACAAAATAATTCTGAATCATTTTTAAAAATCATAATTTCTATGTAAGCATTTCTAAAGATTTGGTTCTCAGAGAATTGAAAGTATTTGGGTGTCTTTTTTAATTTTGTGGAAGCAAAATTCAAAGCCTGACAACCTGTAAAATAAGAATTCTGAATGCCAGATGGCTTTTAATGCTGTCTGGACTGTGTAGATTCTTTGAAGAAATGTAGCAAAAYGTAAGATGGAGGATACAGAAACTATACAAGACTTTTGAAATTCATCCATGAAATGACAAGGGATTCTCTAAAAAATGCAAATATAACTGGAACAAAGGAAGGAGGAGAAATGTTCAGCAAAGTGTTCAGCAAAGGAGGAGGAGGAAGGTGACACCTGTGTCTCAATTTAGAGGAAATTATGTAGATAATTAATCGAGAAGGAAGGAAATACTCCACACCCTGATATGCTATGGGCAGAACATTAGCTGCGTCTCCCAGCAGCCCGTGGCCATGGTGCTTCTGTTCCRGGCTTGGCCACAAAGGGGCTGTGCRCAAACATGGCTGTTTGACGCACTGCACAAACCCATTTATCACAGATTCATCTCCCAGATGCCCTCCATGCTGTGTCCAGTCAGCAAAAAGCGATTGCCCACCTCCCCTGGGTCAGAGAAGGCCCATTAGAAGCACTGCTTTTCTACCCATCTGCTGAAACCGTCATCTGGGGCAGCTAATTACATGTTTCAATCTTCCACTCCCAGAATCAAATGTATTTTTCAGTCTCCATATCATTGATGACGTTAACTGGAAATTTTGGCAGGAAACATAGACAGTGAATTTTACTTCACCTTGAAGATAGAAACACTACTTTTTGGACGACTTTGAACGTAAAAGTGTCTCTAAGTGTGGCTTACAACAAATGTCACTTTTCTAAGGAAATTATACTTATTTTTATACCTTGCCATTAGTGTAATGTTTAAATATATCATATGCAATGTTAACTTTTGATGATCCTTTTAGTACATATTGTCATGGTTCTTGTGATAATATAGAAAGATGCCGATTTTACATCTTTCAGATGTAATCTGAACAAACACTTCTCAAGACTGTGACCTTTCAAGGTAACAGTTTTCGGTGTGGGGCAGTCCTTGGATGGAAAGAGTTCCTAGTGAAGGCTACTGGATTGCTACTGGGTTGCTGGAAGCAGTTGTTGAGAAATTCAACATGCAGGGCTCCTCTCTCAGCATTGTAAGTGACTCAGTACTCCTGCACTGACCGGCCAGGCAATCTAGCACCAGGGTGCCCTAGGTAACCAACTCCCACCCAAAGAGAGTTGACTAAAGTCTTAGTAAAGATGAGCTTGCATTGTTGAGAGGCACCATTTTGGAGTGAAAACACAGCAAGAAGCCTATTCATTCCTACTGAGGTTGGGAAGATGTATTTTAACAGATGGAAATAGTTCTCCATCCAGCCTGGCTGCAGTGGGGTTGAGTTTTCGTCTGCTGCTCTGCCACTCTGGCCTCCTTTTCTTGTTTCAGCACRGCACTCATACCCTTTCTGCCCAAATCTTCTCTGAGCTGCTATGACTTGTTTCCTTTCACCCAATGCCATATATGGTGCTGGGCAAGATGATTCTGTGTAGTCAATCCTGATGCTTGTACTTTCAAGTTCAAAAAGGCAATCTATTTCTGTGTGTATATATATAATATGTATATTATACTTATTTATTTATCTACATATATATTTTTAGCACTGTGTCATTGCTGCAGCAGGCATCAGTAACAGGGAGAYCTCTGCTCTGCATGAGGCAAGCATTCCTGCAATGCCATGCTTTCCTTGGAGTGGGGCACCAGGAGTAACTTAGTGATGGGAAGTATGTGCTGAGGACACATTCTTAGAGGATTCCAGCAGCCACAAATGAGCAAACAAGAGTAGTGGTGAAGCTACATCACTGACATTGCACTGTTGAATGCAACTTAAACCACTAACAGGCATTTATACCAATATTATGTACTTTAACCTTCACAATCAAAACAGCTTCTACCAGCAAGAAAATAGTTTTGCTGGTACAGCTAGCTCTACATGAGGAATAATTAGCCTTAGTTCTCAAAACATTGCTTATGTACTTTCTAAAAATCGAGCTTCAAAAAACAACTAATCCTTACCATTTATAGCAATTTCACTCAGCAGAAGTTTGTACACATGTAGTAGGTTTTTCTTGGTGATGGAATTTTCATACAAATTAATAGAAGAGGGGAAGAGATGGACACTATTTTGTTTAGGAAGCAAATGTTACACACATTTATATAAATTCTAATTTAGAAATAAATACTATATGCGATGTTCTTGAAATATTTTAAGAGAAAACTAGAGAAGAAACTAAGAAACACTCATTAACTCATTTTTTTTTGCATTACATTAGAAGCGGCTGATGCAATTTGGTTACAACATACAAGTATTTGGACCTTTATGGTGTTAGAAGCTTTTACGAAAATGTGCAAAGTATATTTTTTATGAAATGTTATGTGGTCTCCTGCTGATCTTCAGAAACCATTTCTAACATCTTATGTCCTGAAATTCTTATTGCATATAAAACCTGCTCACACTATAGCTAATAAAAACTTGTTGTATTCAGCGGGAGCAGGATTGCTAAGTAGCTCTCAAGTTACGAGGAGAGAAAAGCGCAACTCACATTCTGKGGATCAGAGCTGCAGGCAGATCATCCAGGCACATTTTCTTTGCTTATCTGCTGGTAGATGTTTGTGTTACCAGCCGTGAAATTGGTTGCAGTGCTGGAAATAATGATTTTCAGAACAGGCTTTGTATCCTTGTTCTCTCCACAGGAATTTTGAAAATATCCCTTACCTGATTGTTGTCAAAGTACTTGTAATACTTTGCTAACACATTAATAAATATACACATAAAATTACCTCAAAGGTCTAGGCCAAATTTTGCTCTACACTATACTAATGTTCATAGCACAGTATAGTGTAGTATAGTATAGTGTAGTATAGTGAAAAGCTACTGAATTTCCACTTGTGTAACCAAAACAGAGTTTTGCTTTAAGGAATGTAAGTGCAAATAACAAGGTATTAAAAACATGAACGTATAGTTAAAGATCCATGTGCTGAAAGAGTTTATATCAAGARGCAGTTGCTGAAGCCAATGAGAATCCATGTAAGGCCCATTTAGCCAAATATTTTTCTTCATGAGTAGTTTTAGAGAAATCTTTAATTAAGGCCATTCATTCTGCTTAGTCATTAATCCTTTCGATCACTTCTCCTTCTTCTCCTTTCCTCCCATACTCTTTTGTTATTTTGCTGGACTGATGCTAGGCCAGGCCTGAATTCCTCTTTGGTCATGGATGGAACCAAAGTTAGCAGTGCAGCCTTATTTTATGTGGTTTTTTTTGTTTGTTTGTTTTTTTAACTTCAGCAGAGCATTATTTGCAGTGAATCAGAAATCTTGTCATTTGTGATAACTGGCTGCACAGAATACATAAGCCTTTTATTTTGCCATTGCATTAAAGGCCTTTTGAGTTCTCTGAACAAAACGTCATTATAACACCAATGAAGTTCTCAAAAAGAAAGATTTAGTCCAAAACAAATTCAGTTATCCTGCTGTTGAATGAAGATAATGGAAAATATTAAGCAAACTAATYTCAGTTTTTCATTGCCTGCCAAGCAACCTTGTCACCTGACTTCAGCATTTCTAAAAATGGGTTCTATAATACACGCATAGTAATCCAATAATGGAGTAATGCTCTAATAACGGGTGAGTAATATTATACTTTAAATTTTGGATGTGGTTAAAGACTTGTCTTCTGACTCCATTTTGATTGGAAAGCATACTTATAGCAATGTTATACTTATAGCAGTGTTATACTTATTACAAATACAATCCCTTCTCACTAGGAGTACACTGGTTATAGAACCTAGTGTTACTCAGAGGACTCAAAGCAGCATACTGAATGGTATCCTATGAGATTTTACATTTATTATTTTTTCAGCTGCTACATTTTTGCATTGCTTTTTACTACTTTMAGCAGTTGTATGTGGGGCCAGAAGCAAGGAGGGATGTAGAATTGATTTTTTTGTGCCATTTTTAGTAAATTATTTGCTGAATAATGAATTACTGATTAAATAATCTGTTCTGTGTGGATAACAGCCTTACCTTTTGAAAAGCCACATCTGGTCACTGTGGTCAGAGTTTCTGAGTTCTTCATCAAGATATTCTGGATCTGAGTAGACTATGTGGGAAGAAAGTGTCAGTCATGCAATTAATGACTTACAATCATAGTTATTCTAAACTTTTCTCTTTTTTGTTTGTTTGACTTTTAATCTGATTTTGACATTGATAAAATAACACAACTGGTTTTAAAATATCCTCTACTCCTCTACTGTTTCTCCAGATACAGCAGCCAATGCTATTTCCAGTGACTCTGCTGGGCTTAAAGTTCTGACAGAGGCAGAAATCACTACATGATTTGTGTTTTTGGAGACTGAATCAGTGCTAATGTGTTTTGCATTAAATGATGCTGTCGTGCCTGTGGTATAGGTGGATCCCTTGTTTCTCTTCAGTGCCACACTATGTTTGGGTGGCCTYCAGGAAGGGTGTGGGTGTGTATGCAGTATCACATTCCTTTGGAAACTGTGCATACAATAGCAAAGATAGCATCACTCATAATAAGTGTATAACAAAATAAATCCAGGGGTTCCTTGACAGTGAAGGTGGAGAGGAGGCAGCCCAGGAAGCAGAGGCATGTTTCCCTTCTGACGTAGGTCTTGGTGGTTCTGCCTGCTTTGTCTGAGATGGACAAACCGGGAAAGGCACGAAGCATTCACACAGCCTGCTCTGCATCCCGGTGCCGACCTGGTTCCTGCCAAACACCGTGGGCCCCTGCTTCTCTCTGCTCTTCCAGGCCACTGGTGCCAGGTGGGCTGCTGGTTGCTGGAGAMGTGGCTGGTCATGAAGGGGCTTCTGGGGCTTGTCCACAGGGCAGGAGGGCACGTTCTGGAGTATGTTTGCTGCTTTCTGCCCACCTGAGGTGTTCCCTGGCCAAAGCAGCTGGATGGCGCTCAGGCAGGTGGAGAGGCTTTCTGAGGAAAACTGTGTAGCTGGTGGGTGAACTTCGGCTCACTCATTCACCAGCGGCATCAATGTCACTTTGCCTTTCAGAGTAGCTTTTGCCATCCCAAAATTAACATTTGGTTAAAAACAGCACTAGTGCTGAGCAAATGAATAATTCTTTACTAGTCTACCCTGCAAAGAGAGGTGCAGTTATTTTCACCTGCCAGTTTCAACTTTTATTTTGTTCAGTTTATTTGTCTTTTTTTTTTAATGATCTGAGCAAGTAGCCAGAAAATTCTCAGCCTTAAGTAAGGAAGAAATAAGAGTCTTGTGAGTTCCAGATATCCGTGTTGGTGTAGGCTGTGCATGTGCATAATAATTTATTATTGTAAATGGCATCATCTACTAGCATATGCAGAATTGCTCATAACTCCRTAGATTCAATAAAGCTGTTGTTATTTCTTGCAAATGTCTTTTTGAGTGTGTCTCTTAGCATGGCGCCAGAAGTAAAATAAATTTCCCTGCTTAATTTCTTTGCTGTGGTTGACTGAATAACTCRAGGCATGGCTGTGAGCAGTCCTTCACTCACTGATGCAATGTGCATAGATGGTTATTTGTGAAAAAGAGAGGTTTTTTTCCAGGGCAGCATGGAAACCTGTGTGAAATAGACAAAGGAAAGACACAATCTGGAAGCCACCCTGCATGCAGAACCCACAGCAATGAGTACTTWGGGACTTCTGTCCAAAAGAACTCAACTAAAGCAACATTCAACAAAATCTTAAATATTTTGGAAAAACAGTAGGTACCTAGGGAAGAGGTAATGCTTTTCATTACCTTCACTGACAATGATATTAAAAAACACAAGTAAGTGCAAGATTTCTCCAAAAGCTTGGCAAACTTACAGATAAAACCAGATATAGGAAAGTGTTAAGAATCATTAACAACAAAGCTACAAGGCATATATTGTCATGTTGCCCCTGGAACTTGACTGTTATTGATCAGGAAACAAGAAAAAAAAAACCCCTAGGACAAAAMCAGCTGAAATAACAGATGATTCACATAAGGTCAAGTGTAGAGACAACCATAACCTTAAGGAAACCAAAAGAGGTTTTGTGCACAGAACRATGAGCAATTTAGATGTTACAGGCAAACATTTGACAGTTGCTTTTTCTTGCTTCCAGAAAATAAATTGTTATGTAAAAATATACACATAATGCTAGAACTATTCTCCTGTATTGCCCCCAAAGTGGCTGATGAGAATAACACCCCCTATACTAGGTTTGCCTTCACTAGCACCTGTTAGGTGAACCCCTGACAGTAAAGATTAAACACGGTACATAGGCACAACTGCASTCGAGCAGCCCAGGTTGCACTGCATCAAGTTTTAGCAGTAGCAGCAGGAAGAATCCAGTGAAGCAATCTCCCTTGCAAACTGGCAAGATGTCCTGGGAAAAAAGTTACTCAGTGATGACTGAGTAACTGCACAGGCCCCCAAAGCAGGGCCTGGAAAGCACCTTCCCTGCTTTTGGCAGAATGCAGCAAAAAGCTCTGGACAGTGCAGTGCAATAATAATAATAATAATAATAATAATAATAATAATAATAATAATAATAATAATAATAATAATAATAATAATAATAATAATAATAGTGTCATGTGTGTTCCCTTCCAGCTAAGTGCATTTCACATAAGGACAGATCATTCATTTACACAGAGATGCTTTCAGAGGACATTCATATTTCTTTGGATATCAGTCTTCAAACAAAAGCAAATGCCACTATTGAGTGGCAATTCCCATGAAGAAAAAATTTTAAAAAGCTATTTGAGAACTGTGTGGAGATGAGGAATCTTAAATAAAGTTGTACAGCTAACAGAACGGATGAGCAATATGGTATCTATTAAAAAMCAGACAAAACCTACATGTTTATTGTTCAAATCTAAAATGAAATCACATGATGTGGAAGAAAAATAGAATTGCCCTGTAATCACACTGATAATTAATTCTGTTMAGTTTCATTATAGCAAAAGAGATGCAAACTAATTCTATAATGCAAGTTCCTATAGCCTGGCATATGCATTTGGGTAGTTCATTTTCATGTTAACTATTGATTGACCCCAAAATTATGAGGCAGTGTTCATAAAAATGGTAGGCTAGGGGAAGTAGCAAATGGTTTCCTGAATATGTATGCATTTCCACTGCTTTTAAAATTTCTGAAGGGAAAAGATACASAAAAAGAAGGAAAGAAAGTTGCCCTAATGCCCTTCCCTAGGCCAGTGAGGGAAGTGTGTGCATGTGGTATGGAATCCCAAGCACAGGCTTCAGGGGTCAGCAGATGTGGCTTCAGCCTCTGCTTTTACTCAGAGAGTGGCCGAAGAGACATCACCAGAGGCCAAGGGGTTCCTTCCCGGTTCCTGCAAACGAGGCATCCACGGGTGACCAGGTGAGTCAGAGACCCACAGGGAAAGCCTGGGGTCAGTGTCCTGGCAAGGGTGAGCTCRGGAAACTGAGCCACAACGACACGCACACGGAGGAGGTTGTTGCAGAGAGCTCACCAGCTTGGCTGTGTCTGTGCTTCTGCTCTTCTCTGGGCTCTAGCACTTTCTGGGGATGCAGAGTCTCCAGCTGCTTAACTGAGCCAGCCTCTTTTCTCTGCAATAAATAACATGGCCATCGAAGMTGCCTCTAACATCTGGTAGCCTGTGAGAGAATGAGATGCTCATGTGCAGCCTATGAAGACGGATGCCCACTTCTCATCTCTGCTCCTGAGAGGGGCCAGAGAGTAGCTTTAATCCCTGCTACAGGGGTATGTAACCTGCCCAGCCACTGCGTAACAGAACTACAGGATTCAGTGTGCATTGGCTCCTATAGCATGTGCATTTTAGGAACAGTAAAGTGGTATTCAGTTACTCAAAGCTTGTCAGGCTTGGCAACTACTCCAGTRCGAGCTATCTGAATTATTTCCTTGGATTTAAATACCTAAATTCTTCCTAAGTATCATTTTAAATGCCAAAGTAACCTCCTTGCCGTTAGTCCCTCTAACCACATCTGTGCTGTTTCTTTGAAGTCATACAAAGGAAAAACCCGAAAACTGGTCTTTTCTGACCCAGCTCCTGCACCCATATGGCTGCTGTTGGGATTCAAGCAGTTCTCTCTGTTCCCACCCTGCAAGGCCCCCCACACCTGGATAACAGGCAAAAACTTTCCTGCCATAATGCTCTCCCTAGTTTACTTAGCCAGGAAACTTTACTGTGAGGAGAAACTCCTGCCCCATCTGCTGCTGCATGGCAATGACATTCAAATCCCGCATTTAAGACATGATGCAGACTACAGAGTCATGCAACTTTATTACTTGTTTAATTTGAAAACAAYCTAGAAAAAAATTTCATTCCACTCACTTGTGGTTTCCCCATCTGGAGGACATTGAGCCAGTCTCACTGAGAGAGCTGTCACAAGCGTGTCRGGCGGATCTCATCCCTGTTTATGTCAGTGGGATGTGCACACTATCACTCATTGATTCTACTGGAGCTTTTAGTATGAGCACCAAGGAGCAACTACATCTTTCCAACAACTGGTATTGCCATGCAAATTAGGATCTCCCATGTCTTCATAAGCTGTTTAAAAACAAAATCAAAACATCTACAGCTTAGCTTTGCAGTTTTTGTTTTTSTTTTTCTTTTTCTTTTTTCCCCCAGGCTAGCAGCGTTTTCTAGTTCTAGGTACAAGTCCTTGAAAAGCAACAACTAGTACAGTGTGCACCTCAAGCACAGATAGAAAAGCACCAGAAGAAAGAGTAAAGAGGAAGGAGCAATGTCAGTTGCCTAGTGGGGAGAGCCCTGCAAGAAGAGCAGCCCCGGTCAGCAGGACCCAGGGCCCCCACGGCCTCGCAGAGGCTCTGCCTCTGCAGCGCAGCACCCTGTGCCCACGCACTCCCATGACACTAGGCCTGGCTCGTGCATCAAGGGACTCCAAGGGGAACTCCTCTCAGCTAACTTTAGGTATTTCTCAGTGTGTATCTGCATCCAAACCGTACATCCAGGCTCCTTTATAGTGAAAGATGAAACTTTTGGAGAACAAATCAATTCACTGACTTTTTATTAACGAGATGAGATGCTTTCAGCAAATGTTTCTCTTGCTGTGTTTTTCCATCACTGTAAAGGAAATTTAAATGATCTGCTTGCTATAAAATTTATATTTATTAAACAAAGAAGTCTTACCCAGAGCGCATGCATTTTCGCTGTAGGAGAGAAGTCACACCAATAGGAGGAGAATTAGGAGGAGTTTACCAGGAGTACTCTCATCTGCGTACTCCCTCTTAGCACCCACCTGTGAGGAACCAATTATTCTCAAAACCTCCCTTTCTCTGACTTGGAGCAGGGACTTGAACTCAGCACTCCCATACCCCAGGAGAATAGAGCCACAGCCAATCTGCTGGATAATTGCTCGCACTTTCTTCTGTAGAAGCTGTTCTGTTTTGTATGAATAATTAACCACTCACTGCAGCAGTGGTTTGGACCTGGCGTGGCCACATCTCAGATGAGCACGCTAGCCAACAGGCTGCAGAATCACTCTTTCACATTTCCTATTCCCCTGTCTGGCTCAATGAACATTTAATTATTTATACAAAGGGTTTAATATAGCTTAAAGAGACAAAAGGCTCATTTTGGGATAACCTGGAGAGTAGGAGATCTGGATTTAAGTCCTTGCTGTGAACCAGGCCAAGGCAGAATTTGACAGCTGGTCTCCTCCGTCCTCAGGTAAGTTCTTGCTCTCAGGAATATGGGGCTAAGTGTGAATGTGCATGCAGCAGGGCACAGGGAAAGGTCTCCTGGATATTGCAGCAATGCAGCTTAGGTGCCTAATTCCAAAAGAGGGATCATAGCTGAGAATCCCAGCTGGGCATGGCTGTTCTCGSTGTTCTTGGTGTTTCACACCAGAAAGTTGCCCCTTGGGCGCGGCAGAAGTGAAAACACCTGCTTTGGAAACACGGATTCCACCAGTACCTGACGCATGTTCTTTCACCACACTACGCTTAGTCCTTCTGCCTCCACAAATTCATCACAGAGGCTCCACAAAACTACAGCTGGGTCTTTAGACTCAGTTAGGGGCAGTACCTGACGAGAATTTGAACTCTCCAGCTCAATCAGAGAATCGGCTGCCACAATAGTGACCAGGGCTTCTTCCAGAAGTGCCATTCCTGCCCACGCCGCAGGGCGGAGCGGGATTCCGGCACACCAGGCTCCATCCCACGCCGACGCCTTTGGCCAGGGACTGGAGAGCACAGGCCAGCACAGCGCCCTTGCTGCACACTAGCATGGTTGGACACATAAACCTGATAAAACATCTCAACAAACGGATGTCCTCTAGAGCATTCACTATGTTTTGTGAAAATTGAAGGAGAAAAATATTTCTGATGATGTGGCGATTTGTTCTTCTGAAAGCTTCCATTTGGATTCCAGGAAGAGAGGAAATTTCCGATGAAACCAAGTTATTAATGAATGAGGACTAAGCCATGATTTACAAAATATGCAGTGTCTTGTCATTCACTCCCACCAGAAGTGTCTGTGCCAGCAAACATACGGCAGGCAGCCCCAAAATTGCTTGTGAGAGGTGTGCGGTCCTCAGCCACCTCACAACACTGTGTGTCACCTGCCTCACCCAGACTTGTTACTTCGAGGGGACCGTGGAGCAGAGCAAGGGGGCTGGTGGTTTGTCCGGATGTGCAGATTCACGCAGTGCAGAAAATGGAGCCTCCTGTGCCCATGACTGCTGAGCGAGGACAAATCCATCGCAAGGGACTCCAACGAAGAGCAGTTCAGCAGGTTGCTTAAGCAAACAGAATCTTTCTCCAAGGTTACAGAAAGCCAGGAAAGGCTTTTTAAAAAAAAGCCTGGGAGGGTTTTCTAAAAAGATAAAAAAGGGAAACCAAAGGAAAACCAGCCTGGAAGTACAAACATTCCAGAAGGTGTTGGAATTGTTGTGGGTGGCTTAGAAACTCGCCAGCTAAATCCTTTGTCAGTCAGTTGTGTTTTGTAGTATAGACTTGACCTGCCATTGTTCTCTGAGGGAGTAAGGCACTTCAATGTGAGTGACCCCTGGCTTAGCCAGCTCACAGTGCTAAGGCCGGGCCTTGTGTCCTTAACGCAGAACACGCTACGGCTGACCTTGAAAAACATGTAGAAATGAACACAGGAATCGGCAAAGAGCAAATATCTGCGTGCTACCCACTTTATCACGAAGGCTGAAGCTGCCGGTTATGCTCTACAAAACCTGAACCAGCACCCATCTAGCTGGGCAAGTGCCACTTCCTATTGCATTAGGAGACTGAAGATCTCCTGTGCGGTTGTTTCTGTTAATGGTAGTTTTTTCTTCCTCCTTGGCTGCCTGCACCTCTGGAAGCTGCTCCCTCTTGTGGCCTAGTGAGATTTATGGCACGGGACATGAATCACGCAAGGCCTGACCCTTCCCATAGAGCGGGCAGGGGGACAGAGTGGAGAGAATGGGAGGGAAATGTAGAGGTTTATGTACTGGAAAGGAGCTCATTCATTAACTTGATTTGTGACTGATTTTTTCCATTGTTGCAAGGTACCCACCTTCACCTTCCTTAGAGACAAGTGATAAATTAAAATGGCTAATTAAACATTTGCAAATTATTTTGAAATAACGTCTTGTCCTCTTGTGCAATGATTCTCCTCTCTAGGAAACAAAGCCAGGGCTCCAATTCTCATGAATATAATAACAATAAAAGGCATTTACAGGTCTGCTTTTCTCCATAGGAAATATGCTCACAATAGTTTACAGAGGAAGTCAGTACCTTAAAGCCTTAGGAACGCAGAAGTGAAGGAACTGCTCAACATCACAGGGGTTTCTTTTGATGGCTAATTCTGCATGCTGGTTTAGTGTCTGCATGCAAGGCATTTGAAAAGCCTGTTCCCAGAGGAGCTGAAGTCAACAGGCTGAGGCTGAACTTCTATTCTGGATATCATCAGCATTGATATCTCCAGATGCTGCTGATTTTGATAGAATATCTCACTGAACTTTAATATATATCATATATCTCGGTCCAACAGCAGATAACTTAAAATCAAACAAGACCTGCAATAAATGTGTCTGTCTCAAATATTCCTTCATGAATATCCCTTGAGAAGACTAGTACTAAATGTCTGTAGGGTCTTGCTTTGTCTCTGTCGACTACTTTTTTATCAAAACATTCCAGAAAGCAATATAGAGGATTATATGAAATCTCCAATACTTATCTCCCTCACCCTTACTCCCGGAGGACTCTAGCAAAAGCGATGCAGAACAAGGGGCAAAATGGTAGCAGTTCTCTCTTCCTTTTCCTCGAATAGTGCCTAAAAGACAGACCACATCTAGGCCTTTCACTCCCAATAGGGGGGACTGGCCAGAGGTGTCCAGCTCTGAATTATGTCCCTTCTCTCTTCCTAACCCCAGGCTAGAGTTTCTAGTATCTTGCCTTCTGTGAATCTCACATCTATATTCGGTTACCTTCGGTCATCGGGTAACCTCTGTGTCTAAACCTGTGCTGGGTCTTGCATTTGGGTAGCTATCCTCTTGGCTCTCTTCATCTCAGACCACACTGTCAGCAGACCAGAGGGTTATGGTGGTCTTTCTAAGCTCTTTTCCCTTCTACTACCTGTTCCTGGGCCTTCTCTTCCTTTATATTGTGGATTTGGTCCAATGCCCATTTATGTCGGCATGAGAATTTGGTGGTCGCCAGGTCGGCCCTTTCCTCTCTTGCCTAACTAGGCCAGTTGCTCTGGCCTCGCCATTCTCCTTTTCTGCATGATCTCCAGCACCTGCCAATCTCTTTCCACTCTCATTCTTTTATTCCCCCAGCCCCAAGTTGTTACTACTTCATTCCTGCACTTTGACAATCTACACTTACCAGGTCTCACCAGCTTTATCACCCTCCAGTCTTTCCACCTGAATCACTTTAGAATCATGTTCTAAAGTTACGTTTTGTCTGTGATCAGGCCCTTTTCCGCTCCTGTCAGTACCTTCCTTCAGTTTTTCACATCAAACTCTAATTTCCTGTCTCATTTGAGGCCTGCAATGCCCATCTTCTGGCCACATTTCTTCCTGCTACTTTTCATCCCTCCATGCTGATCTGTGCATCCACTCTGCCCACCTCACCACTACCCCTTCTGTCTCCCTCTTCCTCAGGTTCCCTGTCAATCCAGGTCATATCTTCCATCTGCTGTTTCCCCACCGCTTCCGCTAAATCTCCCTGTAAACATGCAATTCATCAACCAAACCGATAAACAAATCTCTGCTCTTCTCTTCAGCCACAGAAAATTTAAAAAAGGAAGATCGCAAAGATTTTGAGGTTCTACTAAAACAAACAAATGAGTTTTTATTTATTATCATTTCACATTCAAGTATATCGTAGGGGCCAGTCCTACAAATGCTGTTATAGAGAGTGCCTGATACATGACTCTTCAGGCACTTCATCTGGAAATAATTGTTTGCAGGACATTCCTCATCCTCCCCAGGATTCTAAGTTCTCCAAGATCTTTGATTTGCCTGTAAAGCAGGATGCACAGTTGTGATGAACAGCAAATGTGATGCATTATAATATCTTAATAATAGTGATGTCAGTAAGATGGTGATGAATATAATTACCTCAAGCAATTGGTGTCTGTTGTAATAAAGGAATACCTGACTTGAGATGAATGGCTTGTGTTTTGCCTTTTGTTTTAACGTGCTTCATCTTTAATCTGTGAAAATCCTGTTTAACTTTCTCTGTACCTGACATTTGTGGTGGCTGAAACAGACTACCTGCTTCTGCTCCTTGTGGGAGAGAAACAGTTACAAGCTGTAAGGTAAGGAAGAGAGAGGGAAGGGTTCATACAAGGATACAAGTTGTTTTGAGTCATCTTAAGAACTTATCACTTTTCACTTTAAAAACAAACAAACAACACAAAATGGTTTGTCTTTACACTTTCTGTGCAGTGAGATGAGGGCTTCTTGTGTCACTTTATGTAGCATCATATGATTAGTTGTTTTTTATCCTCAAATAACCTGAAGCAACATGATGCTCTTAGAAATGAAATTGCACATGACATTTCATATCCAATGCGTTAGGATTCCTCAAATGGCCACAAAAAGGTTTGAAATATTTTTGTTATGGTGACTGAGCAGATTTCTAGTGGACAAATTTAGCAGAAGCCTGAGGTATTCTTCTAAAATGCTTTTCACTATATTTGGTGTCCCTCATGACTTTGCCATAAAAAATTACATCTGCACATGTCTGTTGGACTAGCATCCTGACAACTTACAATGCAGAGCATATAGAGGCATTTTGGATACTCATTTTTTACAGTAACATGTATACATGAAAGAATCGACTGCTCAGCCTTCAGCATCTCCACGTTTTCAGGCAACACATACCAGCGTGTTCTTTTCTGACACTGACACACATAGTCCATGTATATTACTCAGAAAGCAGGTCTGAACCGCCTAGGGTACTGCAAGTTTGTTTTAGTGCCCTCTAGATGATCTCTGATGTTGCCTGGGTCATTAGAATAGAGGCACTAATGGAAGCTAATAGTTTCATAGACCCCTCAGTGCTGAGCTCAGCCAGAGCATCTCTGTTCACATCAGCTGGTATAATGGGGTGGCTCCAGATCACGGCAATGTTCGTGTTTGCCTTCAGAAAGGGGGAAGGGAAGGATCCATTAACTTCTGACTAGAACAAACTGAAGTCACGAAAGAGCCTTTTGGGATGAATGGGTTAGGAAACTTGCACTTGATCTACCATGCTCTTGCCAGTGGATTTCACTGCAGTTGTTCAGCGTTACTACAGAAAGCTAATGCAGCTTGCTAAGATTGTCAGAAGACAAATTTGAGTGAACTCAAGTGAAAAGGTGTACAAAGCATTTTACCTGTTTGTACTGCAGCACTGTGTTAGAAGAAACCAAAAGCAATACATGGAAAGATGGGTTCCAGAGATGTATACAAAATATACAGTGTGCGGTTTGTACTAGTAAACATTATCCGATAGACTCACTGGCTTTCAGAAGTACAGAAAATAGCATCAAACATGTGAGAAATCTTTCCTCTGAAGCTGTTAACACCAGTCCAGGAATTGCAAAATTGCCTAAGTATACTTTTATACGATATCTCATTCAGAAACTACTATAATTTGTCAGGCTTTACAAATACTCGACACAGTTGTCATGGATACATTCATATTCCCACACATAACAGTGCTCATCAATGTTATAATTATTGCAGAAATATTATTTTAATGTGATTTAGCTATTTTATGCAGAGTTATGCTGAGTGTTCATATGTGCATGTAAGTAGACATTTGCTGTTTTCTCTGGTACTTACATTTCAGGATGTGCTCCTTCACATAGTAGTGGAGCATTTTTGCAGCTCAGTCAGCATAAGTGAATTCAGTGTTTTTGACTGTCTTTTGTCTAACCTGAGTGGAAACCTCCCTGTTTAGACAACCCAGCACCTTCCCCTTGCGAAAAGACCACACTGAAGGCCCACCCCTAATTTGTTGTCTCATTTAGCCTGAAGGGAAAGTCCTCCCAACTCCAGAGCAGAAGCAGTGCTGTTTCTCTTCAGAGAAACAACTCTACGGTGCTGCGGCGTATACTGCACACTTAATCTAAGACACATTTTTTAAAAACCTCAAGTTATATCCAACATGTGGCAGAAGATCATTATTTTAAATCTTTAAGTCAAACCAGATATCCATTTGGAGGTGGATCTGTCATGATTTGGCAATATGTTCTTTAAGGGCTCAATTTTAACAAGTGTAAAAAGGAATTAAAACTTAGACTTTGAGCTACAGTAATGTGCTGCAATGGTCTCACGGGGGCTTATTGGTTGCCCTTTACTAATGTCCTGCTACTGAAATGATGGGAGATTGGGATGGTTTCTAAAGACATTTGTCCTCTTCTCGTGACTCTGCTAAACTAACCCAGCCAGAAATGCCACAAACTCGTAAAAATACTCCTGCAAAGCATTTCTTTCTTTAAAAAAATGTCCATTGGTACAAGCTGGTTTGTACCAAGTGTCAGGTATTAAAAACATTTGGAAGTGGGATTTGCAAGGTCTTTATACTCCTTCCATTTCACTTTATATGGGCAGAACAACACGCCAGCATTATGTTTTGGCCTTCAGTCCCACTTCCACTGAGTTCGCTTTACCAGGTTAAGGTGAACCTCTTTGTCCTGTCATTTGGTCCGTCTCCCATCTCCGCATCTGACTGCTGTAGAGTAGGTGGCTGAACGAGGAAGATGAATGGGTAAGTGAGTTCATCACACAGCTCTTCTCTGGTGGGAAGCATTCCCACCAGGGACACTAGCTTCCATCATAAGAGAGGACAAAACCACTTCTGAGACAGGTTGTTCAGATTTCGAAAACACAAAGAACATTAAGATGCTCTACCCTCCATAAGTAGGCTTGGAGAAAATAGAAATGAACTCTAAAAAAAAGTCTTAAGAAAGAAATGGCCCCACACAGGCCCAAGGTAATTGAGACAAGTGCATTTACCTGAAACCTTAACTGTGCCGCTACCAAGAGACAGCACAAACAGTCCCAGTCTTGCAGCCCTGCATGTGATACCAAAAGACAATTTGTGAAACAAACACTACTGGTATGGGAAAGTGTTTGGGAATGTGATACAATTGTATGACAACTGTGCCTTAAAATTAGAGGTGTCCAACAGGACCAAATCTGGCGATAGATCTCACTACAGTGCCTGGGGTATACTAACCTGTGCATGAACTTAGGCAGGAGAGAATTATATCAATTAAGTCTGCATGTCACAGTAAATTTTAATTTCCTCAAAGTCCAGGTGATCTGCACTCAATTCATCTAGTCCAACTTCCTAAAAATGCAAAAATAAAACAACAACAACATAAAAAAACCACAAAACTTACTTTCAGGACAGTGTAAGTCATATAAGCTAGAAAACAGACCAACTTTTGATTGGACAGATGAATTGTTAAGAAATTCCTTGTAAGTTATATCCTCCTTTCAAAAAAAGATCTTTTTTCTCTTTCCATTTTTAATACAGTTGCTGCTTAAACTATATTTTGAAGAAAATAAGCTACAAATGTCCCTAGTGCTTATATTACAATATCTATTTTCTGTTAGGAATGATGATTTTATACTCTCAAAATTTTCTGTGTAAATTCAAGATTAGTATTTGAAGTTAGCATACTTAAGTAAATATTTAAAGAAATAAAGGAAAAACAGCAAATGTTTGTAGTGGTTACCCGACCTTAGGCTCAAAACCTGTTATAGATTCAACATTATTTGTTTCTCCAATACAAGTATCACAAATACAATCCATCCAGCAGCTTGGGAAGCTATGCACACAGAGAGATTTTTACCTTCAGAGAAGAAATTGTGGTGTTTGATCTTGAGTAAAGATAAGTAAAAATAAAGTAAAAGTTAAGTAAAATCCTGCTGCTGCACTGAAAATAATGCTGGCAGGTCGGTATCAAGGACCAGAGAAGATGACTGACAACTCTTTGGCAGAGTAAAGTTTACACTGAGAGTTTACAGTGAAAGTTTATATTTGCAGAGCGTATTCTATGCTCTGTTTCCTGCATCAGATGGCTCTTACTAGCCCATCTTTCCTCCTAAGGCTTGTCTAAAATGTCAGTTATATAACTTGTTGAGAGGTTATTAGCAGCATGTACAGACTGTGCTGTGTTGCAGGTGTCCGGGTTTATTATGAAAAAGTAATTGCAGATTACAGAATCTCAAAGTTATCTSTCTCTGCTTTCAGCTTGGCCTCTGGGTAACACGACGCTCCCAAACCAGCAGCTGTTGGACCCCCCCAACACAGCAAGGGGCTAGGCTCTGCTCTCATATTCTGCAGTGCAGTTTTGTTATGCCGCGGAAGTTTCTGGAAGTCTAAAGCACRTGAGCGTGTGGTGGAGTTACTGGAAACCTAGAGGATATGAGTGTTTTTTGGCACTGAGATCTCCGTGAGGTGAGAGCAGGCAGGTATGTTTTCCCCGGTGAGCAGACCGATTCGAASGCTGCAGAAAAGGCAAACTGCCATATGGAGGTACCCAACAGGCTCCAGCCATGCCACAGATTATCCTTTTGTTAATGTCAATGCAACTGCCAGTGCAGTTTCTTTTTCCTATATGCAAGCAAAAAACAGTGGTCTATTGGGAATAACATAATGCACTTGGTGGATGCCTTTCACAGCTAGAAATTCCTTGCATCTAATTTTTATTTTAAGCCTTGGTTGAAACAGTATGCAGGCCAGAAGGGCAGTTCAGGCAGAACAAGAGACTCAGCGACCAGCTCTGTTGGAACCCTTAAAATAATGTTTTTCTTTGTAGAAACACAAGCTTAATTGTGTACTCCCTACATTTGATTTTGAATGATCCTTTCCATCCTCATTATTAAAGATGCTGCCAGGATTTCCACTTGTATTAACTATTTGAAGTAAATTTGGATTTAGTTTCTTTCCTCTTTACTCCACCTTTGCGAAGCAGGAATTTTTCCTTGCTTACATTTCATTATGTAGGACAGAGAGAGAACAGTTTCAGGTACGGCACAGTGAAACCAGGCCAAAGAACAAGGGAGAGAAGCTCTGCTTTGTCTGATCCCAAATGAATATAGTTGGGCTATTTTAAAACTATGAAAGTTCTTATTTTAAAATTATTTTAAAATATTTATTTTTCAAATGGGTCAACAGTGTTTTGCTTTTTTATGGTATATCCAAAAACCCTGAAAAGATTCTTCAAACTATTATTTTGCAGCATTATTTACTTTTGCAATATTAGTAGTATCGTTTGATCCTCCCTATGTTTGTTATACAACTTAATCATGATCTACACTGAATTTACAGTTTGTATGAATCTTAAGCAGGTCTTTCCTCAAAATTCATGTTAAAATCATGTTATTAGCTTTTATTAGTTCTCTTGTAGATTACAAAAATATAAAATACTTACACTCAGTTTGTGTATTTTAAAGAATTCTGTCTTGTTTACAGACTATAAATGTTTACACAGTATAAATAAACTTGGGCAAGTGAAAACACTTGGAATATGACCTGGCAAGACTATGTTCTTAATTTTAATGAAATCAAATAATCTGTTTMTTTTCATTTTTTCCTTTCCTTTTCATACTCACTAACCACTCGCTACATCCGCACAATTTGTAAGAACGGAGTACAGGACCTCTCCCTCAGCTTCCACAAGAGTGCTTGGGAGACCAAGGGCCCCTCGTCTTCGACAATTTTCAGTAGGGAAACTAACTCCGAGAAATGTTAAGCATGGAGGCAAAATACAAGAGAGAGAAATCAGGTTAAAGCAAACACAAAAGTTGTTTGACAGAAATACACCACTCTGTTAGAGCTTTGACACTGATAGCAAAACTTTGCCAGAATTCCCTGCTCGAGGTAGATTGATCAACATCACTTTGTGCTAGGTAATGTACAATGCCAGAGTAGTCTAGACTGAAGAACATGCAAAAGAAACTGGGGGGCTAGATAAAGTGAGAAAACTGTAAAATGCATTTAAACAAAACCAGTGGAGAGCAGSTAAGTACATCTGTTTGAGCTATGTCCCTGTTTGCCAGAATGCCAAGGAAGACACAAGACGGTTGCTTCTGGAAGCTTTATGATTTTTTCCTAACTTTGTGTACACAGTGATTGCCACATTAAGGTTTATGGACCACTGGGTAGCTGTGAGGACATGGTAAGTGCTCTGTGGAAATGTTGTATTCTCGAGTGCTTTAGAGGAAAATAATAGAACTCAGGTAAGCTTGATAACAGGAGCGCAGAGTGGTCTCTCGTCATTGAAGAGTAATAATGGTCTGATGGTCTAAAAAATTTGGAAACCTTTATGGAAGAGATGTTTTCCACTCTGGTTTTTTTCAGTTCACTGATACTGATGATGACTATAGCTACTTTCTGAAAGAATTTGCTTCTTTTTTAAGAAATCCTTTCCACACAAAAATAAATTTCTGACTTTACTAATTTGTGTCCTCCATCCAATTTGGTCAAGTCATTTCACAGCTCTTGAGAAAAACTGTCATTCATAGGTTATGATAATATTAATACAAATTGAGCCTAATAATATGTAACAGGTCTCCAAAGGAAAAAGGAGATCTTGGCTTGATGGTGTTTGCCGTGCTGCGTACGGTGCTATCATGCTGGACATAGAAAAGATTGCACCTTCCAGCAGTCCTAGCCAAGGCTGAAACACCAGAGTTCTCTATAACAGCTTCACAGGTTTGCGACTTCTCTTTACAGAACCCATTTTCCTCAGTTATCTTGTGTATGTGTACATTTAAGCCTCTGTATTTTAAGTCTGACAGTATCTCAAGGTTTTCCAGCCCTGAAATAATAAGCAAAGTCTAGGATCTCAGTGACTTAGATCTTGGTGACTTTTGAGGAAAGGAAAACCTTTTAAGTACTGTTAAAAAAAAAGAAAAGCAGATGAAAGTACTCTAAAACAAAAACAAGAACAGATAGATGGCTCAGGGGGGAAAGACATGTAATGAAAGTATTAGGCTGTTGCCTGTGGAATAGATGCTTCTCAGACAAGGTCTCAAGAAGGAACAGAATCTGTGTTTCTTTGTCCTCAAAACAAAAGGATCCTCTTCAAAATCTGAAATATGAGGAGGCCATTTCCTGAAAAGCAAAAAGTTTTGGAGCATTAATAGAGAGATCTTGAAAGACTCTTCAGAGACATGGAGCGGAGCTTCAAGAAGGCAATGCTGTCATGCCAACAAGCAGAAAAATCTGAAATGCAATACAAGGAGCACATGACCATCAACACCACAGCTAAACAAGGAAGAAAACAGTTTGCAGAAAATGAAAAGGGAAAACAAAGCACATGCCAAACAAGGAACAATGCCACTGATGTGGCAACTGGCATAAGAACAGAAAACATCCTGCAATTTGCAGATCTTCTGCTGAAATATGCCAGCAAAGGAAACACAGAATACAGTCACAATGTGGGAACTCCGTAAGTGAAGGAAAAGAGTTGTTCATAGAAGCACAAGTAAAGGAAGAAGCAACAAATACAAATACTTACGGCCTGCCTATACACGGCATACAAGTGAAACCTAGCAAAGCAAGTGAAGTCAACAACAGAACTTCTGGAACACAGAGATAAGTGTAAAGCATTCAGCTTAAAAATTCAGGGTGAGAGTATGTTTATCTGAAGAGGAATGAATCCCAGCCCTAGGGAAACACAACCTGGGTATTGTCACCAAGGGGAATCAGAACTTGAGCAGGAATGAGCTGCCTTTTACCTCTGTTGATCGGAGCAACGACTCATGTGGCAAACTGGAAGCTGTATGGCAAGCCATGGGAAGGGGATTGCTCTGGGATCAGGACAGTAAGAAAACAGGAGGATATAGCTTGTTTGTCAGATTAGCCACAGTGTTTGCTAATCTTTCGAGGAAAAAAGGAATGACTGAAGAACTATAAAATGTGACAGCAGATGGCATTATTTGTAGAATCAAAGAATTAGCAAGCTGAGCTGATTCCTTAAAGTCTGTAGGGAAGAAAGGGGGCAGACTCAGACTCCACATTGATCCCAAGGAGCTGAGCAAGAACACGAAAAGGAAATATTTCCACTTGCTTACAAGTAACAACATGTGTGCTGGAAGAGCAGAAGCCAAATTCCTGAACAAATCTGTTGCATTGGCAGCGCTTTGGCAGTTTATCCTGGGCAGGGAAAATTGGAAGTTCTGTATTTTCAGTAATCTGCTTGGCAGATCTGCTGTAGCTTTTGGCATGTGATCAATACCAATAATGGTTCTGCTCACACCACCCAGGTACCAGAAGGCTGTGGGTGCCAAATCACCATTGCAACAACTCTTTCCTCAGGACTCCTGAAGTCACTGAAAAAAAGGCCTCTTGCGGAGCAAGAAGGAGGGGCAGGAAAGAACTGAGAAGGTACAGACCCATCCCACCATATATTTCTGGAGCAACCTTGCATGTCATGTGGCCTTTGTGCCTGCCCTCTGCGTTAGAGAAGTCTCTTGCAAAACTGAGCTGCAAGGACAGAAACGTGCCAGAGAGTGAGGATGTTATTTCAAATACTATGCTGAGGGAAGTTGGAGAAAACACTGCCCTTCTCCTCCCTTTCTCAGCTGTCATGCCACAAGTATGACAAACAGAAACATGAATGACATTTTTCCTGACTACTG
Source organism: Eudromia elegans (assembly GCA_003342815.1). Lineage (NCBI taxonomy): Eukaryota > Metazoa > Chordata > Aves > Tinamiformes > Tinamidae > Eudromia > Eudromia elegans. The sequence continues at coordinate 752,156 of PTEX01000123.1, forward strand.
GAAGAATCACCAGTATTGAGAGGGAGACTGCCAGCTGGTGTAAACTGGTCCAAAGCAGCTTTGCTGACTCACACCGATGAAAGATTTAGTCATACCAATATTTTAAATGAGGCATTAATTAGATAATAAAAAAAACTAAGAAAGCTGAATCCGGCACAGGCAGCATCCCTTGGCACTGTGCTCTCTTCCTCCCCAGAGGCCGTGGAGCTCTGAACAGCAATAGCTTGGAAATCTGTGTGCCTGCTCTTCCTTAGCACGGGCTACCCTGGCCAGCCCTTCGCAGAACCTTCTGCCCATCGCTGCCCTGGGCGCGTGACCCACTYGTGGTGCCTCTGGCTTGGTTGCTGCCAGGTCCTCCTGGCAGCTCCTGCTTCCTTGCTGCTGCCCTGGGTTTGCCTGCCATTCCTGCCACCCAGGCCCCTCTCCCCGGTCGTCTGGCTGATGCTCTGCCACAGCAGCTCCGCTCCGGGCTGGGGAAGACCCGCAGGCACGGGGAGGAGCCCACCGGGGAGAGGCTCCCGCGCGGCTGTGCCCCGGCAGCCGGAGCCGCGGCGGGGCKGCCTGCGTGGGCGCCAGTTAGTGCGCGCCGCGCGAGGGGCTCCTGCGACGCGGACACCTGCCTGCGGGAGCGGCGCGGAAAGCGCCCCGCGCCGCGCAGAGGTCACCGAGCAGCCACTCGATGCTCGTAACTCCTGGTCACTACCCACTTGGGCTGCAATCGAACCATTGACCTAGAGGTGAAAGGCTGTATATCCCATTACCAATCTGCTAAACCATCCAGTCTCCCTATTACTGCAATTTTAATTAACTGAGCCAACGACATGAAAGCTGAAGGGAGGGGGAGAGAGCAAGGAAGCGAGAACATATTGGCTTTTACACAAGATTTGTTTCTTTCAGTGGATTTTGCTTTCTGTTGAGCAGCCCTGTCCTAACCTGTGCTGCCTCTAAGACACTCCTCGATCTGCTGCTCAACACACCACTGAACTACACAGTGTCTGTAACTAACCAAACAGGGAAAACACTGCTGCTGCCCTCTCCTCCTACCGTGGTCACGGGCTGAGCTGCTTCTGACAGCAAGATCTAGATTTTACTCTGAGTATGCCTCATATTAGAATACTTGAAAAATTAAAGGAAGTCCCAAGATGCTAAATCCTGTCCCAGACCATTTTTCTGGGGTGACAAAAAACAAAAACTATTTGCTCTCCAGCTACTAGGTGCTGTGATCCAGCAAAATCCTGCCTTAATACTATCTATACAGTTATAGCAGGGCTGTGCTCAATGAGCAGGAAAGAGGATGTCTGTAATGAGCAGAGTGACCCTAAGCACAGAGTGGCTGGGAATGGCTTCACAGGTTTTTAAAGAGGCACAGAACACTCTGCATCTCTGGGGTGACACCAAGTTGCTGTCAGCTGCGAGGGAGGAAAAAAAAAAGAATTACTACCCATTTGTTCAGATTTTGGCAACATGGCATTTCCCTCATCTGCTCCATGGGTTTTGGTTAGCACCTTCGCAGGTGGTTGGAAACGCTGCAGAAAGGATACTCAGCTGTACAGAAACTCCATGAAGGTCCTATTTCTCAGGTTTTCTCATGCTGGTATCATAGCAGCTTCTGGTGCACTGGGACCCTCAGTAGTTTTCTTTGGTCTCTGTGACCATCATTCAAATGGTGCAAGAAGCTCCTGTGGTTTGAAAAACAGAGGAATCCAGTCATTTGCTCATCTCTGAGCAGTTCTGTGAGCTATTCCTGCCCCTGCGCTTGCGTGCTTACTATCCAGGCATCTACCTTTCCTACTGGCAACATCTAGGCCTCTCCCAAGCCTGAAGAGCTACGCTTGGGTTCCAATATGTGTGTTTGGTAAGTCATGGCCTTACTCCTGTTCTCCTGATGACTCCCCACCATGGTCTAATACCACAATGTAAACAACAGTCAGAGAGCCCCTGCAATGCAGCAGCTCCCCAGTGCCCCGCATCCTGTGCAAACCCTGCTCCTCGCAGGCTGTCCCTGTCTCCAGCAGCGCAGGCACAGGGGGAGGCCGAGCACAGCTTGATTCCAGTCCCCAGCTGTCCGCAAAAGCTGCTCGTTCCACGGGGCCTCACACACAGTTCAGGCCAATCTCTAAAATGGGGCTTCCTAGCAGCAGAAAAAGACTCGCCTGAAAGTCTGTGCAACCCATCGCATACACGAGCCTCTTTGATGCTCTCTTGGCATTTTATTTCAAATGCATTACATGTGTAACTTTGGCAACAGGTCTAGAAAAAAACAAAATGAACAAAAGCAAGCCATAACTAAGCTGTGCTTTTAATTATACCTGTGGTTGGGATAGGAATAAAAGCATTAAGCATGGCTAAGCTATATGTTCCCTCCTAGCTCTTCTTCTTTCCATCTGCCACTTTCTCATATGCTTTGGACTTTCCTCAAGATGCCCTGGCTTGTTCTTTACTAGTCTCCATTTTCCTTTTAATTTTCCAGAAGAGAGCTGCTCTAACCCCTTCTGCTCTGCTGTCCTTCCCTGGCTCCTCTCCTCTTGCTGCAGAAAGAGGCATTAAAGTGTTGCTGTTCAGACCGCAGAGTCCCCGGCACTGTGTGGAAACAAAGCAGAGGTGCCATGGCAGCTTTGCAGCGCCCAGTCCTGAGAACATAAACAGCAATGTCACTGCCAGCCGTTTCATTTTCAGTTCCTGTATCACTCCCACCTGAAGATCTATGTGCTGTTCACTACAACCTCCTGCTAATGTGAGCAGGGGCTGTCATTAATACTACTAGTTTTTATGCTTTTAGACTTTGAGCTTCAAAGTTAATAACCTGATAAGATGAATGAGACAATTCACCCACTTCAGAGCTCTTTCCCAGGCTGCCTGAAAGCTCAGCCTGACAAAGATTTACACTTGGTTCCTGCTTTTAATAATTTGTTTTCATACTCATCATGACTAAAAATATGTGTTAAATGAAGAAATGAAACTCTAGATGCTGGAGCCTTTTCTGTTGCACCAAAGAGGGACGCCGCAGCAGATTCCACAAATGCAGGAGCACTGAGTGCAGAGCGTTGTGTTTGTAACACACACCCACCCTTCTTGCTTGCTTATGTGGGCACTCAAGCATAAGGTGTTTTGCATGCCACGATGCTGATCTAAAACCAGCTGCCACAGAAGATGCATCCTCTATCTAGTGACAGCACACGTTCCCTTTACCTCTGCAGAACTAGCTATGGAAAAGCCTGGGTCTTCCAGGCAAACCTGTGGGCTGCTCCCCGCCTCGGCGAGCGTGCGACGCCGCTCTAGCCCAGGGCTCTCTCTGGCACATGACGCTAATCCGCGGAGAGGGAGCCCTGGCGCGGGGTGCCGCTGCGTGCTCCGCAGAGCGCCGGCGTGGGTGGCGCAGGCGGGTGCCCCCGCTGGGCCCACGCGGCAGGCGCAGAGCGGGCTGCGGGACCCCGCGGCACGAAGGTGTGGAGGACGCTCCCAGCTGGGCGAGAGCACGACGGGGGCAGCAGCCTTCACGCCAGGCAGTGAGGTAAGAGGAAGGCTTCGGTTCCCGCTTGTACCAGWGAGTGCTCCCCATCAGGATGGATCAGAACACTTTGAACGGGAAACGCTTTTGCGTAACTGCCACACTTKGTGTGTTCTCACTGCTTCTCCACCTTCCTCAAGTGGTTTGTAGGTCTTTACACCAGGTGCCTTTTTTTCCTACCTTGCCCTTGTGTTTGAAGGATCTTTAGTGGCCCCTAGAGACACAGCTCTGTCCTATAAAGCAGCTTAACCTTGCATAGTTTCTGCTTTACTTTGATGCTCATCAGATTTGGACTTTTTTTTTCAATCTGCAAAGTATATCACCCAGAGTCACTCCAGCAATGTGGCCCTGGGGCTGGGCTCGCCTTGCATGCAGGTAAGCAGAAAGATGACAAGGTGAGCTAAATACACAGCATGGGGCATGGGGTCTGTTGACTTTCCAGACAAAGGAAATATGGAAACCAGTGGCTGCTTCTGAGCAAGAAGAGAATGATCAGGGCACTATAGCAGTAAAAGCTCCTGGAAAGAAGATACTGTGAGACTGGACTGGTCCCTACCCCAGGGGTTTTATAGGCCTCTTGCTGATTCCAGTTTAAGTTTTATTTCTGTTTTGTCTAGGACCAGTTCCTAGGCACTCGACCGAACCACTCCGCATCATACAAGAAGCATTACCCTGAGGTGCTGAGATGAGCCACCCCCTGACATGATGTGCCCTTCTAGCCCTTGGTTCCTGAGTTTGCCATGCTCAAGCCACATAGCAGGAATCTTGAGAAAGCAAATACAGGCACAGCCAGTGACCCAGCCCTTTCTCCTGTCCCCTCATTTAAATGCTCGCTGTCCCCAGGAACATACAGATGTGACATGCCGCCCTCACCTAACTGACTCCATTCCTGCTTGTTTATTCATAGATCCTATTGCATTGCTGACCTTTCCTTTCAGGTGTGGAGCAGCCGGACCAGACCACCAGCCCCGGGCTGTCAGGGCAGGGAGAAGGTGCTGGCGCAGGCATCCTCTAGATAGGGGGAAGGAAAGATGCTTTATCTGCCTTCCTGGAACTCCYGTTTCCTCGCCCCGGGTGAGGGCAGACCACCCAAGGATGCAGCCACAGTCTGGAGCTCAGAGGAGGGCGAACATCTGCTGGCAAAATATGGAAGGGTGGGAGGAMGGGGCAGCAACCACACAACAGCAAAGCCTCCCACTCAGCGGCAGGGAGTAATCAAGCTCAAGGAATGCCCTTGGTACTCCCAAATCCTTGTATRTAGGATGGCAGGAGAGGAAGCACTCCTGAATACTCACACCCTTAAGAAGAAGCATTCTTCACCCCTTCCACTGGAAGGCTCTCTGTAGATCCCTTAGATCCTGGGAAGTGCCATCTGATGTGCCAGAGGTGGAACGTGTGAAGTACATTATGGTTTGGCATAGAGCTCGTGTTGGGATTCCAGTCTTCACAGTGATCTCAGTCTCTAATTTCAGGTTCTGTCATTTTAAACCTCTACATCTTTGCACACATCTGTTATTAGATTTATATAAGGGTTCCCTGTAAATGAAGGTTTTTGTTTTGTTTTATTTTTCACTTTTTTATTGTTGGTAAAACATTCTTCCTTTGTTCAGCTGACTAGTTTCCATAAGCATCTCTAGGGAAGCAAAGGCCTAAGGACCTGGGCTGCATGGATTGCCAAGCCTATGGGCCGAGGGGTTGAGAAAGGGCAAGCTGGGAAAGGCTGAGGTGGAAAGATGTCAACAGCTATGGTTCATTGCTTGCAAAGCAAAACACACCATGAATAACACCACAAGCACTCAGAATGTAGGCCCTCTTTGCAAATGCACTTCTTTATTCTCCAAGCTTTACCAAAATGAGGAAGAGTTGCAAGAGGTGTTGCTAGCAGTCAGTGCCCATGCCCCATTATGGGTATTTTCTCCTTCCACCTTCTCCCCACAAGTGTCCTGTCCTCCTTGGCCGCAGCTCTCAGYAGTGCAGTGCCAAGGGCAGCTGGCAGGCAGCAACCTGCTAAGGAACAGCCCCAGTGCTAAGCAAGGGCCTGTGCTCGTGCATTCAAGCACACAAAGGCACTTTGTAAAAAAACAGACAACTAAAAATGTCTGCTTTTCTTGCCTTATCAGTGTTTTCCCTAATCTGTTCTACTTGTCCCACATCAGTCTTGAAACATTAGCATCATCTCATGTATTACATTATTTTTAATCAGTAATTTGGGGTCTCAAAACTGTTAAACAAAAGTTGTGTGATATAACAAAAGAGAAGGAAACTTTTTATTTCTTTCAAGTTCACCTCCTCCAATAGATTTCAGGAAGTGTTTTCAGGCTGTGAGACCCCACAAAGCAAACTCTTAGGAGCCACTCAAGGAAGAGGGTTTTTCCACCAAAGTTACTAAATAAGGGTTTCTGCAGCACAGGACCACCTGTGGCTTCTGCGGGCATCTTTACCTGCCACTTCCTCTCTCTCTGGATGCCCAGAGAGCTCCCCAAGYCACGGTGAACACTTGTGCTTCGCTGTGCTAGGATAACATTCCCCCAGATAAGAGGGGATATGTGTTTATGGGCTCACAGGTGGCTACCTATGAGCTCTGCTGTGTGAATTTCTGCCAAATACAGACTCTGAAAGGGGGCTGTGGCTCTAAGTTCTTGTCCTTTTCCATAATCTCCCCATCCCTGTTGCTGTTTAAGCTAAGTTACGCTGCTTGTAAATTTAAGGGGTTACGGTTTCAWACACGGATGGCCTCCTAGCTCCTTCTAGACAGTTTTTCCTCACAAATTCCCATAAGGAAAATGACTTCCTCTTTACTGACACAGATGACAACATGAAGACCTTCTAGCATTTGATCACACTTCTAAAAATAAATAGCCATTATGCTACAGTGCACTAACTTCTACAGCAGTATCCCAATAGAAGACCAAAAAAAACCCAGTTTGAGACTCTGTGGTGCCTTGTGCTGCTTCCATTATCACATCCAGTGMTATCTAATTATATCACCAAATAGAAATGGCTTTAGAAGTACTATGTTCAGTGACATAAAGGGAGCTGCCTTTACTGGCTGCATTGATTTTCACAAGATAGGTGTGTTTTTKACAGAAATAGTGCATTTCATAAACAGAAAAGAGCCTAAGCTCAGTTACTTGCAGTGTGAAATTTGTCCAAAACAGCATAAGGAGTTACATTTTGACAACAGAAGAAAAGCAAAAGAGTAGGTTCATATAGTCTGATAACTCAAAAGTCCATTTTATAACTTGTGGGTTGTATGATGCCATGTGTGAGTCTTCCCTTACAGATTTTACAACATGCTGCTTAAGGTAGCTTTTTTAACCTTACAGCCACCACCCTGTTTTATCATTTACATGTGTTTTGCTTGCAAAATAAGCAATTAGAAAAAGAAAAAAGGCTCAAAAAGACAGAACTGCTTTTGTGTGGAGATAGTGGTATAGCTGTGTATCCCTGTGYTTGCTGTATAGCTTATATTGCTTTCTTTTAAATGTTTAGGTTAATTTCCTGCTCAGAATAGACCAATCCCTCACCAAAGTAAAGCCCATGTCAACTTTAGCAGGAATGTTTTCAGAATCTCCACCTGGGAAGACTATGTCTCTGAGTGGGAAAATAAACACATTGGCCTGCATTTGGTTCACTTGCTATTTTCTCTGCTGACAACGCTAATTGTTCTGTCAGTTGGGATGATGATTGTTTTCAGCACCAGGTCCTGAAAGAAGCAGAAGATAATGTTGCCTTTTGTTAGTATCTAGGCTCAGAAAATGTGGTATTACCTAACTTTGCTCATGTTTAGAGGGCTAACTTGGAAATCAGGGTTAGATGAATAGTATCTCCCAAATGGTCAACAGCTGGCATGGATAAAAATAACTTTCACTGTGTCTTTCTTTCTCCTTCCAATTTCATATATGCTCCTAAAATTCTGAACCTGSACTTCTGCCTTTTGAACACTATACTCTCAATTGTGAAGTGATGGCATTTTACMGAACCATAACAGAGCAAGGCCAGACTTGTTCTTTATATTGTTTTGCACAATGCTGATTAGTATTCACGAAAGSTATTTTGAATAATGTATTTTTTTCTTACAGATGAAGACTTTTTTTCTAAAGCTTGATTTCTGCAGAACTCTTAGAGCACCAATAGGAAATGCCAGTGAGATTTACCACAAAGTACTGGTTCAAATCAGCCTCAGTTTTGTAAAATTGCTAGTATAAAGCAGATCAAAACCTGTAATCAATAGTTGGAATTACTTAGCCAAACCTCTGGACCACCTAGATCCACATCTGTACAGATAGTTTTTTTAAAAACATGATCAGAGTAGCAATGCTGGAATATAGCACAGGCACCTTTCTGAATATGTAGAGAACAGTTCATTGTGGCTTTTCCAYGGAAAAACAGGGTTTTACTGTGATGACAAATAGAGGAATTCCCATGAGGGAAGGCAGCACTGAACTTTTGCCTGTTTTGGGGGACATCTGCCCACCACTCTGGGCACCATATGCAATCTTGCTCCTTGCCAACTTCTCTGTTAAAATTGCAGCCACTGGCTCTTACTGCATGTCCTCACAGTGCCTGCAACAACAGGAAGCTCTGAACAAGATCAAAGCCACTAGCACATCAAGTCTAGTAAATAATAACAATGGTGATATGGCGGCGTGTATATGAAACGGCTGCCTTGTTCTGAAATAGTTGTCATGTGAGTTACCATAAGCAGACCATCTAAAAATTAACCCATCTATCTTTTATAATGCGTCACATCAACATTGCCATCTTACGCTCCACATGTGCCATAATTTTCAGAACCAAACAGCTGCTTTAAGAAACATTTGAGCATACATATTACAGATATACACTCTAAATCATTTGCTAGGAATATAATACTGGTGAAAATCTGCAGTTCTGAGTGCTTAATTCTCTAACCTATGAAAAGAGTATCTTCTGCAGAAAAAAACTCAGTGTGTTAAGTTCTGATATCTTACTCTACTATGGRTCTAGGATTAAGTGTTTTATTATGTTGGATATATATATATAGTGCATATCTATCCTCCACACACACATCTAACACATACAGAAATAAGACTGTGGGTGTGGGAATGATTTTGTGGGCTGTATATTGCTGCTTCAAATTACTGGATGATTATGTAATTTATCATTAATGTGTGTGGTTTTGTTTTGCTGCAGGGTGGTTCTTCCTGTTAGAATTTTTCTTTAAAGCACTGATTACAATGCCAACGGATATGGATAGCCATCCTTCAAATGAAAATAAAAGATTATTAATGATAATGAAGACACCTCTTTAGTCCTGCTAATAATGGGTGAGTTTGTTTGTTTCAGTCTTGTTTAATAGGCATTAACCTTGCTAGCAGGGAAATCAGTCAACTAATAACTGATTCAGTCTCTCCTCTTTGGATAATGAATATTGGCCACAACTGGAGTTAACACACYGAGGTGGTCAGAGATGAAATACAARGSCACAGGGACTGCTCAAAGCACAGAGCAGGGGCAGAGAGCCATGACTGAGAGTTTTGCYGTATCACATCATTACYRAGGAGGTCAAAATCTGAAGATTTTSATTTGTCATGTGTGAGGTGGAGATTTGGTAGTCTTTATCTCAGTTCCCTGTCCAACAGGGAATACAATAGTAGAGGTACAGTTTATCAGTCTACATAGCTACTGCATAAAGCTTCTGCCTTTGCTATCTTGCTCTCTTTCTTCATTGTCATTGGGTCTTCTCCGCATATTTCATCTCATAASTCTTCCCTGTCCTGGTTCTTTCCCTTTTCCACTACATGCCAATGCTTCTCTGGCCCATTTGCTCTCCTTACCTGTTATCACTGAAGTTTTACTGAACTTAAACTGAGATACTAAGATTTAAGTGACTCTCCGTTTGCTTTTGTGTCAAGGAAAATGTGCAGCATCTCACACCAGGCTAATAGCTTGTATCATCTTCTTACTTTATGAAATAAAAGATTGTTGRAAATTCTGAATGGGCTCTAGACAATCTGTTTTTAATACAGATATCTGATTTTTTTGGCATAATACTCTTTCAAGATAATTTATGAGAGAAATAATGTCAGTACTTAATCACAGTTCATTATTAAAGTTTTTATGTCTTCTGACATCCAGAGCTGACTTTAACACAGAATTTCTTCATTTTCTGTTCATATTTAATAGACCACACAATATTTTTGCAAGATGCAAGGGCAAGTAAATAAAATAAAAATATAAAATAATAACAGAARGTAGAACTTGCCGTTCTACCCATGCATGCTGACAGATCAGTGTCATTTTAATGGGATGGGATGGGATGGGACATGGGTTAGAGAGTTACATATTTACATTTTATTAGCAGAATAGCAGTGGACTTCCTCACTGTTTTATACTGGCAGTAAGCTGCCCTATCACAAATGGCTACTTCATTTTCACACTGAATTAATCCTGTTGACAGACATGACATATTTTTGCTGCTGGGTTATGTTGGGTGTTGTTGATAGACTGATTTATGATTGAAGGAGATTGTGAGTGCTGCATTTTGACTTTAAGGGCCTGTCAAAATGGCCCAGGGTAAGTTACATCCCTTCTCCATGATGGACTCATGCACTAAGGTATCGTGGGGTTCCCACCCGCGCAGTRTCTGGGACCCAGATTTGGAAAGTTGCATGGTAGTCAGAATTAACACTGCACTTTGATACTTTTTGCTCAAATTTCAAGCTATGTCTCTCCCAAGCCCATAACCTGTTTCAAGACATGACTTTTTTTTTTTTTTTTTTAATTTTACCTCCCTGGTTAAGTCGATTTTTTGTTTGTTTGCTTGCTTGCAAATTTTGCATAGACAACATAGGTTTTCCCATGCATCCACGCGGCAGGTAAAGCTCTCAGCCAGGCATGTCTCATGGTCTGAATGCTGCAGGACCTTTTCTGTGGCCACGACGGATACCGCCTTGGCCCATACCTCTTTCTCCAAAGGCTTCTACAAAGATTCTTCTCACTTTGACCCTCCCATCTTCCCTCTTTCCACCTCTCTGTCGGCTCCTGCCCTTCTAAGGCACCAGATACCAGCAACCTACTCGTCATGTTGCAAGGTCTTCAAGACCTCTCTGCATGCCACTGCTATTCCTGCCCGTGCAGGTCCCTGACATGAAGGAGAAGTGTTGGCAGTGGGTGCAGCTGRGTGATTTGGGGTCCCTTCCCAAAGTCCATGCCTGCGTGTGGGTGTCTCCCAAAGGGCTCACACGCTGGGCAGGCCCTTTGGGGAGGCAGTGGCAGCTTCGGCAAGGCAGAGGCACTGAGTGTTTGCTGTTGCTATTAAACGTGAGCAAAGAGGTTAAAACAGCCTCAATGGCATCTGAAATACTAAATAAGAGACCCATTTCAACCCCATTCCTCACTGGAGGGGATACACTAGTATGTTTCTTATTTTTATTTTCCTTATAGCCTGTTAAATTGACTAATAAAGTCAACACAGAGTTCTCTGTGTGGCTTCAAAAAACTCGGTAATTTTGTTAGAAAACGTTGAAATCCAACCCCAAAGTATTCAGCCCAAATATTTAGTTAAAGTAACCCTGTGGGTTAATAAACTAAACAAAGGCAAACCATGCAAAACTGCTGCAATGAAAACCAGGCTTAAATAAACGAAGGAAAGTTTATAAGAACCCTTTAGCTGGAAAAAGCCAGGGCGAAGGAGAGCTGCGGAAGGTTTAATGTGAAGCATGTGACGGCGGGGCTCATTCGCAGGTACCCGCGCCCGCCGAGGCTGCAGAATACCCACCTCTCACATGGCAGCCTCCATTAGGTCAGTTAGGCACCGCGGTGCTCTTGAAGCATTTCTCTTATGTGAGAGAGTTTTTGCGCTAGTTAATGACAGCTACATGACCGGTTTGCTATGAGGGCCGAGTCTTTTCCAAAAGTCAAGGAGATTAAAACCGAGCMGTTTAGATGTCTTTGCTCAATGTTATCAAACCATCTTTGGGATGCTGGCAGTTTGGTAGCAATTCTAATCATTGCTGTCATACAAGTTAGGCTGTCTTGAAAGCAACATCCACAATTGTTTTTCTGATCACACAAAGGGCATGGGACTGGTGACATGTTTTTCTCTAAGGAATAATGGCCTTGCAAAATTATTTTCTTTTGCATTATATCCCCAAAGAAGCAGCCGGGGAGGAGAGCGCTGGAAAAACAAGCCCAAAAATAACAAGAGATTGTTTAAAGTTCTCTTAGTCGCTTTTCATTTTCAAGAAAAGCTGAATAAACAGCGGCGGCCCCGCCTGAGCGCATGGGGAGCAGGTTAGTGATGGAAGCAGCGTGCGGGGGGAGAGAGAGGAGGGGGCTCTGCCCTTTCCCAGTGCTCAACTTTCCCCTTTGCAAGCAGGAGCTGCGTACAGCCCAGGGAGCACTTTATTTACCGTGTACAGAGGAAACAAGTCAAATTTTAAATTAACCTTGAGTCATGCTGGGAATAGACCAGACCAAATGTTGGGGGAATTCCTTTATTCCTCYCTCTAATATTTTTCTCTAATTCCACTACTTAACCATCAGCCAAGGAAATGAACGGTCCATTTCAGTGGCGGGCCACGATGAAATKATTTCCTTTAGAAAGAAAAAAGAAGAAGAGAAAGATGGACTAAGCAACTCAGGGCAACAAAGCTTTACAAGGGGAGAAGAAAGACTCAGCTAAAACACGACACATTTATCTATCAATTGCTAGACAAGACAAAGAAGGCTTAACAACAGTTTGAAAAGAGTGGCCTGTGAATGGTTACTATTCAATTTGTATTTTATTCCCCGCTGGTCATGGAATTGAGATCAGAAGAAAAAGTGAAAACACATGGCTGAGGTCAGTAGGATCAGAGAACCACCACATACAGCAAAGGGAAGGAAAAGCAATGGGAACTTGTGTGAAGAAATGGATTATATAAACAGAGCTTACCATTGCCTGCACCCCATTATCCTATAATTTACACTGCATGGGAGCATAGAAATATATTAAACTAGCGATAGGTTTCGCCRTTGCTTTCTGCCAATCAATCCTACTCTATACTTCCAGCCATGTTTAGAATTCTTGGGCTAATGTGTTTATTTTAAATATCACAGGGAAATTATGACATCACCAGCAAATAATGCCGGGGCCGCTGCCGCCTTTTGAAGCAGGCAGCAGCGAAACATGACTTTAATTACATAATCACTTTGAAACTGTAATTATATAATAAACGAGGAGGATTAAGCGGGAAGTATATAGTACATTAAAAATTGCTTAGGTCTTGGGAAAACAAACGGAGCACACAATGAGAAATGCTTGCTCAGGGGCTGCCCGATAAGCCCGGCCTGGCGCGCACCGCCCGCTCCCTGCGCCGCGCAGCCCTCGCGCGCGCTCCCTGCGCGCAGCGGCCCCGTGCGCGCTCCCCGCGCGGCCGCGCGCACCTGCGCGCCCCGGCCCGGCTGGCGCGGCCCGCGGCGGGCGGCGGCGGCGCTCGTGGAGCTGCGGGGCAGGGCAGGGCRGGGCGGAGCAGGTCAGGAGCTGGAGAGCACGGAGCTGCAGGGACAGCGCGGGGCGGGGGGCAGCAAATGCCGTATCCGAGGGCTGGGGGGAGAGAATGGCCTGTGTGGTGACACGTGAGGGGACAGGGCACTGGGGATTGAGAGAGTGGCACCAGTCCAGGGTCCTCGCTTTCCTCTGGGCACCCGAGCCCAGGGTACTGTCTTGGGGATGTGCTGCTCCAGGACACTGCCTCGCATCTGGCCTTGGGGCAGAARAGGCAGGAGGCTCCCTGCGAAGGGCTGGCAAAGCCAAAACCTGTGGTCCCGGGAGCCGTSGGTCCCTCAGGGAGCCATCCAGTGGCTCCTGCCCAGGTGGAGCCACCAGCTCACTGCAGAGCAGACCAGCTCCCCAGAGCAGTGCAGAGCAGCCAAAGCAGTGTCACTGTCACCAGGGCAGGTCATGTGCACACACAGATGCAAAGCAAGTCCCAGGAGACAGTCTAGTCTGGGAAAGAGGCCTTTCCTCAGATCCTAGCTCTGCGCTCATGCCTTCTCAGGAATATTTTTTTCATGTGACTTTTTTGTTTTGTTTTGTTTTCCTCTGGATGTCATGTTARTTAAGGTGGAAGGATGAGCGCTCTCTGTTAAAATGTGAAGGAGATTGCAGTGTGATGCTTGTGCCGCACACATCTGCAGTAGTCCCTGAAGGAACTGGCAAACCCCAGATGGCACCGGTGAGGCTCAGGTGGTGCACCTGGACACATAAAATGGGCCTCATCCACAGTGCTTAAAGAAAATAGCACAAGACAGTGGTCACAAAGGGAGGAAGACAAGATGTGATCAGGCTCACAGCGAAGGGATGTAGCTCCTTGTGACTCCCAAACTCCGCATCAGTGTGTGCAGGGCTCACAGGGCAAGTGAAACACCAAGTGACCTGCACAGCAGCCAGTCTRCTGCCTGTGCCCGCCACCTCGCCACTGTCTGACACCAGCTACACCCCTAGAGGGGCCCTGCCGGCAGCCCAGGTCCCCTCTAGGGTGAAASTCAGGACAGTTGGACATTGGGAGCACCTGCCAAAAAAAGGAGGGAATAAATAGATTTGAATTGGGAAAGTCAGTCACCTACACCCCAGGCAGCACGGCAAGGCAAAGAAACATTCAGGAGCCAAAGGCCAGCAAATGCCATACCAGAGRGCTGGAAATTTTTTCCCTGCCACATTACTGCTAACTGCTGTCATCCCAGGACACAGGCCTGGGGAGAAGCTAGTTTCACTCAGCCTGGWGCTTTTTACTCACTGCATAAACCAGATTCTTTTAGAATATCACAAGAACAACGATAGCATAATGATTCATATTTGTATAGCTTATTTTATTTAAGCATTTCAAAGCCCTGTACAGACAAGGTTGCAAAGTATTCTTGGAGTAGCAGTGTGGTTTGTTTGCTTTACATTTGCTAAGATATATGTGTACGCTTGTACAAATGAGAAAGAATGAAAAATAGTTTAAGTAGACCTTTTCCTCTGTGCATTTTTTTTCTCCATAAATTCTGTGCATTGCAAAAGTATCACTGGTAGTTTCACAAGTGAAAGAAATTCATCTGAGAACTACACTGARCATCTGTATTATATGATATAATCAAAAACATGTATTCTTATTTTGGTTTAATATAGGTTTATACAAGGTTCATTTAAATTTATTAGAAATTGTTTAGCTTACAGTGAAATAAATTACTCTGAGTTTACATGTCCTTCTACAGTTTTTCATTTGACCTAAGGAAAAACAACAGTGAAGTTGCTCCAGCAAGAATAATGAGCATCTGGCAGAAACAGAGGAAAACCTCTTCAGTGTGTGTCCCCTCTGAATGTGCCTCAGACCTGCCAAAACTCTGTTTTTGCTCTGCATTCAGTGTCACCTGTGTGTGCCCAAGACACCGTCGCTGKCAGAGAGAAGGAAGAAGATGTTCAGGTCTGATATGCCCCCATGCACTGATCATAATGCAGCCAAACGAGCTCACTGCTCCACCAGTACATAGGCTCTYCCTGCCTGTGAAATCTAAGTACTGGGAAGCTCTAGCTCTTGATGGATCCATCTGGGCCCATTCAGGCACTCACAAGAATATCAGCAGGCAAATCAAAGGAAGTGAAGGGGAAGCCRTAGCAGCTCATGTAGTCATAGTGGAGAACTGCCATACTACTCATTTATTTCACCTGAGGTCCTGCTACAAAAAGGCTGGGATGCTGAGCTAGGAGGAACAAAAGAAGTAAATGCAATGCCTATTCCTCCCATAGTTCATAGTCCGGTTACCAAACACCCTCCCTCAAGTTTACTAAATGATGAAAAGAATTAGACCAAAAATGGAGAAAGCTAAGGAATTGGTAAGCACATTTCCCTTATTAAAAGGCAGCACATTCAAAAATCTCCCCTGGATATCCCCAGGAGTTGTTCTTTCACAGAAAAGGCTTGCCAGGCCTCACAAAGCATGGGGGAGCAGGTGCGCTTTCAAGGCGGCAATGTCAGCGCCATGTCTGGAACTAGAACCCACCAGAGRAGACAGACAGGTTGCTGCTTTTCACTGCACATCTGCCTCTACAGAGCAGGCAGTCCAGTCTGGAGTTATTCAATAGGAAAAAAAAATGGTGAATTTCTGACAGTGAGAACTTGTCTAATGAGAAATTATCTAATGTAACTAAGTCTGGGATATAGTTAGCTTTAATTAGCTTTAAGCCTTTTGTAGACATTTGTCTTCCAAAATACTTTTTGAAAAGCTTTTAGTGCATAGGGAAGAGTTTAGAAAAACTGAAAATGCCATTTTACCCGGCAATGAGGAYATTCATGTGGAGGGTTCTCCAGAGTATTTGTCTGAATGGAGTCTCTGCAGGCACTAAACACTCCTTGCAGATGAGCCCTAAGGACTCTTCATCCCCCCTGTAGGAATACGCATTTTGTTGCTTGGGATTTTGTAGCTACTAAGATAGAGATAAAAACCCGATTGCCCTTTGATTGAAGCAACACCTTCCCCTTGCAGTCAAGATATAATTATTTTTTTCCCTAGATACCATAAATGACAATGAAAGTGTCTTTCGATACTTTAGTGTAGGCAGARTGACCTAATTTTCTCCAAACTCAAGACTTTAAAATAATAACTGTTCCACTATTAATAAGACTGGAACAGGATGAAACTCTGTCCGAACATGATTAAATTAACAGTCCACCAGCGAAATACATTTTATGAGACTTAGAGGTCTTTTAAGAAAGAGTTGTAAATTATATCCAGGCATTAGCTTTTTCCTTCAAAGTGTCTCCATGGATCTGGAGCTCTCTATGGCTCAAGGCCTAGATCTATCAAGTATGATAGCGTCCAACAGTACTGAGCAAATTTTAAATAGCATGTTTAAAATAGCAAGTCTTAAATAATTGGAGGCATGGKTTTTTTATACAAAAAGTCCCAAGCTCCTCATCGAATTATTCCTCTTGCTGGATTCACCGGAATATCCTTAGACAGAGGTGCACAACAGACAGTAAATAGTTTCAATCTTTTCCAGTTTGTGGAGCCATAAAAAATATCCCCCAGAACTTCTGGTACTCCAACCCTGTATGTGACTCTGCATCCCACACGTTTGCTTTTCTTCGTTGTCACTCACAGTCCACAGGGCCATACACATCTACAGACCACAAGCTGATAGAGCAAATTAAGTGGTCAGTCCAAGCCTGGGAACAAAAGTGAACATCCATAGAGGTCATGGAGGAGGGTCTCTTTCACTTTCCTCTTTATAGAAGTGTTTGGTTTTAGAGACATAAACCTTCCACTTGGGAAGGCATTTCTCTCTTTGAAGCCTTGTCAGAGGCTTTGTTTTACCTTGTCAGAGGCAGTGCATGAGCTGAAGACAATTTTTGCCTWCTAGAGCAAAACTGAGCTCTTGGCTGGAGTTAACCCATTCCCAATACCACCTATTGTGCATTATTTAATTATCTCTCTAATGGTTCTTTGATGTCACACGATCAAAATCAGTTAAATGAGGATAGATATCACAAATCCTTGCTCTTTCTTAACAGCATCACTGTTTTCCCCAGACTGACAACCTCAGACATGCTCACCTAGATCACACAGCTTGCAGAGACAGCTGAGCAGAGGCCCATCCTCCCCAGCAAAAAAGCTTTAAATGCATGGTGCTAGAATGGAGGAGTTTGACCCAAATCTGCATTCTGTGACTTTGTGAAGCCTTTGAAACCAGACTCTTAAGTGGGATCTGGTCCAAATAACCCAGTCAGTACCCAGTTCTGAAAACATAATAAGGGTATCCKGGACTGTTAGCCTGGATCACTACAATCATTGGTTCTGCTTTGCGTTTAAAAGACCCCCTAAGTCATAAAAGGTTATGTTGAAGAATCACCTCCTTCTGGCAGAGGGAAACAAGCCAACACATTGCACTGGAAGCAGATTATGTTATTGATATCTTACAGATAAATAGCACTTATTGCACCARTATCACCCAGCAGGCAAAAATCATAATAGAGGACAAATAGTGAAAACAAATATAYTTAAACATAACCACATGTGTTCTGTGATTCCTCAGGACTAAGTCTTCGAAGTAATAATATTATTTGTAAAACACCTCCTTTGGCAAAATACCGGCAGTGCAAATATTGCAATAAAAATGTCATTTAGAATGTTGTGTAAAATCATTCATGTAAACCTCCAAATGTGAARAGAAAGTAAAGGAGCCTGATGTGGACAGAGAAAATGTGGCTGGATACTGGTGAAAGATGTGAGGTCTAGAGGGAACCACCTAAAAGCATTTTGGGAAGGAAGTGTGTGGCTCTTTAGAAAAGTGTTTGAGAAGGCTGAAAAGCAAAGAGGTAGTCATGAGCCCTAGCAGCTTCAAGTAGCCATACAGACTGTTAAGTAATAGTCTTTYGCTGTAAGAGTGAAAAAGAAATAAACAGAGAAATAAGGCAGTGAAAACAGCCCACATACTCAAGAATAATAGCCCTGAGGATCTGGGTGAAACTGACCCACTGCCAGGTCATTTTCTCTCTTCTTCCTCCATCYCTTTGCTGGTCTGAGAGACTGGAACCATGGCACAGAACGGAGCACAATGGGTTGCTAAATGAATCATGGCATCCTCAGAAGACTTACTGGTGAGCTATAGGACTTACTTGCTATAAGGCACCAGCAATTACTTACATTCTAGCTGCCAAATGTATGGAGAAAAGCCAGCTATTAAATACTGTTAATTGCTCTACATACTGGTAAGGCAAACAATGGGTGTAATTTTTGTGGAGACTTTACAAGAACATAGATGCAGCAAGAGATGTTCATTCACAATGCTTCTGCTTGTTGGCACGTGCGCTTAGTGCAGGACCYCTGCCTGGCACCAGGAGCTATGAGTCCACCAGTGACCCTAATTTGCTCAACACCACAGCTGTTTTTAAAAATAGGCTGTACCATCAGATCCAGACAGATCTTTACTGCAGCAGTCTAGAGCTGAGAGCTCAAAGAGCGCAGCGAGCTGTGAATGGGAACTTGGGGGCTGGACAGAGCTGCTGCTGCAGCTCTGCATGGTCTTTCACTTCTGAAGGCAGTGTGGTGCCTGAGCAGCATTCCCAGCCACTTCTGCATCTTCATAAAGCCCACGCACAGACACAAATCGGATCTACCTTGTTGCTGTGAATTTCACTGGCAAAAATAATTAACTTTTTCAGATTATCCATGGAAGTTTCTTTTAACTACTCAGACACCTAGTGATGTGGCATGTTAGTGACTTAGCAATGATCAATGGTACTAATTCTGAAAACGGGGACAGAAGTAAGTTTGAGCTGTTCTTTAGTGAAACTTGCTCACCTGCCRAACTGTGCTCCCTGTTCTGGCTGCTGGTGATGTGAGCGAGCTGCCCTCTGAAATGACATCAACACAGCATTTGGACATTGGCCCCAAAGTTATATATTCAGCTTTTAAAATTTCAAAGGTAATTTGTGAGGCAATAGACAAAACTAAAATCTTCTAGGTAGACATCTTTTGATTTTTATTCCATGGAAATGATGATACAGCTTGTTACATCCCTRCAGGTTTCTCTACATTTCATACTGTCTCATCTGCAAGACATCCACAATAACAGCAGAGATCCTCTGAGTTGTTCAGCTTAGCAATATCTGAATATAAARGGAGATAGGTCTGTGGCTGGGCTTCCTCACTGAAAAGCTGAGGTTTTTTATGTTGTTATTTGTTTGTTTGTTTGCTTTTGTTTTGGTTTATTTCTGGAATTTCCTGCTGTTCTCAAAGGTCATGGGACAGAGCTCGTTTGTAAAACCTGCTAAGTTGTTCCAGTCATGTAAAGGAAATGGAATAGAAAAAGGCAGAAGATAATAGGAAAATTGGTGTTTCATGAGTTAGATGAAAGAAGAAATAAGGAAAGAATGGAAAAAGTAGATGAGYTACATCTACTCATCAGTGGCACAGGCTGTGCAAAAAATCATAGCCTCATGCTAGCTCAATGGTAAAGATCTTGCACTGACAGTTTAAAATAGGTAGCCCCTCTAATCTTTCAAAMTGGAAGATGTCAGATTAGTTTCCAAAACAAAGGCAATTACATTTTTGACAAAACATTAAGACTGAGGAACTTAGGAAAAGAAAGAAGCATTCCTTGTGCAACTTTATTCATTCTCYCCTTCATGTTTGCCTTACGAGGTCTTCCAACTGCATGGTCCCCTCCCACCAGGAGAATTGCATCAGTCAGTGCATAGGCTATGGTATGTGGGGGATAAAGTTGGTTTTCCTAGTGAAGAAGCCTGCTGTCTGGAGGCCCCTTGCCTCATTTATTGTGGAAGTTGTAAAGCATGTGAGGAATAACTCAGGAGATTTATAAAGAGATGGTCTTCAGGTAAGGTAGTTTGTAACAYTGCTTTGTATTTCTGTGCCACAAAATTCCTCTGTAATGCTAGGCAAATCACCTGAATTCTGTGTTACAAGCTGATGGTTTATATAGCAAGCAAGAAACAGAGAACCAGCTTGCAGAGCTGGCGGCAGGAGCCAAGGCAAAGAGCAGGACTGAGAGAGTCTACAAGTTCAAAAGAAGCCTTTTGCACAGACATCTTTTTGGCATCAGCAGTTACATTTGAGGCGAGGTCTGCTTCCTATCAGCCCTGCAGCTGATGGGGTGACTCACCGCAGCCAGGCATCACTTGTTCCCATTTGAGTGCAAGGCCACCTATGGAGGCACAAACATGAATGTGGGTCCCACCCCTTGTGCTCAGATCAATCTACCTCATTTGATTTCTGTGGAGATGAATAGATTGTACATACTGAAGAAACTCATATAAGAACTACACGTTMAGAGTAAAAAAGCACAAGAATTCCAAAGAAGTGGCAAAGTCAGAACTAAGCAAATAAGCAATCTTTTATAGGCCACAAAATCAATGCTAAGCTGCCAAACCAAAGAGGCCCTTCAGAGTTGCCTAGCAGGAAAACCAGCAAGGAAAACAACCTGTACTACTCCCACAAAATGCCTTGCAGCTAGAAAAAAACAGTCAAAAAGCCCTCAGTGACTGAAAACCCACAGAAACTCCAAGAAAAAAAAAATAGCTGGTACACTTTGTAAAGGGCCAAAAGTAGGAAAAGATGTGATTAAATAGAGCCGTATCTACAGTGTACTATGACAAGATTTAAGCCACTGTATAGCACTTTCTTTTTTGCCTGTTTCTGCTAAATTCTGTCACACACTCAAACAAGTGAATTTAGGGAATTTCAGAGAAAAAAATACTATTTCAAAATTCTTCCACCTCTTTCTGTCTTCTGTGCTTTACCTTTCCATGGGTTCAACCCCAAGGACTTCTAGTGAACATCAGAAAATTTGGATTTTGAACCTTCATCAAGGATTTGTAGGTTTCTCTAGGAATTAAACACACCAGAGTTTCTGCAAATCAAGATTCTTTTTTGTCACCTCAATGCTGAGTTCAGTGATCCSTTTCATCCATCATTGTTGTTTCTCAGCATTACAAGAACATTAATCGTAATAGTAACAACAGTGGTAAATCACATGGCAGACTCATTGGAATGTTTGATCATTTAAGTCATAAAGCCCTTCACGATTACTTTTTGCAATGAATACATATGGGCTGTTGAAGCTATGCTGTGCCTTAGGGAAGGTGGGAAGGGATTTGTAGGGTCATAGAGGACGAGGGTAGGCCAAGATTTCCTCCTGTGCCTGACACCAAGGCATCACTCGCTAGTAAGGCCCAAGGTTCCCTATACAATTTGCTGAGTTTGAAACAGGCCAATGTGCCAGTAATCAACTCATCTCCCAGATCTTTCAATCATGCTGGGGCAAATACCAAGTTCAAGTTCACAAGGGTGTAGAAAGAGCTGACAGCAGCTGAAATCTGAAAAAAATACAACACTTTTGGCAGCCCCGGGGCACTAACTACTTAATATTTCAGTCCTATCTAGCCCAGAAATAGGAGTGATATTTTATTCCACCACAGAGATAATGTCTGAAATATATACATTTTGGGACCTCTGTTTTCAAATATGATATTGTTTTAGCTTGTCTACTCTTCAAGCCATTGAAATAATGGCATAGAGTGTTTTATCCATTTGTGTAAGAGTTCAACAATGACAGGAGAAGACACTAAAAATCCTTCATAGAAGTCCATTGTTTTATGAAATTGCAATCTAAAAATAAGAGCTTTTATTTACTGGAGTTAAAACCACATGCCATCAGATTTCTTTGCCAGAATATATTAAATGATTGATTTGTATGCATTTAGCTAGTAGATACTTTGAAAGCCAATATCCAGCTGAGTTTTCAGCCTGCCTCCGTTCCCACACAATCATCTGTGAACATGCATGTCCTAACTAAAATTACCTGGATGCTTGGCTGCCTCCCTGTTCAGGACATGCCRGTTTTGGTATCAAGGTGTTTGCTGACAGCTTGTGTGCATGCACTATTAAAGGACAGTTTCTGAAAATTATGTCATTCTTTAATTTTTCTCAGAAATGTTCTTAATGCATGATGTTGCTGTGCATTTTTGATTAGCAGACTAATCCTTTTATTATATGTTATGAACTCTGAGATCAAGAAGGTGATCCAGGATAGAATCACAAGATCAAAGTTTAGTTCCCTAGATGCCAGCACAAGGAATAAAATTCAAATTTCTTATGCTAGCTACACTAGTGTATTAGATTGAAGGATTTTGTTGAAAATACAATATTCTCTTTTGTTTTAAGTTAGCATCTATGTTTTTTTCAGATGCTATGTCTATTGTATTATGATCATTATTGAAGTAGTGAAACTGCTTCTGAAATTTTATATTGTTATATGAGTACCAAAAAATAGACTGACGATACTAACCTCAGTGAAAACCATGGTGTGAAGCAATGCTGTTTTCATGTAGCTAATAGAAAATGCTGCGTAATCTACAAATAGTAAACATTTGGATTGCTATTTTAGAATGTATTAATGACTGCCATACACACTGCCATACACTTGCTCTATATGTTGCACCTAAAATTCATAGTTTTGTTTATCATCATTTATTTATTCATTTATTCTCAATAAATATGTCAGGATGTACTAATATGAGTTTAGGAATGTAAGGCAGGGATCTCTATGCTTGAATTTTGGTTCTAATGCTAACTTTCTTGGGGATTTCGAAGAGAATGATTAAGTCAAAACAGCCTCAAACCTGGGTGGCAAAAGTTGGGCAAATTAATTTCTCTTCAAGTGCCTGACTAGAGAGAGGGCTACTTTCCCCATCTTTTCTGCATATTCACCTAATGCTAAGCTGGCTCTAGATGAGAATCCCATCGCTTCTGGAATAACTTGCTCAAAAGAGGCTAAGGACTTACAGCTCCATCGGGTTTGCAAATCTCACCTTTGCGTATGCAGGCAGGATATGGCCAGGCACAGCATGAACTCTGAAAGTACCAGTGTCTATTTTTCTGTGTAAAAACAATTTTTTGAGGGCCTAGTGTTGGAATGCTGAATATTTTGTGCAGGATATGTTAGTCTTTAGTCTCTGGAGACCGCACAACTTCTTTCACAATGACTTAATAAGCAAATAAGCATAATACTTATTTGTGTTGACCATCCAAACTCCTTCTCAAGATCAAGGCATTGAAAGAATTTTTCATTTTAATATTCAATAATTAGAAAGGGATGTCCTAAGTTTAAATGCCATTGACTTCATGTATTTCCTTTTCCATATATCAAGCACTAATAAAAAAATCATCAGATTTCAAAGACAAACATCACAGCAAAGATATTTACTGTTGGGTCCAACGCCTTTCTTGTGATGCTATTGCCTTCTAATATCATTTATTCTGGAAATGGTTTGTTTGCAGCCTCAGCCCGCTGCATGTTCAACAGCCAACAGCACTTTGCCAGCCCCACCAAAGCCCTCCAAGCCGCCTCAGGCAGTTCTCAGGGCAAGACTGTGTTGTGGCTGAGCAACACAGGGACAACACCGTGAACAACAGGAGAGAGAGAAAGCACAGAGTAATAGTGAAAGCTCGGCTGGCATCTCAGCGAGGGGACCTCTGCTGTGGCCTCACAGAATATAGGATTAAATACTGGTTCCTTTCCTGGAAAGCACTTTCTCCCAGCATTTCCTATCTGAGTCACATTTATAAAGATACTTTAGAATCTGTTACTATTAGTGTCTATAGGATTTAGTTGGCTAAATTTCTTTTTAAAAATCTGGATTGATAACTCTTAGTTTGAGTTCTGCATAATGCTGTTTCTTTAAAATAATTTTAGAAGTGCTTTTGCTAATAACCAGAGACATGGTGAGCTAACTAGCCCACACGTGGAGACACCAGTGAAACTAATGGCAGTTTTGCCCAGCAGATCCCAAGAATGGAGTGTTTACATAGAAGAATGATGACATTTTTCAAACAGAGGTCTAAGCTGAAATGTGTGGCATAATGTTATTCAGAGCACTTAGGTATTTACAGCTCAGCAACATGTCTGAAAAGTGTTGACAACAATTAACTGCTGATAGCAGTGATGCCTGTGATGAGATATGCCATAATGGTCCAGGGAAATGTTGAAGTGTTTGTGTACATAAATTGCTACAGCTGTATAGCTACTAGGTTGCTATGAGTGGTCCTAGTTACTGGTATCCATATTGCCAAAGACACTTGGACTTGGGCAAAGTCTGATTATTATTTCCAGGCTTAATTTCTGAAGATAGAATTTAGGCTTAGACTTCTTGTTGGATGCTTTGTTGGGATATGGTAATTGATGTCCAGATGCTTTTAGGCTTTTCAAATAATTTTAAAGATTTCTAAATCTCTTAGTCATTTCCATGAGCCTATTCTACAAACTTCAGTTGGCTTTCTAAGACCAAGTAATGGACAAGCAAGGAACACAGGCCTGGCAAGAGAATCACTTTACTGGAGTGGTTTTATTTTGGAAAACAGTTGGAAAATATTTTTTTTTTTGAAGAGCAATTCATTTGGCTTACCTTGGGTAGGTCTGGTAATAGGATGCTTAAAATTCACTACATGTTATAAGATATCACTCATAATTCAAAAGTAGATATAATCTGACTTCATCAGAAAAAAATACAAACTAGTGAAACTCAGCTATGGACTATGAGCTTAATGTAGTCCTCCTATGTGCTCMTCTGGAAGTGTGTCTACTCTGTCTGTCATACATGGCGTAGCCAGCCTCAAGCTGCAGTGACACAAGCAGTAGGACATCATTTTGCAGATCACTGTTCACCATTCACTAAAAAGACATTCTCCTGCTCCTCAGTGTCAGCAGTCATCCTAGCAGCACACTTAGAACTGCAAAGACTCTGACTCACAGGTCCTCAGGCTATCACATGTCTCTAATTTTAGAGTACTGAAAAGCAAATTCAGCAAGTTAGAGAATCTAGTCCAGCTAAATAAAGTACACATTACTTATCTGAAATATTCTCCGTACTCTAATTATCTTCAATTTTTAACAGATTTCTGAGTCTCTGACAGTTTGCTTCAGTATATAACTCTGGAAAAAATTAAATGTGTTGATTATAATAAATATATTTTAGATTAGTGCAAGCTCTGATTCTTCTCCAGTTTTACTGAGAAAAATCAGCTATTCTTAGGTAGGACATTCAATCAATTTATCAACATTTGAAAAAAATGTACCATACATTTAAGTGACATTTTAAAGCTTCTCCACCATTAATACTGGTTTCTTCATTCCTATTGTGCAGATGGAACATAGGTATGAGTTGCACACTATGCTATAACAGTGTGCTTATCAGTCTCTGTGCTGAACTGGATGATATTTAAAGGTGTATCTTATAGGGAGACTTCTTCCTTGCAAGGTTTTTGGAAAAGAAGATTGGAGTGTTTCCTGTCAGTGYAGGATGATGATAAAGTCTTGATGAAGTAGCATGGAAAAGACATGTAAGAACATTTTTGCCTTTCTTCCTTTTGGTGTTCCATAAAAGACTTAAGGAGATCAGACCTGTACAGAAAAGAYAAATTGATAGTTCTGAGTCCTCTTCAGCTCTTTTAAATACTCCTTTCTGAAACACCTGTCACCTGAGCTAGGCTTATAATTGTGAGATAGCAAAGGTTAATTCAAACTTATTTGATATCTCTGAATGGTTTAGATTGTCTATGTGCACAAATATGGATATGTGTACATACTTTTATATATAATCTTATGTAATATGCATATATGCATGCATATGTATATATATAATGCCTTCTGTAAGTATCTACATACACCCATGGGCTACTCTTGTTGGTGAATCTCCATGTTGCTCTCCTTGCTTGCATTTGTAAAGGTGAAACCATTTGGCCTTCTGAAAAGCTGGCTAGCATCACTGGCACTGCGATGTGTGATAATGAATGGGGAGGGGTAATAATGGGGAAAGGGATTTAGTCAAAACAAAGCTTTCTTTTGGCCAGAGYACACATGACAATTTGTTATTCTCACAGATGATCTTATTACCCTCTTGGACCTCCTCTCTCATTTTGACACTGTATGCTGGGGTTGCACAGCAGCTCCTGAGATAAGACATAATTTCACACATAGCTTTAAGAATAGTGCAAGCTATCAGCCAGCTCAGCTGCTCTTCAGCAGGCAGTCCCACCTTCTTCTCACACTGCTTGGCTTTGCAAGCTTTTTTTTTTTTTTTTCATGCCATCATGGTACACACTATGGAAAAAGACTGCTTTGGCCATCCAAAGCTTTACATACCATATCTCAAACCTTTTAAGAGGACACAGCTCTGCTTGCCTAATAAAATGAGTTTATGCCCAAAATGTCTGACAAAAATGCTGTGTTTCCTTACAACTTTTGCCAGTTATGCAAACGCAGTTGCTATAAATATATTAATAGAGTTCTAGAAATCACCAGAGAATTGTCTTTTTTTTTTCTTTTCCTAGATCTTTGCAATGCTGTTATTAGAAATATCTGAAGCTGAGGGAAAAAGTGGGTGTGAATGTTCAGTGAATTTGACTTTGTGATTTGGTGATATTCTGCTTCACTGGCATTCATGAATTCACATAGCTTCAGAGATGATCTGAAAGACTTGGACAAACCAAGTGAACACTGTGGGAAACAGGCTGGAAAGAGATGGCAAAAATCTCCTACAGCCARCAGCTCCCTTGGGCTGCTGTTTGTCTCTTCATAAGTCTAGGCAAACATGCAAATTGCTCCTGCCCTGGAATCTGCTTGAGCCAGCCACAGGCTSAGCAACACTCGGAGCCGCTTCTTGCTCACAACCCTCGGTGTGTCCGGCCCTGGCTGCAAGCCGGAGCATGTGGCTGGGCGCTTCGCTATGGGTCTCCTCACTTTTGCTCTACACTGAATACTAGAGCTTGCTGTTTTGAGTGTCCAATTAGCAATGTTCAGCAAGCTCTAATTTGAATTTACATCTAGAGAAGAACAAATACATAGCTCATGTTGCAAAACATTTCAGAGTTAACAGCAGATTCCAAATGCTGCTACCCTGTTTTTGTGCAAAATGKGAAAACAGTCCACTGTCTGCTTTGGAAAGAACTTACAGTAATTTTACACTCTAGCTGTGTCATCTTTTAATTTTTTTTTTCTGAACCATAATTCTAGTTTTATTTCATGTATCAAGCATTTTCCCACATTTTAAAAGTTAAATACAATCACATTGCTTGGTTATCTTCTTTAAATTTCCCAATAGTCGCTTTGTAATTTTTGTATAGATCAAAACTAACTAATTATAAGTCCTAATATGTTTTGATGAATATTGCATAGCCAGTATTGAATTTTACAACCTCTCAGCTTCTACCCATCTTGCACTACATTGCACAATTTGACCATATTTTGGAAGACAAATGACACCCCACAACTGCTTTTCACTTCAAAGTGCTCCAGTGATCCTTGGATAAAAGCTTGAATCCACTGAACCCCTCAGTTAACTTTGTGTTTCAAATTTCAGTAACAATTAGTGTAAGTAATATCATTAGTAGAAGGAGAAAAAGCAATTAAAATACTCACAGATGACTTAGTGAAAATGAGTTTTCTTTTCTTATATAAAAATATTTGTATTCATTATAAAATGTTGGTAGTTTGTACTCATTATAAAATTTTGGTAGGATGGMAACTCCTGTGGCACAAATCTCGTATCTGATGAATTAGATGAAGTTTCATCTACTATAGCTCTGACTTCATTAGAATTACTACATGCTYACATATGTTACAGAGCATCTCCATATGTCTAAGTATTACTGCCAGCTACTGGGAATTACAGATACATTATATGAAATATTTTAGAAATCTATTGGTRTTATATCCATGGTATCCACAACTAAAACTCCTTAATCTGTGCATAGTAAATCCCAATAGAATCCAGAAGTATTGATGAAAATCAAATAAGACTGAMTCCGTCACTCTTAAAAATGCATGTGTAAATGAAAATGGCGCCTGTGCTAAGCTGCTGATCAAGATTTGAACTTGATCCAGTTTCTGTGGCTAGACATRCATTTGCTCAATAGCAGAGATGCTGTATTAAGAACCAGTTAAATAATGACTTGCACAGTTAAAAACAACAACAAAACAAATGTGAAATGTTCTGCAAACTGAAGAAAATAATCCAGACCACAAACACCTGAAATATAATCGTGGCATTCCTCTAGGAGGAGAGCTGCCCTCTTCGCACGTTCCCCAGCCCACGCTGGCTGCTTTTCTGAGGTTTGTCCGCGTGGCTGTTGCGCTTCCACGTGCAGTTGGTCTAGAGACAGGACAGGTGTGTGGACATTTCAGGGACTCTGGCTGCTGAGATATCTAGCTGATGATGGCATAGTCCCATAAAACCTAAGAAGATTCATTTCAGCAGGGACAGCACATATTTTTCCCTGCCAACCACTCTTTGGCTCACCAGCCAGTTCCAAGCCTGTTTGCCATATTTCACTGCTTTCATAAACAAATGGTTACGTATGATCAGCGGATCCCTTCTTCTGTATAAGAGCAGTTATTTTGGAATGCAAAGGACATATAAGTCAGTTGTTAATAATAAGGTGCAACCACAGCCATCCCTACAGTTGCTGCAGTAGCTCTGCTTGATGAGCTTGTGGAAGCAGAGCAACAGGAGTCCCTGTTTTTCACCCTGGCATACAGAGAGGATTTTAGGGTACTCCCTACACCCCCTAATCACAACAAGAATTTCTATCCTCTATATTCACTATATTCTCTATATTCTATTCTCTATATTCTTCTCCTCTGGAGAGCCACATACTTCACATTTTCCCTGCACAAATAACTGCTCAGGCCCTTCTTTCAAAGAGCCTTTATTAAACCACCAACTATTTTCTGTCGAGACATTTAGGATGAAATCATCGTGTTAAACAAATAAACGCAGCTTCATACAGATTTCTGCTCTGGGAGCAGAGTAAGAAAATAATTTCTGTCTGCTCTCCACAAAAGCGGCTGGAAAGGCCGAAAGAAAAATATTATTTTTACTTCATTGTGTGAAATATCGTTTTGGAGGATCTGACGCGTTGAGCGTTTGAAGAGTTTTTGCTGGCAGGTTTCAAGGGTCCCCTGGGTTGACCCCCTGGGATTGTTTTCTTCATTAATAAACTTAGCATGATGTGTGTTAAAAAGAACATTCTGTTTGCTTTGTAAATAAGGGATGTCAAACAAGAAGCAGAAGCCTTGCAGASGCTAGTGCAGACACTGATGTGTTCTTCAAGGGTGGGGGGATGCTAAGTGGAAAAATAAAAGCCCTGGAAAATCAAGGATAGTGCAAGTGCCTTATCCAAGCTGAGGCTTCATTGGGAGAACAATTCCGCCCGTGAGCCCAGGTGAGGTGGCTCCCTTGCTGATGCATGTGGAAAAGCGGCACGCTCAGCCGTGGAGCAGCAGGGCAGGAGCTGTGGAAGGGGAGCGCAGAGCCTCGACCACGGCACGGCCGAGCAGGAGGCACTGTGTTGCGGGTCGCACACTCACTCTGCTGCTTGGAAGGTCTGTTTTGACAATGCTGCAAACCRCCCAGGGCAGGGTAGGTTGCTGGGCTGGCATTTGAAAATCCTGCCACACTAGGGTGCTGCTGTGGATATTACTATGGTAAAGCCTTTGACTGGATTTAAGGGAGTAATTTGCAAGAGTGCAATCATCCTTCTGCTAGTCTTAGGGTYTTCTCTCCTGTTGCAAAGCTGAAGAAAAATACCCTGCTGTTTAGCGATGTTTATTTTCTATTGCCTGCCGCTCTGCTTGTATCACCACTCATCTCACTCAGAGCTTCTGAACCTATTCATTTCCCATCTGTTGTCTGCCCCCTTGAAGAACTCTAACAAGCTTTAAAAGATGCTCAGCTCCTGTCATTTACTGCAGTGGTACCTGAGGTGCATCAGAAACCCCATAGTCGGGGATGGGAAACATAGCAGAGTAGCTGCTCRCTACTATGCGTCATACGACCTAAGTTCCTCCACTGCCTCTGTCCAGCGTGTGTGTGCTTCTGCCCCGTGCCATCATTACTCTGCCTGTCATCCCAGGAAAAATWATTCCTGCATGGCCTAAAACTGAGTTGCTTTAGGAAGAAAACAGTCAAGCCTGTAGTTTAAAAGATGAGGCAGGATCAGTTCTGTAACTTAAATGATCTGCGAGACAAACCATYCTTGTGGTCGTCCTTGGATATGATTATTGTTGATGAGATTCTAGTTAAACTTACTGTTCTGTGCAAAGCCATGTCCTACAGCAAGAAGAGATGCAGATCCAAAGCCTCCTTTAAAAACAGTGCTAAGGCAATTGTAAAAATAGCAATATTATCTTATTCTTAAGCCATATCACATATATCCTACTGAAATATGTATCACGGAGAAGTCACATATCAAACAAAGTGAAGTTTCCCAAACACCTACAAACTTCATTGACTATGTGAAATTATTCATTTGATCCTTTGTAAAGAGGAATTATCCACCATACTGCTGGTCCTGGTGACAACTACATTAGAGAAACTAAAAATAATGACATGAAAACAAAGCCTGAAGGCAACTGCTATGAAGGACAAAGACCTGATTAGATGGCAGCATATAGGAAATTGTATTGTTACTGAAAGGGAGGAGGGAGGAATTTTGTTATGGTCTTGTTATGTCAAGGCAGGAGAATTTGTAAGCCCAGATTCAGAAGAATCTTTAAATGATTACTAAATATTTTTAAAAGAAAAATTATATATCAGTATATTACATGCTGATATTCCCAAGAAGCAAAACAAGACTGTATTGACCATCGAAGGACACCAAAACATTACCATACCTTTTTTGTGGTACAGTAGCATGGTGTGTGACCTTCAGAGTCTCAGAGTCTTCAGCTGCTTCAAAGAGCAAGCAAACATTTTTATTATTTCTACTGCACAGATCTTTCGCTGAGAGAGGCTTGAATGGTAACGCGATGACAATGCTAGGTATAGCCCTGCTATCCACATGGAAGATGCTCAGTACAAAGTGTCTGAACAGATTAAAAGATGAAAGTGCAAATTACATCTGAATGATCAAAATGGATATTTGGGAAAACCTTCAGGACCCCACGTTTCATGAAGTAGGCAGGCAAAAGTACATGAAGAGTATRCATGACAGGTGTTTGTATAACCTCTTTTAGAAAGGAAGATTGTTCCACTATTCTCTCCAGGTAGTCTAGTCACTGTCCTTGGACGTAAGAATTATCTAATCTATCTTCTTTGCTCAAGTTAATGTTTTCATATTCTATTTCCAATWGACTTGGAAAACAATTGATCACTGTCCTCTTCATAACAACCTTTTACATATTGGGAAATTGTTATCCCTTCCTCCCCCTCCCTTTGAGCCTCATGCTTAGTCTTCTCTTTTCTAGACTAAACAAACCCAATTCTTTCAACCTTTTCTTGTAGGTCATGTTTTCTAAACCTCTGATCATTCTTTCTGTTCTCCTTTGCTCTCTCTCCAATTTGTCTACATCCTTCCTGAAGTGCAGTTCCCAAAGCTGGACACAGTACACYGGCTGAGGCCTTACCCATGTAACCTAAAGCAGAATATTTACAACCTTCTTCAGTCATAAGACATTCCAGGTGATGTACTCAAGAATAAGTTTTTCTTTTATCTAAAATCACACCAATGAGTTGTGCTATTGAAAATCTTMATGACCTGCAGATCACTTTTTACAATAATACAGCAGAGCAGTATCTCTCTCATTTTGTTTTTGTATATTTGAGTTCTTTGTAGGTGTAACACTTTGCTCTGGCCTTTATTGCACTTGAAGACTTTGGACCATCTCTCCAATTTACCAAGATTATTTTGTATTCTGATTGTATACTTAAAAGAGTGAATGTATGTTACCAGATGCTGCAACTCAAAGATGGRAGCACCTGCATTTGATACGTGTCATGGTGATATCTGTCTTGTAATTCTACATCTCGCCTCTATCAGCAATGGAGTTAGTACCAGTCGCCAGTCCTGGGATCTGGCCATGCATGGAGAGGTAATTGCTGGCCACCTCGTGAAGACACTGCAAGTGTTGTACTGTAGG
Source organism: Eudromia elegans (assembly GCA_003342815.1). NCBI lineage: Eukaryota > Metazoa > Chordata > Aves > Tinamiformes > Tinamidae > Eudromia > Eudromia elegans. The sequence goes on from PTEX01000123.1 coordinate 784,105, forward strand.
CAGCAACCCCAATGTGAAACCCCAGGTCCACCAGCCCAGAAACCTCTCAGAGCACACTGATGGTTGACTTGAGTGCATCCTACATGACTGCAAACACAGATCAAATATRTTCTAAGTACATTCTCTTTGAACTGAAGAGTCTGTTTTTAAGATGACTACATCTAGTGCCTTTCAGCGTGGACTCTTGTCTCTTTCATAATGCTCTCCTGAAATCAGATGTGGCCACTCCCAGCTTGATTAAATCTGCTTTTTTTGAAATCTGTCATCTTTATTCTGCTGCTTTACTTCCTTCCATCTGTTGATGCTTCCTTATCATTTTATGATCAATTCTTCCCTACTTTTAGATTTTCAACCAACTTCTTCCTACAACCAGTAATTCCCCCAGGGAACTGTCCACTCACTTGAAGCATTTTCTGAAGATTTGGAAACTCCAACACATTCTCAGAATGTGATGGGCCACATTTTGCTTTTGCAACAGACAAGAAAAACAGTAGTAGAAACTGTTTTTCAAAGCTTTTTTTCTGTGCTGGAGTTAAACTAAAAAGTTTACATACTTGACAGTTTCCACATCATTCAGATTGTGGTCAAACTCCAATACATTTTCACTTTACATTTTTAKTTTTTCTACCCCCAGGCATAATCATCAGCTCTGCCTCGCTCACTGTCTAGATTTCAGAACACCTATGTATGCAGGATTCTATAAATGCTTCTGCAAATACTACTATAAATACCAGATAGAACAAGTATTTGTGTTCTTAAAAACTTGATCTACCAAATGCAAATTTACCATTTGCTCTCTCTGTCCTTCCTCAGAAATGCATACTTCTCAGCATTTATCTTCCAATCCTATGAGATGTCACATTACATCTCTGTGAATCCACATGTCACAAGTGTGGTGGTTTACTAAAACTGAAAAATGCCTTGGTGCRCTCCCCAGATTCCCAGTGTTTTCCTGGAGATGTGTTGGCAATGTGTTGTGTTATTTTCCTTCACTTCTCTCATGTTTCTTTTTTTCCTATTTTCAAACTTTTTCCTAGATTGATACTTCTATTTCTCATTCATGTGAGGATTCTGTGARCAGTTTCCCTTAAAGGTTGTGCAAGGCTTGGCCCTACAGAATGCTTTTCACTTGGAAGATCCCATTTCTGCCCAGCATTTCTCCTTTGTAGCACATTGTCTGGTGGATACAGGAGCCCAAACGCTCCAGTGTACAAACTCTGCACAGCCAAATATTCTCCTTCAGCTTGGGCCATTATAATCTTTGGGATCAAGTTCAGTACCTCTATTCTTAACCTCCATGTGCTGAGCAGCCACKCAGTCATGTGGTTCCAACAAATCTATTATAAAGTTCTTCTCTCCCCGCAATTTCCATCTTCCCTCAACCTGGCTATTTCAAAGGAGCTGCCTTCCCTTCTCTGAGCACTGCCTGTGTGTGCCATTTCTGCAATATGCACATGTGCAGGTGCTGTCCAAGGGTCTCTTGCTGCAACTTCTACTCCTGCAGTCTCTATGCTTGGCCAATGACCCTTGCTGTGTGGCTGTCTAAGCCAGTCTCTCCCACTTCTCCTCACTCTTTATGACTGGGCTCCCAATCCCCCTCACAGGACTGCCACAGTCCCCTTCCAGAAAGGCCTGCCAGCAYTGGCTGGTTAAAACCTAATTCCTGAGGCTGAGCTTATTGCAGACCTATAGCCCCAAARTCACCTGTGGTCGGTGGGAGAGCGAGCCAGGGCCCCCCAGCCTGCTCCTGGGGAACAAGCAATCCTACACCGTGTGCTCTCTGCATCAGGCTGCTGTCCAGTGCTCTCTAGCAACTGGCACTTACGTATCTTCTGCCCAAGGACTTTAAAGTGCATTGCAAAGTTTTTCCTAAACTCGGGACACTAGGATGCAAACTGGTGACATAATTTATGCGATGCGATCTGGTGAACTAAGAGCTGGATTATAAATAAAACTGGTGACCTTATTCTAGTCAGCAGTCTTCACTCATGTGTGGAGTCTTAGAACATCTGCAGAGGTCCACCGGGTCTCCTAACTCTCCTGCAGATCRCAAAATTTTATTAAACCTGTTTTATACTCCTGGCATGGATATTTTGAACGATTTGTCCTGAGTCACTGAGCCAAAAATTTCCATCACTTGTAAGCATTGTTGGACTARACTCTGCTTCTTTCCAGGTTTCAAGTTGTTAAGTTACCTCTTCTTTTTATTGCCTGGTTTGCATTAGATGAGATATTTTTAAATATTGTTGCTGTGCCATTTCTTTGAGGTAATAGTGTTTAAGATTACCAACTTTATTCATTAGGTGCTTCAGTGCCCTTGAAGGAATCCTGTCCATTTCTTTAGTCATATAAAAAGATGTATCTGTTCCAGACAGAAAATTTTGGAACCTTTTACTTCAAAGCCATCTACAAAAGACATTTTACTTCAAATTTTTATTTTTAATAATGAACTTTTTCCATTGATGAGYTTTTGGCACAGCTCTTTTTGAAACCTTGCTGTTTGAAACAGCTTGCTGATGTTTTCTTAAATTACATCCTCTTGCGGGTCCATAAAATCCTGAAGTTATTACAAATAAATAAACGGAGTTTCTCTTCATGATGTAAACCAGCTTTCAATGAAGTCATTGACTGGAAGTTTGAGTTGGATTGCTGCTGAAAAGCTGCTCAGACCTAGGGCAAAGTTCTGCTTTTCCTCTCTGTGCTGCAGAAATTGGTGAGCAGCTGTTCTAAGTCAACTGAGTGGAGCAAACCCCTGTTGCTTAATGTCTTATTTTTATTTCCAGTGGGAAACCAAGTATCAGAAAGTCCATACCCTCCTCCCTTTTCTTTCTCTCACTTTTTCCAAGTAGGATCCTCCTGAGTGAGCTGTACAGTCAAGTGTTAGTGATAGAGATGAGATCTGAGAGATTTTCCTTGTTTCTTGTGCTAGGCRTCCTGTCCTATCCAAGAGTGCGGAGGCCTCATTCGTTCCCAGGGCCTATTCTTCACTGACCCACACTCCTCTGGAGCTGCTCACCTCACTCTTGATACCAGCGTGAGAAACAGCCCACACGCTGCAGAGCTTCAATCACCCGGGATGTGTGTCCCATCACTGCTAWGAAATTCCCCTGCTCCCCTCCCACTGCCATACCAGTGAGGACCTGTGCACCATCACAGGTTTCCTAACTAACTCTGTGAGAGAAAATATTAGACTTCCTCTGTTCCTCTGCAAAAGTCCGAATGCAAATATTCATTGCCTCTGCAAAGCTTCATTTGAGCGTTAGAAGCATTAGGAAAAAAAAAAAAAAAAAAAAAAAAGTTGAGTGTTCGAGGATTCAGGAAATATTTTTAGTCTTAGTAGAAAATACACATTTCCTTCACTAGTGTTTGAGTCAAGGTTCTTTGTATTTAGAGTTTAGACCTTTCAGATTTACCAAGGTTTTCACAAATACTGCTAACACACTCAAACAAGTAACAGATTTCCTTCTTCAAACTAGCAAACAAAATAACCACAACTTGTCATTTGAAATCATTTCATTAGCTCTGCTTATWACAAATCAATGGAACAAACAAATGTAGCCTTCAAACTTATTAGTCTGTCTCATATTGCAGTATCATATTGGTTTAGTATAACCTGCTCTCCCTTCTCCTGACAGAGGGCCTGACTGATACTGTAGTTACATATCACCTTTTAAATGACCTTGTTATGTAAAAGGTCCTGTGAAAACACTGGGACAATTTATGGACTGAGGCACTACTTAAAYTCATAACTAAAACAGCCTTCATCAAAACCAAGTCACTGATGACAAAAACACAGACTAAGCTGCAGAACTTTTGAAGGATTTAATGCAAGACTGTGCTTAAATTAAAGGGAAGATGATTTCAGCATGCAGAAGTCATGATAGGTATCTCATTCAGTGCTGTGTTTKAGACCTATGTGCTATTTGTTCCTTCTTGCAGGAGACATTTTAGTCTCAGAATCATAGAATCACAGAATGATTAAGTTTGGAAGGGACTTTTGTAGGTCATCTAGTCCAGCCTCCCTGAACAAGCAGGCATACCTACGGCACATTGCCCAGCATCACGTGTAGGCAGGTTTTGCAAATCTCCAGAGAAGAAGACTCCACAACTTCTCTGGGCAGCCTCGTCCAGTGCTCTGGCACCCTCACAGTCAGGGAATTTTCCCTCATGTTCAGACAGAACTTCCTGTGCTTCAGTTTGTGGCTGTTGCCTCTTGTCCTTTTGCTGGCCACCACTGGAAAGTTCCTGGGTTCTAAACTGGCTCCCAGAAAGCTGAAAGCAGAACGCCTACGCTAGTGCCCCCATTTGCTAAGCTAACATGGAGAGACCCAGGCCGTCTGTCCACAGGCAGAGGCTGGAGCAGATCAGAGGGCARTGCTTTATTTCTATCTCTCTTTCCTCTTCCTTTGAAAATTCTGGACTGTCTATGGAGACCTTAAAAACAAAATACTTGCAGATAGAATCAAAATGATCTACACCTGAAAGTGTTGTTGTTGCACCCATGGGTGAATGTTGGGCATTTCATCTGACCTCTGTCTCTGCTCCATTCCTTGGAGGTGGACAGGGGTAAGAGAGGAGATGGGTCAAATGGCAGTACATTTTGGCAGATAACTGTAGCCAGAGGGAGAGGCCAACTCAGAAAGGAGAAGGAACGCATAAGGCTTCCAACTACAGCTTCAGAGGCAGCATGGAAATGTGGAAATATTTCAATTTGCAGGCATTAGGGTATGGAAAAAAGCTTGCTAAAGAGCTGAAACTGTTTGCAGAAAGCTGATAATTAAACAAATAACTCATTTAGCTACAAACCAATTTTCTGTCAATAAACAGTTTCAAAAAAATCCCAATCTTCACTAGTAGAGGCTGCAACCCATACTGAGATTTTTTATTATCCCAAGTATTTCTGAACCAGTTAACCCTGCTGTTTTCTCTTCCTCCACATAAGGTAGAGATTTGTTCATCTCGTGGGATGGTCAGTCAGCCCTTAGCTCCCCACACTGACAGCCAAGTTATAGTTTCAGCTCCACAAAACACTGTTTATGTAAGAGCCAGAGAGAAAAAGCACCTATGAACAAAGAAAAATAATTACATTTGTCTGTGTTATAGAGCCCTCTGCAGCCCCAGTCACACTTGGGGCCCAGTATGTAGCACAGAATAAAATCATAGTTTCAGTCCGAAACTACTTGCAATCTAATCAGGACAAGATGTAACCCATTCATCTAAAAAATAGCTCAGAAAGAGATCAGGAATGAGGGAAGCAGCCTCTTCTTCAAAGGAGCAGAAAGAAAGGAGATGTTATTATGATTTACCTATTTCCAGCGTTTGGGTCTTGAAAAAGCTCACTGAATATTAAGAAAGTAAAATATCCCAAGTATTGTATTAAACTGTAAGAGCTGGTAAAACTGGATATTACTTTTTCATTATTTTCTTTAACCTGGACATTTCATGCTTGTGCCCTTATCTGAAAGGTGAGTTAGCATGATTTGTATAGAGTTATATATTCATAGTCCCCTGTATACTGCAATTATCTACTCATGGAACTTGCTCCAGAAGCAAGGTTTTGGGAAGCTATCCTATTTTTTTAAGAATGCCTTGAAAACTTACACAGTGTGTACCTTCATGAGATTCACTCCCTGAGCTTGTAAAATTTAGTTCCATGAAGAAGCCAGAAGAATGAACCTCAATAAAAATGAGTGGCTCAATTTTAAATCCAGTGAAATTTATTCTTATTTCAGGTTTTCAGGTTCCTGTTTCAAAATCCTATGAACAACCTGTAATTTTGCAATATGTCAGTTCTTACTTTCATTTTTAAGTAATTACCAGAGCTTCCAGATTCTGGGAGGAGCTACTGCATGGATGGTTTATTCATTTTCTTGCTTAATTAACCAAAGCTTTTAATTTAAAGGAAGCACTGCAGCTTTTTTATCTGGTCCTTTAACAATTGTAGGGACTACTTAGTACAAATACAAGAATACAGGAAATTGTCAGTTAGAATTACGGTTATCTCTTCTAGTGTCTCACAAAAATATGGCAAAGGAGGAGAAAAAATACTGCTCTAGAAATGTTCTATGATGTCCTGGTTTACTACTGACATGTTCAGTAGGACTACTTTTGGTTACTGTTTGGCAACAGCCTGTCAAGGAAAAATGCTATGCAGAAGCAAAAGGAGATGATGATGCAGTCTGTGATGTTCCTTCTTCTGAATCTATCTTCACTAGAAAGCTAGATTAGTGTAGCACTGAGACATGTTCAAAAAAGTCCTACTAAAATTACCTCTTTTTATTTTTTGAAAAGTTGCAGAGTAATTACCAGAGAAAAGGCCAAACAAAATAAAAATTCTTGAGCATCACACAGTAATTGCTAGTGCACAAAAAGAGGTGGAGAAAACCAAAGAAAGTAGAATATTTTGCAAGTTCTTTCATGAAGAACCTCCTTGTAAGGAATATAGTGAACTTCCCAGTGCTTTACCTTAGTCTTGAATACATGTAAATTAAGAAAGAAGAAAGTATTTACACACCTTCACAGTTACTACTGGGATGTGCTCTGGTATTTTGCATTTACAGCTTGCCATAGTTAGATTACAGATCAGTCATTGTAAAGTATGGTTATCACCAAATTACAGCTCAGTCATTCTAGGCTGAGAATCTAATGATTCCAGCATTATATCTAAGATTGAAGAGTTTTAAATACTCATAAAAACTGCAGTCCAAACAGAACCATTTCTTTAAAAGCCATAAGATTTCAAAAACAGGACTGACTTCAATAAGAAGCGATATTCATGATGCTGGTTAAGATAAACTGTGAGTTATGAAACACAAACTACTTGTGACTGTTTAACTCCTTGGAACAGCCTGCCCTCAACTATGTTGTTAACTCAATTTCTCTGTTAAACCAATTAAAGCTTGCCTATATATTTTTTTTCCAAATATTTATACATAATATGACATATTTCTTCACTTCCTGCCCTTATGTAGTGCTGCTGCACTTTGTTAGAAAAGCTGCCACATTCCACCCCACTTTTAGCTGTATTTCAGAAGTAATTGAAGTAGTTGTTGAAGTGCACAAAGAGTACTCAATCTGCAGAATATATTTGCACAACTATTTCAAGATACAGCTCTGTTCTAGTGGAAAAGAATACTTGCATAATGACTTCACATGAATAAAAATGTGTGGACAGACACAAAGAGCATATAAAAGAAAACTGAAATGGAGGCTGTATAGATTGTAAGCCATTACTTAAAGCTATATGCTTTTGAGTAATTAATTAATATCACAGAGTCACAGGATGGTTGAGGTTGGAAGGGACCTCTAGAGATCATCTAGTCCAACCCCCCTGCTCCAGCAGGGACACCTGCCACAGAGCATGTGGCACCGGGTGGCATCCAGGCGGGTTTGGAAGATCTCCAGAGGAGCAGACTCCCCAACCTCTCTGGGCAGCCTGTTCCAGGGCTCTGTCACCCTCACAGGAAAGAAGTTCTTCCTTACATGGAAATGGAACTTCCTGTTTCAGTTTGTACTCACTTCTGCTTTTCTGTTGCGGGCACCACTGAGAAGAGTTTGTCCCCATCCTCTTTACATTCTCCCCTCATTTTTTTTTTCTGCAAATAAGGAAGATTTCATTTTCAGCTCCTGACTTCAACGCAGTCCAAGAGTATCAACTGTGAAGAAACTCACACTACGGAAGAATATTGCACAAAATCCTGCTTGTCAAGGCAGTTGAAATACATCTTGAATTTGGCTATAGGCTTAACTTTAAGCTTTCTTGCCTCTTAATTTACATTTAATATCTTTGATCGTTAGAATAATAGTGTGATTCTGCTTTAGTAAGAGTATAAAATGATACAATAGAGTAGGAGTGACTGCAGTGACCTTAGTGTTTTGCAAATCGACAGTTCTCTATCCTTATCTTTGCTTCTTGTCAAACTCCAGTGACATGTTTCTCAAGCGGCTCCCTAGGAATAACAAGTTTGCAACGCTAGCATTAAAAGGAATTTAGCTCCTCCTATATGCTGCTGACAGAAAATATATGAGTAAAACATGAGCTAGTGATTTAAAATGTTTTGAAGATTTGCAGTCAAGGACCATCTGAAGACCTTAGGCTGCTACGGTAATGCTGGCCGCTACGGTAGTATCTCCTCCCGTGGCAAAACAGTCTCTTTTCTTAGTGTGCAATTTAATAGCCTAACAGAGGGTTTGAATGTTAGAGAAATGGTAAGCCCTGAACTGTGTTTATTGGGCTGTCACAATCAAATAGGAAATTTTTGGAAGTTTTTTTTTTCCCCCACATATTAAGCCTCCTCTTTGTTGCAAACAGATTGACATCTTTCCTTTAGCTTGATCAGAGATTTTGCATGCTTTTATGAAGAGGGGATTTTTTTCGTGTGCTGACTGTAATTTATTTGTAGCTTGGAGGAGTAAAGACGAAGAGATGTAGAGCTCTCTTCTAAGTGAATAGCCAATTTTTCTTCTTCTCTGCAAAGGTTCCTGCAGATAAAGCTACTGTCTTTAAAAATTGTATTTAGGCTGATTGGAGGCTGCAGTAAAGCACAAATAAGGAAGCACATGACGAATATGAGGAAACATCTCTGCTGTAATACAAATATAAATATGTGTAATATATGTGTAATATAAAATCGGACCCTTTTTACATGTGTCACTGCAAGGAAATCAGGAGCGTCATGAAGGTGCTAGTTTAATGGGTCTGGCACATGGCCAATAAAAAAGCTACAAGGTCATAGCCTTTCCAAAGACTCAAGGTGTGAAGTGGTGCTGGAGGAGATGTAGCCATTGCACACAATGGTGTAAAACAGATTCTGCTCCCAAATGCTGGGGTCTGTCAGTATGAACTGCCTATCAGCAGGTGTTCAAAAAGGAGAGAGACAGCTGCAGTTTTCTTTTGTGATACAAGGAAATATATACAAACAAACCCTACACAACAAGAAAAGGAAAACTTGCTAATCTTTCATTGAAAAAAAATGTAGTCTTCACTTATTATGTGGAAAAAGACTCAAATCTCACAGACAAGAGCTCAGTGCCTTTTAACAAAACAGGTCCATGCTGTATTCAGTCCAGAAAAATCTCGTTCTGTATCTGCTCGAATGCCACTAGTTACAGTAGAGGAATGTCCTTCAGCACCTGGTCTGAGTGCTAGTGGTGCCCGGAGATGGGGTCACAGGCAGAACTTTTCACACTGCATATTTCAAAGCAGAAGGGAGGCAGGCTGCAGGCCTGAGAGTTGCACTGCCTCTGTAAGAAGATAAAAGCAGCAGAGGAGGGTTACAGAACAACCACAGCATCCCAATTGTTAAACAGTATTTGAATACAATGTGTTTCTAGTTAGTTTAAGGAAGGATAAACAAGGTTTAATAGCTGGCAATGAACCCTTTTTTTTCCTTCTCCTATAAATGATACTTGGATTCATTCAGATTCATGTAGCTTCTTCTCATGTAAGACTCCATTCCATTTCCTAATTTTCCGTCTTCCTTATTTCCTAAAACACAAGTTGTTGAGCTAATGAATTAAAACACTCTAAGGTTTGGTTTTGGCTCTGTGTGCATCTGTGCTCTTTTATTACCATTATTCAATGTGACAATTTTATTGTCCTAACAAACACTAGCACCTATTATAGAACTATAATAAAAAAAGAAAAATTGCTTTAAGCAGCCCGTTTTCTCCAGAGAAGACTAAATGCTACCTATTATTTCCATCAAACCTATGTGCCTGTAGGCAACATGGGCTAGATTTGATTTTAAAGATCAGCTTCTGCCATGAGCTGGGCCATTGTTCATTCCTTTTATTTGTCTTCAGTTGATACTCACGAGCCTGAGCTCAGGATCCTATCTGTGCAAGGAACATCGAACACTGAGAGCGCAACCACTGCCCTAAGGAGCCTGCAGCATTTAAAAACATGTGTGTGAAGGAAGGTAAGCCAGAGAAAAACTGAAGCTCAGCACTTTGCAGAAAACAGAGCCAAGTCAAGATAGATCAAAGATCTATCAAGATCTATCATAGACTATCTTTGATAGATCAGTGTTCAAAAAGCCAGTGCACATGAGGGATTGGGTTCTCCATAAAAGTTGAGTTAAATGTTTCTGTACAAAATCAGGCATGTTCAATACAAAGCTGCCGCTCCAGATGAGTGCCTGTTTGAAAAACTCTGCTCCTACCACAGATCTATTGCTAAGTAAATAAAATATGATTACTTCAAAGTAAAATATGAAACACTGTGTTTTCCAAGGCTCAGAATTTCACCCATAAAGTTTTTTTTGCGATATAGGGGCTAGAAACCTGTTCAGTAGATAGACTTTGTCTTACTGATGGGATAACACCAGCCTTTTTTATATTTATTAGCATCAGGCTTGTGGTATTCTGTGATCATCAGCATCTTTGCATTAAACACTGGAAGAATCAGTCTGATGTTTTTATAATACTGTATTTAAATAATTATACAATAGGCGTCTGTTGTGAGCATCCTTGGCTCAGTTCAGAGAAACTGTGCTTTGTCCAGTTTTCATCTCTGATTTTCATCTCTGACTTGAGCAACGGGCAGGAACAGAAAAAGGTATACAGAGTATAAGTGATACTTTTTTTTTCTCTTTTGAGAAGACGGTGGGGAGTGGTGTACAATTTTAAAAGCTTCCTACCTAGCCTGCTTCTTCTGAATCAGGCTAAGCAAGAGGCTTCATAGCCATCTGTTTGGCACAGTAAGATACCAATTGCATTCTCCTCACAGGAGGCAAACCTCCTTCTCCCAGCAAATCTGCTCCATGCCATGCTCCACTCTACCACGTGCCTACCCCATGCTCAGCTCCAGCCTCAGAAGAGGAACAGTCTGGAGCATGTGAGGGAGACTCAGGAGCCAGTGAGGGAGAAGCCAGCAGCTAATCACATTTTCCAGCAGGGATACAGTTTGGTAGATCTGCATATAATGCTGAAATCCCTGATTAGGCTTGAGAGGACGAGGGATGTCGTTCTTCATTGTGGTGGTCCCAAGCTGACCAGCATGATACAGCTTATACAGAACAGAATTTAGCTCACTGCATGTAATGGTATAAAAACAAAGAGAGAGGAGCTTTCACATTTTTTTTCTCATATATTTTGTCCTAGAAAAGGAAAGTCAGGTATAAAACGTGATATTTTCATTATAATTGTCAGTTACTAAGAGAATACCATGCTTTGTGCTAATAAAATGTTTTAGCTGAAAGATACTTTGCATCTGAGTAGATCCATACATACGCCTTTGTTTCCAGACACAGAGAGCACAGAGAGGAATTGTCTTGCCCTTTTTTTCACATGCAGCAATTTCCCAAGTGGAAGTTTACTATTGGGACTTACAGCTAACATATTGGAATGTATTAAGAGAGTTTAAGGCTTTCATTTATCTTCATTAAAACCAATTTGAGTTTGAAAGCTGACATGAGGATAATATTTTACATTGGGAATGAAAAGACAGAGGTTTCACCCTGGGTCTTCCACTGACTTAGGCTATGATTTCAGACAAATCATAACAGTTTGGGCTACGAAAAGTGAGGTAAATATCTTTTCTCTGCAAAGTAGCTTGAGATCCTTTCATGGAAAACTTTGTGAAAGAATAAGTTATCACTATAAGTGAATTGAGATGAAGTGATTCTCTTGTCTATCAATTCAAATTATGAGTAGATAAATCTGCATATACCTATCTGTGCTGCGTATTTTATAAACAAGCTGACAATGGAAGCTCTTACAAAACCATGAAGTTTCTTGTTAAAAAAATACTAACTTTTATAATAAAGTAAATACATTTCAAAAGCATATAAAAAGAAGTGCAGTAATATAAGCTTTCACGTTTCCCACTTCCTGGTAAATACTATCTCTCCTATATATGAAACAGTGATTTGCATAATCCCACAGTCTTGCTCAAATATGTGCAATGCTGCAGTACTAGCCTAACAGAGTAACACAGCTGTTTCATGGGCCCCTTCTTCCTCTGCGCTGTGCTCCCTTAGGCCACTCAGAGCAACCACTTGGGGCCAAGTTGGATGAGAAAAGAGCTAGGAAAAAATAATGCAGTTCTGACCCCTTCAAATCACTGCTGATCTGGAGGCGAAGGTGGCTAAGTTAGCGCTACTGAAGTCAGCAATGGAGAGTTTGAGTTCCCACTTTTTGTCTCTGTCACTGCAGAAAGCAGCGCAGGGCTTCTCAAGGGATCAGCACCATGGTTTCCAGCCAGGCTGAGCTGCAGTACGGAGCATGGTGAAGGCAGGAGGACTGTGCCTGAGAGGGAAGCTGTGTGTACACCTGGTGCACAGCTCTCCCATTCTGTGTTATGTCCTGGGCTCTGCTCTGTGGTGGCCAGCAAGAGGACAAAGGGCAATGGGTACAAACTGAAACACAAGAAGTCACTGTTGACTGTGAGGGTGACAGAGCCCTGGAACAGAGGGGGCTGCCCAGAGGGGCTGTGGAGTCTTCTCCTCTGGAGAGCTTCAAAACTCGCCTGGATGTCACCGTGTGCCACGTGCTCTAGGGGTCCCTGCTGGAGCAGGGGGGTTGGACTAGATGATCTCTAGAGGTCCCTTCCAACCTCAGCCCATCTGTGATGCTATGAAAGGATGCACAGTTTACAAATAGACAGATGTGGATGGGAGCAGGCACTGAAAAAAGATAATAAAAGTGATCCCAATTTCTCTTTTTTTAATTTTTTTTTTCTATTTCACGGAGTGTCTTTTATGAAAGAGGGCAAGAGCGTATTACATTTTTGCTCTTCTAATACCATGCACCATTGTGTCTGGAATGACCACTGCATGATTCTCTCATCATTCCTGATGCTGCCTTCTCAAACTTCACTGTTCCAGCTCTCCTGTTGTTTCTCAACAGATAAGGTACTTTTTACATCATATGGGAAACCTCAAGTGAGACAAGACTGGAGTGAAGATGTTTGAAAATGGCCTGAGATAAAAGTAATGTTAATTCTATCTACGTCTGTGTATCCAGTTAGAAGGATGCTGTTGGAAAAGACCCTTCTCTGTGTCTCAGAAACTTACTGTCCATTTTTTCTTCTTAAAATGTACATAACAGTACAGTATTTGTCAAGTGTTATTAGATCTGCTAACAAAAAATGCTATGTGGGAGATAGGTATTTTTGTTGCTGCTGCTGTTTGCGTGTTTGCACTGAAGGTATAATTAGGAATAATTCCATCAATGAAAGAATCTTACTACAAAACTTAAGTATGTGATTAATCCCCATCAAGCCAATTCATGTGCTCCTGGTTAAGCAAATTATCTTGCAGAATCAGGTTACATTCTGAAGACAACATTTTCAGAAATCATCCCTAAATTTTTATTGATTCATTCTTTAAAACAAATTCAAGCTTTGTTTTCAATTGCTTTCCAGTGATGCTGTGAAAGAAGCCAAAACACCTTTCCAGAGAGTAATGCCAAGCAGTAGTTTTGAACAGGTCTGGGGCAATACTCAATGAACTGTAACTAATCGTTTTCATCTTATCATCTACAGAGTCATTGCATTAGAATGATGGTTGGCTAATTTTCCAAAGGGCCCTTTTCCTATGGATTGTTCTCCAGAGCTGTCAGGAGTGACAATGAGCCAAAGCATACTCTATCAAGGGAAGTGTTTAGTTGATGAAATTATAAATAAGTCATCAACCAAAAGTCTGCTAAAATGAATCATGATTAGATATTTCTCTATATACACTGTTTAATCTCAGCCTCCAAAATAGGAACTGCAAGACTGCCTTTCCGTACCTCATTTATAGATCTCTTCTTTGAACACATCATGAGAATATTAAGTTAGTTAATTTAAGCTATATGTGCATGTGAGCACACGCAGAGAAGCAAAGTCTGTGATATGTTTTACATAAAGCAGGCCATTGTGCACTGATTATAATGTGTAAAGAGGAAATATGTTTATACCACAGTCTATTCTAAACTCAAATAGGCAGCAGTACTCTGTGTTTATAAATATAAATACCAAACCTATGTTACAATAATGGTAAGGGTCTGGATTCTAACCACAAAAGCCAGGAAATTCAGAGTAAACTTTGAAAGTTTGGGCCTGGTGGGGATGTCCCTCTCTTGCCATATAACTCTAGTGTCTTCAACTTTGATTTGTACTGAAGAAAACAGAGTCTTCTGTCTGAGGCTCTCCAGAGAGGCCTCAGGCAGATGCAAAGCATTATCATATTTAGGACTGAAGGCTGCATACAAGAAAAATATATAGGCAGTTGTGAGAGGGTCCCTCAAGGCTTCTCTGAATATGATGAAGTGTGTGTATGCTTGTGTGATTATGTACAGAAGAGGAAGAAGGGAAACATGTAGTCTTGGCTATCATATCCTCAAAACTCTCAGAAATATGTAGGCTACATTTACCTACATATTCAGCAGCAGTATAGCACAGATCCTGTAAGTTCTGCTCTTGTAATGACTGCAGACCTCCACTCTGACTAAGTGAAAACAGCCTAAAATGATGAGCAATTTGACACCTACCTTTCCTTTCATAGCTATTGATCAGTGCATCCTCCTCAGAAATGCAAGATGAGCTGCATTCCCTCCTCAGCCTCAGAAAGCCCCAAAACTTTCCTATAGGACCAGCTTTCATATAGGACTAGAGGAGAAGGAGAGAGCATCCATCTCTGTGTCTTCAAAACAAAAGCAACACTGAACCCTGTTTCTGCAAACAAAGGGACTCGTGCCAGAGTTCCCATAACTCTCCTGCTGACAAATCCAGACAGAGAATGGAAGTGCTTCGAAAAACATACAAGCCAGCTCTCTTTGACCAAAGGGAGATGCAGGGCAGTAATCAGATAGTGTGAAAGAGAGGAAAGGTAGCAAGGCCAAATACTGGTGTATACTGGTGAAATCCCAAAACACATCAAGGAGAACAGAATTTATCTAGAGGAAATATTCGCTAACGGGTATGTTTGTTTAGATGCATATTATTTTCAAGGGAATCATAAAATAGGTTCATATCCAGTTAATCAAAATGATGCTTCTTATTTTTCTCTTATTTTTCTTTACTTTCTTTAAGTAATATTTAATGAGACATGACTTCAGCTGCAAGCACATTGAATACTTTCCTATATTATATTACAAATAATGTTGCCAAACTTCTTGCAATCAAGGATCATAGCTCTAATAGCCAGTCCTAAAATTTATTAGTATAAAAGAACTTAAAAAACTGGTATGTGCCATTTGCTATTCATCCTCAATTTATTTAAACCAGTTTTGTTCTTTCAAATTAGTTTATTCTTAAGTTCTGTGCCCTTTAGATAGGATTACACCGAGTAAAATGGATAAATGCTAAAAAGTTATCTAAAAACCATCATAGATGCAAATGCAAACAGAAGGATTGGGGCTGTTATCTCAGTTCACCTACTCTAGTGAAAGTCAGTTATCAAACCAACAGAAGTGGTGTCCAACTAGTATAAAACTGCTGGGAGAAAAATCAGGATCAGCCCACTGTTCTTACCCCAAGGACAGCAAACAAAATGCCAGGAAACTTGCTCTTTATTAAAGAGCCATAATGAGAGACATTGTACAAATAAATGTGCCAGATGAGAGCATGACTATATAAGGCTGAGTAGAGAAGCCAAATGCAGGGATAGAAACTCTACCTCCAGCCAAATCTACCAACACAGATCATCACAAAAGCAATGAGAATGTCCTAAGTAAATTAGGTTGTCTTGCATCATGCAGGCATCAACAAATTTGATACACTAATACAAGTAGACCCTCAATAAGACAGAAGTCATCCCAAAGGAACCACAGTCTTGTCTGTCTGTGAGGTCAGCCTTATATACTGTGACTCTTCTTAATGGGTATCCATAATGTGTACATAATTTCTATTATATATAGATGAAGACATCATCTTAAGCAAGTACTGATATGTTGAATTTTTGTAATATGCTCTTTCTACAAAGAATCCAAAATCAAATTATTTCTTGATAGACTTAGAGAAAAGTTTAAATGACTGTTACAAAATTATTTTTCCTTTCAGCTTTATCTAACAAAGATTAGAAATAAATAGGTTAGAGATTAGAAACACTCACGTCTGAGACCAGCAAGTCTGGTTATCTGCCTAGAGATCCTGTAAAATTCATTGAAATCACCCTATGCTTAAAGAAGACCACAAGACAAAAGTCCATAAGTTACAGAGATAACTGGCTGACATCATGTTTCTTATGGTTTTCAGGCTTTATTATATTTGTCATCGCGCTGATATAAATCTGGAATAACTCCATCAGGGACTGCTATGTTACTGGCTCAGCTTGGATTTCTATCTATGCAACAGAAACTGGAAACTGTTCTAAGTTCCTGCTGCACAAGTCTTTCATGGCAGAAAGGGGAATGAGAAGTCCAGAGTTCTCATTTATTTTCTGCTTTGGATAAAGTAGTTACTACTCAACTATATATGGGGAAAATCAGGTGTTCTAAAAGTAATCACAGTAAGGTTTTGTTATAGAAGAAGTTGTTACACCTAAAAACAGACTCAAAGCTTGAAAAGAGAGATAAAAGACCTCAGCTAGAAAGCTTTCTTGCTAATGTAACAGTTTTCTTATTAGCATAACAGCCACACAAACAAACACCTAATCCCTTACCATTCCATATTTTATATTTTACTTTGTAGTCACTTTTTAAAAATCATTTTCTAGAAACTATTTATAGACAATTAATTTGCATTTTATTTGCTGCTGTGTTGCTTTGCCTTTTCTGTGCCATACACTCATTTTCTCTCTCTGTGAGGGAATGCCATGGAGTTTGTTCACTGACAATCCGCTTCGTGGTAGTGGCAATGTATCACCTGGTGGTAATATAGGTCACATTACATTCCTGTGGACTTGCAAGTGTCTTGCATTTTAGGGTGCGTGAGTGTCGATATCAAGATAGCTCCTCTGCCAAAACAAATAGAGGTGGCGTAAATTTACTGGTTTAGGTTGGAGAGAACCAGTGCAGGTCAAAGGCTTGGTTAGAAAGGAAATTGATCACTAACAAATTAATCTTACTGAAATCACCAAGACACAGAAAGAGCTACACAGCATCCTCACTCCAGCACAGAAAGTGAAGGAAGGTTAGAGGCATCTCTGAGACAAAGAGCGGAGGAATGTTCCAGCTCTCCTGAAAAAATAATCGCAAAGAAGGCAGCCCTGTTCCAAGTTGGAGACCTATTCTGGGAAAAGGGAACAGTGAAGAAGGTAAAAGTCTCATTAGCTTCCTAGTAAATCCGAACAGGATGACAATCATATTAGGGAAGGCAGGAAGAGAACGGAAGGTGAAGGGTAGAGAAGGAGAAGGGGAAAGGGAAGGCAGTCAAGGGGCTTCCACTGTCAGAGAAAGTGAAAAAAAAAAGCAGAGAGATTTCTTCTCCCGAGGGACAAGTTATCTTTGAAAGGTATGTCTTGCACAAGGGGACAAACAGAATGCCTTAGACTTTACCTAGGATTTGCCTCACCCTTCAGGTTTCTCCTGCACAGTCTTGAAGGGGCATCTAAGGCCTGAGAGATCTGTTTATTCTCTCTGCTCATTTAAACTTTGACCTTGGCCAAGGCTGATCACTAGGGTGCCATTTTGAGGGTTTTCTTCTTAAGCAGCAGGTCTGTACCAACAAAATCTCCCAGAATCACTAAAATGCTGTTACAAAGGAAGGCAGGTTGTCTGGGCGTTCCATATATCGTATTTGTTTAGTGGTTTCATATAAACTTCTAGCAGGACTCAAGATATTGAGGTGTTTAAAGGAACTTTGTTTACAAGCTAGTCTGTCAGATCTCATGCCTTGAGATTTTGCTTTTGTTCAGAAAGTGCTCACAACACCACATATATTATTCGTCACTTAGAATATTTTTAACAAATTTGTGTGTCTCTCTCTTTTTCTGTTTTTCAGAGAAAGCCTGAAAGGCTCATTTTCTATCTGAAAAAGTATCCAAAGCTTGCAGAGGAATGCCTTTGTCTTCAGGCAACATAGTGCTGTCTTCATTCCCATTTTCCATCATGATTTCACCCTTTTCTTGCTTTAATGTGGTCTCTGGCACCTTGAAATCAAGTAAGCCTGTCTTAGCATTTGTGTGCCAGCATTTCAGTACTTCCAGCCAACAACTTAGCACCTCAAAAGTGAAAGCTGGGGTCCTGGGGCAGGCAGAGGGGCATGAGGAATATCCTGAAATACTTCCCTTCACAGTTTAATTTCCAATTCTAAAACCAACAGCACAGCAGTTAGCCAGGAAGCTTTACCACCAGAGTTAAATAACATCCGAAAAATTGGGATTTATGCACATATCAAGGACTGATTGCAGCTTGTCAGACACTCCAGGCTAAGTGATTTTAGAGCAATTTCTCCAATTACCAGTCTTTTTGTTTGTGCGGACCACCATGAGCAGACACCCAGAAATCTCACCACTCCATTAAGGACTTGGCATAATATACACTCACATACACCCACGCAAACACATAGAAAAGAAACACATAGACAAGAAACACATAGAAAAGAAAAAAATACTGTAATGCCTGCAATTTCCCGCTTTGTTGACTGGCTTACTTTTTCTCAAACTGGTTAAGTAGACGCTGTGCTGGGTGGCTAGTGATTACCATTTTGCTGCAATGTTAGGGTACTTGACATTTTCATTCCTCAGTGACTCCAGTTCAAAACAAATAGGTCTACCTGCAGTCCACATCTGATTGCCAGATGGTCTCTGTGCATATGAAGCTCTCATCTCTTAGTGAATTCAAATGACCTCACACATACATCTTCAAACATTGCTATCTGACCACAAATATGTATAGAAAACGCAACATCTGTACATGTCTGCATCTTAAATCCCTGTTGTTTTATAAAATATATTACTTGTCACCCTGAAGTCTGAAGTCTCTTAATGATCTGCAGGGGGAGATGCAAATAGTAGCCTATAGGTTTAAAGGTTGTTTGCTGCATTAAACCACTTAATTTCAAGAAGAGGTCAAAAGATACAAAACTATTCATTTAGATCCATTGAAGTCAACAAATAGGTCTGGTTAAGTACTCCAAATGGTCCCCCACCACAGCTCTGTGTAGCTGTAAGTCGGTATAGAGGTATGTTATTCTTGTAGCTGCATCCATGCAGTTATGATAAACTTGAGATCTTATGAAATCACTGCTAATGCTGTACAATTGTTTATAATGTAACCAAGCATTATTAACAGTCTTACACCACTTGTAAGATTTATAGCAGTGTTTCAAGTGAATACCTTTCTATTGCAGTGCTTCAAGAGAATACCTTGTCATATCAAAATCACTGCAGATGTAAACTAATTTTCTCGACAAGATGGTAAATACAGGCTCACTTGAATGTCTGGATGAAAATGCAGATGGGATATCACAAACATTTTCCAAACTACAACAGACTTCTAGGCCAATTAAACATGGTCAGCTTTGAATGGGAAAGGAAATAATTTTCTTTGCTGTTAAATGTTAAAAAAAATAAAGAAGAAGAAGAAATCTCCCTAAGGCATAAAAGCCCATCTAATTTTTGGAAACTTGCTAAAATTAATCAGCCGTGTGTGAACTTTTTACCAAAACAAAACAGAAGTAGAAATGTATAGTGAAATATCATTGAAAAAACAGAAGGGAAAAAAAGAGATTTTGAGTTATCCAGAGCTTAAATGAGTAAGAACTTTTTCTAAACATGATTTAAGCAGTCAAGATGAAAAAAAACATTTGCTTGTTACTCTTAGCAGAATATAAAGTGGGCAAAAACGTTTTATTTATTATTACTAGATTCTTTTAAGCTTGTATGCCGTAATGAAAAGGCTGACATACTTATTTTTTCACTGCAAAGACAATCTGCAACGTTTACATTTCAAATTGTTTTTCTTTTTTGCTTACAAAGCAAACCTAATTTTCAACACCTGAGAGCTGTGATTTGCCTTCTGTGAAATTCATTAAGATGATTGCTTACCAAGGAGGAAATACCAGTCTAAGTTATTTGTCCCTTCTGCTTTAGTATGACTGCATCTAAAAGGGAAGAAATCACATTTGAAAACTCACAGAATAGAAAGCCACCTCAAAGTTCAGACATGCCAAATTTCCTGCACTGATGCATATTTAGCTCTTTCAAAAGTCTTCATCGCACAGCAGTGTCAATAGTGGCCATCAGGAAGAAAAGAAAACACTGGAGAAATTTGGTTAATCTATCCTAGTAGACGAGGTCATGACAGGACCACGTGCATAAATACAAGAGGTATTATTTTCAGATGTAGATGTCCCAGGCAGGAACAGACCAGCTGGGGAAAGGTTTTCTTCCAAGTGCCTTGAATAAAGCTTTTGGATAGGGAGAGTCTGGGCTTGCGTGTCATCCTTTTCTATCTGGGTCAGTTCAAGAGAAAGTGAGAACAATCATACCAAAGACAGTGAGAAAATCTCTTCCACTACACCTGAAGAGTAGCAGTGTGGAGGGATGGGAGAAAGAAGAGGCCACGTTTTCTCTTGTGTTTATTTTCATTCTCTTTATCTTCTTCTGTCTAAAGAAAGGATGTGTATGAATTACTCAGGTTGCATTTTGCAATGCGGGGATTTTAATATTGAATTAAGAAAAAGCCACATCAGCCTGTGCACAAGACCTGCTCAACTGTTGTGCACTTTAATTCCTTGGCAGCACAAGGATTAATTATCTGCTCCCTAAACAAAACAAATGCAATCATACCAATGTCCTTAATATTTTTGTTTTGTTTTGCTTTGCTTTGTTTTGCTTTGTTTTGTTTTTGCAGATTTGGTGGCATCTGACAATTTAGAGTTTTGGGGTTTGGATTCCTCTTGTGCTCTGTATGGTTCCTTATAACAGCTACCTTCAACAAGAGCATTTCCTTTGCCTTGAAGCTGCTATTGCAAACACTTTTTGCACCACTTGTCAGATGTGAAGAGAGGATGATATAATTGAGCCTGCTTTAAAAAAAAATCAAACTGACATAATATTGCTAGTAACTTGACAGCTTTATGTAAAGCCTTCTCCAAAAAACCCAAGCTGATCACACTGCTGAGGACAAGAAGAGGTTAGAGAGAAGGTTTCAGCTCTAGGACTCCTAGACTCAGGCTTTCAGAGGTTCGACCATATTTAGCTTGCCCTTTGACATGACCCAGCCTTAAACAATAGCTTTCTGGGTATGCTAAATGACCACATCTTGCCAGTTGCTGCCAAATTAATGAGCCCATGTCATTTTTAGTTTACAGTTCAGTCATAAAGCAGTCAAGTGGAAAATGAGTCAGGGACCGTTAAGGACTGTCACGCAAATTTTCAAAGAGTATAGTCCCTAATTCCTCACTACCCCTTTCAGAAGTCTCTAATCATTGTTCTCTTTCCTCTCTTTGCTTTCCTCAGATCCTCTAAAGATCCCCCTCACTGTGCAAAAGAGGTTGAGTAAAGAAACTAGGTGCCAGTGGCTCAATGTGAGAAAATATGGGAGAATAATGCAACCTGCAGTCATGATCTGCACAAAAATTAATCTGAGCAGCCGCCTGAGTTCCCCAGCCCCTGAGAGATAGTATATGCAGGGTGTGTGGGATTCGTAAGCGGAGGGTACATACGGCGAAGTTTTCACGTAAAAAGAGACTGAAATAAAGATAATCCCATCCAGAAAAATGCTAGGAAACAAGCATAGTGTAATTTTCCATTGCCTTACACCACTTGTATTCAGGACAAACTTTCTCAATGAAATCTAGCTTCCCACCCTCATCCTTACCCCTCAAAAAAATCTTTTCTTGGTCTGTGGTTTGATCACAAACCCAGAACTCAGTTTAGGGTTTAAAAGCTTTCTGCATCAGCAGGACAGTACATGCTCTTGTGCAACTGGTTTTACGTGCTTTCCATCTAAATCCACATGAGTTTTGCCAGCTTTGCAGTTTCACTTTGAAATTTTGAGCAGCTTTCCTCTTCCCAATCTCTCTCAACTACCACCTGTGATTCACCTCCTCCTGACTACTGCAGCTGGTATCTTTCTTCATTCTTAATCTTATTTCTAGTTCCATGTATTCTGGTTCTATTTATCAGCAGCTCTGGTCCTTGTCATTGTATTCCACAGCCTGGACTTCTACCTTTAAAATATTTCAGCTCCTTTACAAGCAACTCTTGAATTCTCTTCTGCATGAGTCTCGTGGCTGCACAGGACTCCTTCTCCTTCAGTAGCGTCAGGAAACAACATTATCTACATCTTCAGACAACCTCCCAAGTTCCCTGTTCAACTCAGTTTGATCTGAGTTTTTTGTTTTTAAAGCCTGCCTCAGACATGCCTCAGGCTCTCTCGTGTTATCTGTCTCTTTCTGTTCCTCTTCTTGCTCTTCCTGATCATTTAGCACTCAATGCCCTGTGTTCTTGATTTTTTTTCCAGGATCATTTGATTGAACAAAACATGTATTTACTTCATGATGCATTCATGGCCTTTTGGCATGAGTATAGACAATGGATTTTCTACCTGAGATATTTGGGGAAGCAGCAACTTTGAAAAATATAGATCAGAATATTCTCATGATATGACAGCTGAAGTCATAAATATGAGTATTGGCAGAGAAGCCCAGTTCTAGGAGGTAGTTCTTCCAATTGGGAAACAGAGTAGCTGTCATGTGACCTCTGTGCCCATCCAAAATTTGAAACACATTTCATATTTTAAACAGAGAATTTTCTCACGGAACCTCTTGCAAACCATTTACAGGCCCTGAGCTACATTGCGGTGCTTCACCACATGCCCTAAATAGGGAGCAGTTCAAGGCCACACAGGCAGAACCAAAGATACTGTGCCTGTCTAAGAAATATTCCTCCCCAGGGCTGCTCACTATTTGTTTGGAGGCAAATGGCTGGCGTTAGCCAGTAGAGGCAAAAAGATTCAGGGGTAGAGAATAATGAAAAGAAACTCTGAGTCCTTATGACTATCTCTGGCTGTCATTAGGAGAATCCTTCCCTGAGCAAGGTTCCCCTCAAAAAGAAGTACCTGTCAGAAAGTCTTCCAGCACTGAGGAAACTTCTTCTAATTTTCAGCCTAAAGTCTTTTCCGTGGATTTCAGAGTTGTGTCTTTCTGAAGATCATGAGATCATGCTTGACTAACCTGACAGCCTTCTACGATGGGGTGACTAGATGGATAGATGAGGGCAGAGCGGTGGATGTCATCTATCTGGACTTCAGTAAGGCTTTTGACACCGTCCCTCACGGCATCCTCCTGGGCAAGCTCCAGAAGAGTGGCATAGATGAGTGGACAGTGAGGTGGATTAGGAACTGGCTAAAAGACAGGGCCCAGAGAGTAGTAATCAGCGGTGCCGAGTCCAGCTGGAGGCCTGTGGATAGTGGTGTCCCCCAGGGGTCAGTCCTTGGTCCGGTCCTGTTCAATTTATTCATTAACGACCTGGATGAAGGGATGGAGTGCTCCCCTCAGCAAGTTTGCTGATGATACCAAACTGTGAGGAATAGCTGACAGCCCTGAGGGCTGCGCTGCCATCCAGAGGGACCTGGACACACTGGACAGCTGGGCGGCGAGTAACCTCATGAAGTTCAACAAGGGCAAGTGTAGGGTCCTGCACCTGGGGAGGAATAACCCTAGACATGCCTACAGGCTGGGGACCGACCTCCTGGAGAGCAGCCCCGCAGAGAGGGACCTGGGCGTCATGGTGGACGACAAGTTGACCATGAGGCAGCAGTGTGCCCTCGTGGCCAAGAAGGCCAATGGGATCTTGGGGTGCATTAAGCAGAGCGTCTCCAGCAGGTCGAGGGAGGTGATTCTGCCCCTCTACTCAGCCCTGGTGAGGCCGCACCTCGAGTCCTGTGTGCAGTTCTGGGCTCCCCAGTGCAGGAGGGATGTGGAGCTGCTAGAGAGAGTCCAGTGCAGGGCTATGAAGATGATGAAGGGCCTGGAACATCTGCCCTATGAGGAAAGGCTGAGAGCGCTGGGCCTGTTGAGCCTGCAGAAGAGAAGACTGAGAGGGGACCTGATTAATGTATATAAATATCTAAAGAAAGGGAGTAAGGAGGAGGGGCCTGGCCTCTTCTCAGCGGTGGCCAGTGATAGAACTAGGGGAAACGGCCACAAATTGAGGCACCAAAAGTTCCACAGGAACTTGAGGAAGAATTTCTTAACAGTGAGGGTGACAGAGCACTGGAACAGGCTGCCCAGAGAGGTGGTGGATGTTGCGGCCCACCCTGGGCGCTTCCCCCACATAGGTGCCCAAGACAGGCCTCCTTCCCAGTATGTAGGGATTATTATGGCGTGGGAGCCGCGTGGTGATTGGCGGACTGAGGTGCAGGGCTTGAAGAACATTCGGGAAGCCCTGACTGAGGAGCTGAGATTTAAGAAGGTTCGAGAACCTCCTCACCCCCTTCTCACCTGAGCACCTGTTGCTGTCCATCTCTCACCGCCTCCGCCTCCTAACCAATCCCTGCGTGGGAAGAACCTATCGACCCAATCCCTTTTCCCCACATCGTCCGGGTTAAGCCAATCATTTTGCTAGTTTTGTACAGGTTTATTATATAAGCATTGTACTTCGTTTAATAAATGTTCCCACTTTGCATGATTATTGGCTTGCGTATTCCTTCTGTCTGTGTGATTGGTGTGCAGAAGCGTGAGTGAGTGCGGTGGGAACCCCCTCAGTGTGTGCTCCTTTCCTCTCCCTGACCGTCAGCCCGTGTCTCCCCCCTGAGATCATCGCTGGATCTTTTGGAGCGTCCTCTCCCAGGCCGTGCTCTCCAGTTGACTAGCCGGTTGGGTAATTATTTCTAGTGTTTCCTGGGAAGAGGGCCGCTTCAGGTGGAGTCTCCTTCTCTGGAGATCTTCAAAACCTGCCTGGACACCACCCTGTGCCACATGCTCTAGGGGACCCTGCGTGTGCAGGGGGGTTGGACTAGATGACCTCTACAGGTCCCTTCCAACCCTAGCCATTCTATGATTCTATGATTCTAAAAGAATATGCTTAAGCTTTCATTTAGCTTAGCTTAGCTTTTCCTTCATATGCCAGCCCCTATGGTTGGCAGGAATCAGATCCTGTCTCAGCCTTTGATTTGCTAGGCTAAGCAAGCTGAGTGATTCAAGTTCTATCATGTAAAACAATTTTTTTTTCCTCCTAATATGCTAGCAGACTGGGTGCCTTCTGTTCCTCTTTGAGTTCAGCTTCCCAGAACATAGGTGGCTAGAACTCTCTTTATTTCAGTCCTCACTGACACTCAAAAGATTTATCTACTGGAAATTCCTGTTTTAATATGTCCTCAATCATCTTGTTTTTCCATTACTATGTCATGCAAATGTCTTTTCTGTGTTTCTGTTATTTCCTACTGACAGACTTAGTTTATCACAAAATCGATATTATTTACCAATAGGCACACAATTTTGCAATTTACCCTAACAGTTGTTATCCGATTTCTACTACTCCAGTCCCAAAGTAATTTTATTTTTCTTACCATGTAGTCTTTCACTCCAACATTTTGATAACCCCCCTTCTATGTTGATAACAAATGTCATTAGAATATTTCTATGCTTAATACTGTCAACATAGTCAATAATAAAATAATAAATTTGCTTAAATGGGTTTAGTGCCAGATTAATCCATGAAGAGCTCTCTCTGTAACCTATCTCCAGCCAGACACTCCCCATTTCAGTATAATTCCCCTAACCATCTTGTTGATAGTTTCCATATCTTCTCCACAGTAAGTTCTCGTGTAATACTGTGTGACATGCTTCACTGAAGTTGAGATAAATTAGGTCTGTCTCATTTCCCTTGCTTAGCAATCTGGGTAGCAGGGAGAGTTATCATTTTATTCTGGTATATTTCACTTTTTGTAAATCCATATTCTATTTTTCAATAACTAACACATATAATTATTCGTGTCTTAGAAATCAGTTTTTAAGTTGGCACACTACTAAGTTCAGACCCAAAGGACTAGTTTTCCAGATCACTGCTTTCCTCTTTCCTACAGAAATAGGTGCTATATTTGCTTTCATCTAGACAGACGGTACTAAATTTAATTTAATGCATTTATAAAGTGCCTTTCTACCTGGAATTGCAATCTCATCCATGGGGTCTTTCAATATTCGAGAAGCTATCCCTCTCCACAGCATCTGACATTCTCTGGAATACTGTCTCTTCTCAAAAGAGGCAAATTTTCACGTTCATACACTTATTCCTAGTTAGCTACTCTGTCCCCACAAAAGCCACTATATGGAAAATGGAGTTAAACTACTAGCTTTTCAGACTACATTCAGATTCTAAACTCAATTCGCCTTCTTCTTTGTTGGTGCGTGTTCTTTTCTTGTTCCTTCTCTCTATCTTTCTTCCTCTTCCACGTTTTTTTCATAGGCTCATCTTTGACCTAGATGCTGTTCTGCAGGCAAAGCAGTTGAGCAGATTTAAGACATCATTAGTCCTCTTTTTGGAAACAGCAACACTGCTGGCCAGGTGATGGATGTGGAGGAGCGATGCAGAGAGGAACAGAGGGCTGAAGAGCAGAGATGAGTCACTTGCAAGAAAGAAAAAAAATTGGTCATGGTAAGGTGCACAGGACTAGAAGTAGTACCAGAAATACTGTGGCACTGCAATAGCACCTTTACCCAATAATTCTGAAATATTCTGAGCACTACTATGGTACCAGCATTCTGTGTGTTGCTGTTGTGCACTCTATGTGGAAATGTGGAAACTCCCTTTTGTCAGTGGCTCAGGTGGGCTTTAGGAGGCAGTGCTGAGGGGTGGGCTTTGTTTCATAAGGGTAGCAAGCTGCAGCTTGGAAATGTACCCCCTTAAACAGCCAGAGCAAGAGTCAACAGATCTTGTTACTCAGAGGAAAAAGAAAAAAAAAATGTTGGCACTGAAAAATACTGAGTGGAAGACTGACATTTTCTTCTGAAGCAAAGGCCTTCCTCCTACTGAAGATCACTCACAGGGCTGCATTATTGCCACGGAAAAACAATTCTGTGCAGATGAATTTTAGACTAGACACTCATCCAACGGGATGGAAATATTGCACTAGAGCATATAGATGGAGCTTTCAAGAGAGAAGGTTATTTCTAATGACAGAAGCTCATAGTGAAGGTAACTGAAGAGCTGTGCATTATATTGTGCTTTCTCACTTAGTAGGTATTTTCTTCCTCACCTTGTGCCCTTAACCACTCTGCCCATCAACTCTGAACTACCCAACCATCTTCCTAGGACACTGGGTGGTATAGTCAATTGGCTTGGCCACCGTAGACGTTCAGCCATAACCTGAGCAGCTAGATTTGTTTTGACTCTGTAAAAAGCAGGCAGAGATATGAATGTGCAAGATTATCAGCTGAAGCACACTATTTCTGCACCACTGGATTCAGTGATGCTGGGTTTATTTAATCCATAGAAGCATTTGGCCTCAATCTGTTCTAGAGAAACAGACTTTGAGAAAATTAATCAATACAATACAATGTTGTCACTGGAAGTCTGAAATTGTTACAAATTAGAATTACTCAGGCTCTTTGGTTTGATGTTTAAGCAGCGGTGCTTGAATGCCAAGGAACTAGAGGCCAAAGAAACTATTCCAGGTTGGATTTGGTAAGCACAAGATTTTACTTTAAAGCACATTAATCAGACAAGTTCAGTCAAAAGTCATATATAAGACTATTACTTCTTGTAAAGGGTTTTTTTCTGTTGGCTGTTCATATGCTGTGGAAACTATACTGAATAGTTGACGGTTATGCTGGAGGCATTCCTTTTCCATTCCTTCCTGCCTGTGTATCCCCTTACTATTGTAATCCTGGAAGAAATAAATTCCATTTATTTTGATGAAGCATCCTTTTTTCCAGCTTGCTTAATATTAGGGACAATGGATGCTGCGGTGTCACATACAGTAAAGCAGAGAAAAGACCTAGCAGTAATGAAGAGTTTAGTCATGCTAAAAGAATGTTTCTAACCCTAGGACTCCAAATCGCAAAATGATCCCACAACCTTAACTCTGCCCCTTGAATGTATTATGAGGAAGCCTCTAATTACCTGATTACATATTAACTCTGTCAATGAAACACATCCATTAAATGACTTAAAACATGAGTGAGGCTGGAAAGAGCAGCCTGCAAAGCCCAACAGGTGACCTTATAAAATTGAGAGTTTTGGCTCATGTAAATGTGGAACCAGACATTTCAGAGTCCACACAAAAACAACAGCATGGTTAAGGCTCTAGTGACTAAGGGACACTGCCTTATAGTAGACAATGGTCTACAGCAACTACTAAACTCAGAGCTAATTGGATTGCATGTAAAGATCATAGAGCCAGGCCACTTTGAACACACGGTAAGCCGTGATCGGTCAGTCATACCTGAATGTAGTCTGATAGGTGAGCTACTTCTTTGAATGCCCCACAGGTCAGGCTGATTTGCATCAGGTCTATCTGCAAGTAGATGCTCATGTGGTTTTCCTGCTCACGTAGTAGATGCTCATGTAGTGGTTTTGCTAGGTAATTGCTTGCCTTGCTCCCATATCCTTCCCTTAGCTGCTGTTATAAGAGGTGAAAATATATAAACTTTGAACTGACTAGATAAACTGTATTTTTTATAATATTACCACTATTTATCCCTAGTCTAGCCAACAGATTGGGCCAGGTCTTGACTGTCTCCAAATGCAGCAGTTATATTATGGGAAGACAAGCTATTTACGGTTACGTCCTCCCAGGCCATGAAAGTAAATCAGACAAATGTATTTGTATTCTTCTTACACCATGGCTCTTCCGCTGTTTTTTATCTCTTTAGTAGCCCAAGTAAATTCTGAAATCTATTTCCCACTTACATTTGACTCTGTTCCTTTTTAATGATTTTTTCTACATTGACCTAAGCCTGAGTTTGTTGTTTAGAAGCAATCCTTCCAGCAACTTCCGTAGAAGGAAGGAAGAAACAAAACCCTACCAACTCAGGTGTTTTTTTCAATCTCTCTCTCTTGCAAAAGCATTTCTGGTGCATAGGCCTCCTAGACAGTCTCTGTATGTCTTTGAGAAAGAAAGCCCAAACAACCATTCTGAACATGGCTTAGACCCAACCACCTCTTTGATTCTCTTATGCATCATTCTCTACTTTAGAATTCAATTACATGCCTCTTTTGGAACTTAAATTAAGGATTTTGAAAATTATTTCCACTGTATTAATTTTATTTGAAATCTTGTGGTTCTAGAACAAGATTTATACTTCCTACACATTGGTCTCTCTATGGATATCCCAAGTCCAAGGTACACTTAAAAAAAACCCCAAAACTGTATGGGAATGCATCAATACTTACATCTTCACTTTTTTTCCCACATCTCCTCAGTTAATTATGGTGACAAGACCAGCACCCCACAAGACCAGCGGCAGGTCCACATGCTGCCATGAGATTGTTCAGAGCAGATCCTCTTGCTGGATGGTGAGCAAGGACTGTGCTGGGTGATTGCAGCACTTGCAGCAGATCCTCCTCTTATCCCGAGTGCAGGAACCCAGCTTCCGCCTCTTCTGTAAGACTGAGCCTGTCAATATAATTTCCTCCAGTTTGGCGTGGCTTTTTAACTTGCTCTTCCGCCAACTGATGATTGCTATCCGAAAATTCTAAGCAAGATGCCTTACATCATGTTTTTAGGAATTACTGGCCAATCTAACACAACGACAGAGACTGAAAGTGAAGCTGTTGGAGCAAGAATAAATAAAAATACAAGAAAAGATGATCCTCTTTTTCTGTCTCAGATAGTTGGGCTATTTTTTCTTTTATATTTATGAATTAAAAACAGAAAACAATCAGAGGGAGTTGTTAGAAAATCATATTTCATCAGTATGAAAAAGTGCCTTTCTTCTTGCTCTCCTTCTCTGTACTCCCTAATAACCAGCCCTAGTTACAGGCCTGAAATTACTGATTAATATCTTGAACTTGCATAAACACACAATACACAAACAGAATGTCAGTGTATTCTGAACGGAGAAACGTTAAAAATTAACCTGTCTACAACCCAAGTTAAAATGAAGAAAGCTATAAACATAAATCTCTGATAAGGCAATGCCAGTCTCCCAGCAAACTGTAAGATTTCTGCTGGGCAGCAAGGTCTCCAGACTCGTTATTGAATCACCAGGACAAGCTGTTTACTGCGCAGAATATATGACGAGATTTAAAATAAGTTGGACTAAACTGGGTTGCTGGCTGTAGCAGCACTCGTTTTCTAGTGGTAACTGATGGTTTTGGACATTTTGGTGATGCGCCCAGCCTCTTTCATTACTAGATGTAATTTTAAGGGAGTTTTATWCCTCTCTTCTTTTATTTGAAAGTCAAGAGAAACTGTCTACTAAAAAGGGCACATTTCTATATTATAATCAACAGCTTTTTCTGTAGCTTTTATGTACACAGTTGCAAAACTTACTTTGCTTCAGCTACTTCATGCTATAATAGACAGGCCTTTCGATAACACCATGAGAAATGGAAGAACCTAGCAGAATCAGAAAAGGACCTTTGTACTTGGATTCCAGACCTTTAGCAGTAACATGTGTCGTTGCCTCTAATATTGCAACTGGAGTACCCATCTGCTCTGTAGCGTGTTGCCACAGGTGTAGTTTGTTGTTGTTTCTAACGTTTTACATATGCTCATCTAAACAACCGCACAAATGTCTTTTTGTTTCCTGATTGTGAAGTTTATTATTTTCCCTGCAGCTAGTGCTTTATATAGAAAGAGCCTCATGCAAAGCATTACTGAAAAACAAACAAAGATCCCAAAAACTTAGTTTGATCACTCATGCAATTACTCTGGATTGTCCTGAAACACAGATGAGGCTGAAAGGTRTGTGATCCATTTGGCTTGCTAGAAGAGAAAGCAAGAGCCAGGTGGTTGGTATTGCCACTCTTGCCTTATAAGTTAGAACTAACTGGTTAGGATGACTGGCTACAAAGAGAGAGGAGAGGGAAGGATAACTGTATATTGCAGATAGAAAATGCATGCCACAGACTTTGGATGAAAAATAGTCCCTATTGTATTTTTACAAACACCAGCCTTAATCCAGAAAGATGAAAGCTCTAAAACCCAATGGAAGATGAGGGTTCTCAGGGCACAGAAAGTCAAAAGCTACTGATAGAATATTCAATGGTTTTCTGTGTGTCAAATCTACAAAGGAATAAAAATATGAATAACTTGGAAAAGCTGGAAGAAAAAGGGAAAGGAAAATGGAGGAAAKCAAGCATAACTTTTCTTTCGGTAGTGCCTTGGAAAATAAAAAGGCTACCTTGCAAAAGCATGGCTAAGAAAATAGATGGAGTTGTGATATTTTATGAGACGAAAAAGCATTTTTTAAAGATTTTTTTCTACTGCTGCATAACCATAATAAAACTGAGCAACAATAATTGCTTTACTGTATGGGAGATATACTGAGTATCATGTGTGTGCCTCTTCTAATCAACACATTGCTGTTAATATTTAGGTTTGATTTCACTTACTTACTTACTTACTTACTTACTTAGAATTTAGTGATGTATTTGTGCTGTTGATTTGCATCATAATTGAAAGTAAAAAATATACTTTAAAACCACTGATATATCTTAAAGTTAGCAAATGAGTGCCGTGTGAAAAGTGAGAAAAAATGTGTCTGAAATTCAAAGATTCTCATGGACTTTGTATTGTTTTGCTTTTGGCACAACCAGGAGAGAAAGGATTTTATTACCAACTAATTTGTTTGTTTTCAAATTATCTCCAAAATAACCACAAGATTTAAATTMATTTATATCCATATTACAATTACAACAGAGGTAGTATATCAAGGATTGTATTTGTCATTTTTGTTCCTTATTCCTATGGTATGATTACTAGACTAGGACAGCAAGCAATAAAACACCAATTTCCAAATTTAAGATTGCCCACCACTTGCTTGGAGCTGATGYGGAGTTGGTGGAAAATGCAGTTCTTACTCTTTTCTGTATTTTAATCTGTCGCCATTGCAGAGATAAATTTGGAGTCCTACAGACTCCAACCTAGCAGCCTCTTGGGATTGTTACTAAATAGGAGCAAAGCCAACTTTTCTGTGTATACAGGATGGCYTAATACCAGAAAGGAAAGGAAAATAGGAAATTCAACAGGGCAATCATGCAAGATATACRGATAAATCAGATTAGCCAATATCAAGACAGCAAATTAAGAAACAAAGACTAAAAAAATTCAAAAAAAAACCAAAAACAAAAATTAAGAAACAAAGAATTATTAAACATATACTKCATTAGAAACAGCTGCAAATACATACTCTCCTAAAACAACTCATCTTTGCAAATTATTTCTGTAGTTACCACAGAAATGTTACACAGCTATGAGTAGGAGGGAAATTGTCGAGAGCGTTTTCCTGTTCAGACACATGAACAGAAGAACCACAATAGTGCATCAGACCACAGATCTATATGCCTGAGGAGCCTGTCTCTTGGGGTGGCTGAAAGCCAGTATTGAGGGAATTAGCTGAAAAACAGAGCAAGGATAAAGTGATCCTCTCTGGCATCCTTCACCTGAGAGTAACCAATATTTGGGGGACCTTCTTAGCCAGAGCTTGCATCTGAGTCATTAGGAATAATCTCCACTTTCTTCTACCAGTTTGCCTGTTCTTTTGGAAACACTTGTTCCTCAGGCCTGCCCTGCCATGGATTTGCCACTGAATTATAGCGTCTGTGAAACAAACCTTTGTTTAACTGTTTTCCAATGTGTTACCTGAATTTCATTATACTTAGCTCTGGAAATTTTAAAAGCCTGTGACCAGATGATCAGTATGGAAGCTGGGAAAAAACCCGGCTTCTTTATTTAAGGAAATATTCAACTAACTGAGATCTAATGGAAGTTTTAACTTCTCTGAAACATCAGATCTTTAGTTCTCTAGAAAGAAAAATACAGTTGTAATACAATTTAGCAGATCCTGTATTTCTAAGTCTAAGCGTAGATTTCTGARGATAGGCTGAAGTATTTCAGGAAATTTTAAGCCAATAACAATTTTATTTCTTCCAGTTACAAGAGACTTAAAATTATTAATTTTTGCTAGCTTCCTTTTAATGCCTGTGTAAAATATCTGGATCAAGTTTTTCTTTCATTGCAGCCTCTTAGAGAATGATTATTTCATGTTGTAGATTAGTTTATAAAGTACTTACATAGATACTAGCCATTTCAACATGAATTATTATTCATGCATTAGAAGAACGAAAAACATTTTAGTAAACGAACTGAGAGCTAGATTTGGTTTAATGTGCAATGGAAATGATTTATAGAGTTTGGATGAGGAAACCATATAAATCATGTTCTTTGTGTAGGTAACGCAAGTTCTATATGCAGTGAGTTCACATAGTAAAACATTTTAATGTTTCTGTCCATTAACTGAGCTCTAAACTAGTGCTGCAGAAATTATGTGGAATTATCAAGGAGGAAAGGAAAATAGAACACAAGGAAATTAATGTAATGTAAAGTGTGCTTAAGGAAAATTAATGGTCTGGCGTAAAGTTTAGAAAGGAAGAGAAATATACAGTCCAAGACAAAACCTCCACCACTGCATTATGGACAACACCCGTAACATCATTACCTCTTCCCTCTTGCGTCCAGAATATCTGAATATTTCTGAAGCTCTTTTATTCACTTAATATATAGGAATTGCTCTTTTTTACTRGTGATACCATATGAAAAGATGAAAGGTGTTTCAATACAAACCATCCCTTCTGCCTTTCTTTTTGTTTTTGCTCAGAATTCCAAGAAAAGCCTCAGCCTTCAGCCTTTAGCTAGGTACATCTGGCTAAATTCTGAATGATTTGTGTGCATGCATGTGCACATATGTGTGCACAAAAACTGCCCATGTGCAAAAAAGCTGGTGGGAGGTACAAGTCTGTAAGACCTAAGCAACATAATACTATCAAGTGGAGTTAATATTCACTTCTACATTCAAATAACTGAAAAAAAAAAAAAGGAAGGCTCTTTTGTTGCAAAAGCTGAGAGATGCTTGAAGTGTAGTATAACCCTAACAAAATATGTATGAGAAATTAAATAAGCAATACTTCATGTAGATGTCTAAATCTGGGTTTGGGTGCCTGTAGATATTCTAATGAAATGAAAATTGACCATTARCAATGTATTCTTAACCCAAATATATCTTGTCTATACCTTCACCTTTGCAAAGCCTCTACACACATCACAAAGTACCTGTATCATTTTGTATGCAGGTTCATACAAGTTTCAAAGTTAATATAAGAAAATATAAAACACGCGCTGAAATTTTTTCAGTTGTTGTTTGATGTTTGCAATGGCTGAATAGCAAGAAAATCACTTTCAGGTAATCAGGGCCCTTCACTGAAATCTATGTGGCTATTAGTTTTTGCCCTGTGGAGAGGCTGAATGGGTGAGATTTCAAAAATTAGCCAACAACATAATAACAATAATGCAATTCTAACTTTAGAAATGTTACTACCAAGAGATGTGAGTAATTCTGTACTATATATGAGTACTCATATACAATATATGAGTAACAAATATTATGCTTAGAAAACACCTAAAGGAGACATAAACAAAACTAAAATATACTGAAACACAATATACTCAGCAACAATCAGTCATAGGCATTTAGAAAAAAMCAGGACTGTCTGGACTAGTTTCACTGTCTGTATTGATCTGTTGCTATGTRTGTGGAGCTAGCACATATCTGAAGGAATTACGTAAGACCCCCTGCAAGACATAAATAATTATCAAAGCAGTCTTACTGGGCAAACCGTTTAACTGATGGCAAACTGCTTCACACTGTGCTACATTATGTTTTACCAACCAAATGCCTCAGTGGTTAAAGTGAATTCATTGAGCTCCACATGGATTAAACAAGCTAGAGTGCACTCATCCTCTCCTTAAGCAAATGGAGAAGGTTTGGTTCAAATGTTGATTTGCAACATGCCAGGAAATGTTTTCTTCAATAAAGTAATCTCATTTTAAAGTTAGCCTTGTGCCAGAAAAACAAACAGTACAAATTTTATACACGTACAGAGTAGCTACATGGAGGATAAAATGTTATGATTTCTGGGACACTGCTCTTGGAAGGCAAGGAACTTGTATTTATAATGAGATACAAGCCATAGAAATGTTAAGTAGATTATATACTCCATTAAAATCATACATATCTATGCCACCCTGTGCTTTTCCAGTGGCTGTACCCAGGTTTGGTAATCAAACTAGAAAGACTCAAATGCAAAACCATGTATTTCCTGTTAGAGMCCTTCAATGAAGGTGAAGCCCTTTTTTGTCCACCTCTCACTATTTGTGTACCAAGTTTAATACCTCACTGATTTTTTCCTCAATTCAGAAATTAATTGATTGAAATGAAGATAATCAGATTATTATTAATAAAAATAATGAACATATCTTTTCTGGCACTTACTAAGAAAATCATGGATGAAAGATATTTGATTTCCCTAAAATGGGTGAAAGCAAAGCAGGAATGTGTCCACTAGAAGAAAAAAGAAGGCTGCAGAAATAAGGATGCTATCTGGCTTTATCTCAGCTTCAGGCTCAATGTCTCAGGATGATCTCATTCATCCCCAAATTAATGGAATTTTATCAAAGATGATTTTGGGCCTGAATGCACAGAGTTKGGCAAAGCAAAACCAGACCTAATGACCATGGGTCTTCATGATGGTAGACCAAGAACTATGAGATTTTTATTGCTGTTACTCCGTTTGAGAGCTTGTGATGAATGTGACCCCTGAGCCACCTCAGTCCCAAGCCCTGAGCAGCCTATGCTGTCCGCAGAGCTACATAARACCCCAGAAGAGGGCAGTTTTCCTTTTGTCCCAGTGCTAGCCCAGCTGTTGTGCTAGACATGCAGGGAAGAAGCAGGTTGGGCTCGCTTCACTCCGTCATGGCACACACAGCAGTAGAATACAGGAGGACACAGGGAAATTGGGAAGCCAGCATGAACGTGTACTCAAGCTCACCTGTTGAGCCTTTGATTAAATTTTAGAGAGTGCAAGCTAGTCTTTTTTTCTTCTTTTTTAAACAGAGACAATAGTGGGTGAGTCAGCAGTTTGTCTCATATTTCCATCAAACACAAAAATCTGCAACTTCCAGTTGCTTATAATGAAAAAAAAATGCCAACAATGAAGTAGGCAATTAAAAAAAAAAAATGGAAACACCTAAAATGCCTGCTGTATCTATTTATTTGCCCTTGCTGTCACTCACAGGGGAAAAAAGTCTCAGAGAAACTGATCGTCTACCAGATGCCAGATTCCTCACCAAACACATCTAATAAACTCTGTTGGAAGCTTTAGAAGCTGGTGGTGTGGTCAATCCCCTACTGCTTCAAGTATGAACTAAGCCATGCTGTGAGGCTTTTTTCAAATTTGACCTTGAGGAAGGCTTATCATATACTGCAGTTCTCCACAGCTGGTCTTATACTGCACCGTCCTTGCCCAAGTATATGGGGAGAACCCTCTGTGTCCACCAAGGGCCAGGTACAACTGCTTGATCCTACCAAATCTACAAATACTGGCAGTACATGGCAGAATAGATCAGGCAGAACATGGTCCCCCAACCATTTATGTATTGATGGCAGTTGTCTGACACTCTGCCAGGCCAACAGTGTAACCTCTGTAACCAGTCAACCTCTGGTGCCTCTAGGAAAAAAGCATGATTGTGCTGACCACGCAGAGGGAGATGCATATTTTGGATAAAGGTGAAGAGTTGTTAAAGCTTGGGGTTCATCCTCACTCTTCCAGCCCCAAAGTTTGCATAAATTCTTAAGTATGGACAAACGTTCAAACAGTTTGGACATGAGGTAAGTTTGAATTCAAGTGCAGGAGGAGGTTTGCATTCATAAGGAATGCAAGATAGCCTTTATGAAGTAGTCAAGTGATCCTTCAGGAATGGATGCAAATATTAGTGTTAGTATCTAGTCAATCTAATTATGACAACAACTTAATCACAAAACTAATAGGATTTTTAACAGGATAAAAAAAAACTTTAAAAAGTTCTATATTCTACAGATGTTGTGGGATATTTGAATTTTAAGAAGACCAGACAACTTCTTCCTGGAACACAGAACTACCTCCTGCTGGTTAATACAGTAGGAACTGTATTTGAGTCACTACTGCTGCCCTGTGCAGGTTGTTTGGYGGAAGAAATACATTTTCTTGAGTCTACTTTTCTTCTTCCCAGTGGTGTCACGTCCTGTGAGGCTGAACAAGTTCAGTAGATTTTCTTCCTGCTTGCAACTGGCTGTTTGGCTGGGACTAAATCTTCATTTTCCTCTTTTGTGAATAGGGCTTAATTTCCTCTTAACTTTGCCACAAGGGTTCTGTAACAGCTAAGTCCTATTTTGTGCAGATTCATACAAACTCTAACTAGGATCCTGCTGAGCAGCTAGTAGTGAACAGCATAGATGGTGCAAGTAAGGCAAGRCTGGCTGCCTATTGGCAACTCTATTCCTGTTGAATTCCTATGTCTTGTTCTGAACAAATGGTGGGATACAGAAGGTGTGGTCCTCTGAGACTCACTGTATACACATACATACGCTTTCCATCTCATTTACAGCCCTGATGTCCTGTTCCTACACTTTGCACAGTCTGGGATTTATTTCAATGGTTTTAACTGGACCACTGCTTGTTCTCCGCTTCCTGTTCTTTTGATCACAGRCTTTCAGCTCTCCTTGAGTAAGCTGTATCCTCCAAGGTGGATTTTCCCCTTTCCTGTGCTGGGCCAAGGCATCCAAATGACTTTTYTYTYTTTTTTTTTTCCTGTTTCTGACTTGCCATATGTGAGATAATTGTGCCCACAGGAATTCCTTTCAGAGTGCCTAAGCACAAAAGAAAAACACGCAGCCAACTCTTTTTCTAGAGCAGTACAAACATTTCCTTAAACCTAAGTGTCTCAGGAGGGGCATTGACAGAAGGCTCCTTTCACCCAGAAAGGCTGCTCTGCACCGAGCTGCTCGTGAACCCTCAGCCACCTCCTGCATTTTGATGTCATCGATGGAGAGAAKGTTTTGCCAATAAAAGCAGTCACGTTCTTTGATTCCAGCTTTATGACAATGGAAAGGAGGTCAGAGCAAATGGCTCAGTAGTTAGTTTTATTAATGGAAAAGGGCAGTGGGAGCCAGGAACTCTTTGACAACTTTGATTCTTCAACTGGCAGAAGTTTGCACTGCACTCCATGAAGGGAGGATTACAGGCTCTCTTGTGCATGGCCGTTTACATGCCAATAAGCTCTTCATTAAGAAGCCCTAGACTAACATCAGGCACTTGCACCACTGGGGAGGGCAAAGCAGATCTTAAAATCACCCATGTGATTGGATGGCCATAAGGAGAATGATAAGAAAATATCCCTGTGTTCTGAACTCATATTATTAAGGGAATAAATCTAATTTCTTTTTTGAGCTTCTCTCCCCTGGGGACTGAACTGTTAACCCTTGATATTAATAGATGAGTTATATTTCTGGACAGTGAAAAATAAGTTTGAGTAGGAAAGAGGGAAGGGAGGAAGGAAGGGAGG
>PTEX01000123.1:823574-838696 GCA_003342815.1 Eudromia elegans
GAAGGAAGGAAGGAAGGAAGGAAGGAAGGAAGGAAGGAAGGAAGGAAGGAAGGAAGGAAGGAAGGAAGGAAGGAAGGAAGGAAGGAAGGAAGGAAAACATATTGTACCCTTTCTCCAATATAGCTGCACTTCAGACCACTTTGGTCCATCAACGCACTAATGGGGGGGTGACATCAAGCATAAATATTTTTCCCAGAATCAACATGATTGTATGGTGGGAAAAGGGCTTTTGATTCTGATCCCATTTTGTGGAAAAGACAGCTAAGAATTGCTCTTTCTCCCTTCCCTTCCCTGCTCTGTCACTGACAGCAAATATCTGTAACTTGTGTTTCAAAACAGAAATGATTGTCACTCCACAAACTGCCATGTAATGACAATGACTCATGAAGACACCCACTGCACCAGTGAGAGAGAGAAGCACAAGAAAGCAACGAGTTTGCCTGACAGGAAGGAAAGAAGGGAGAAATGTGGGCTGGCGGGGCAGAAAGCTGGGAAGAGGTCCAGGTGGCTCATCCTTGTTCCACACACATATCACAGAGACCAGTTACTGCTCAGAGCCCTGGAAGCCCCTCTACTTTTCCTGTTTGGTTTATGAGACCCAGCATAAACCACTTGTGTTGTTAACTGTAGAATAGCAATTACTGGACTCAGAGAGTTCCTGATTAACCTTCGGTGGGCACCAGTGAGGAAGTAAGTACACAAAACACATCCTGAACAGGATTTGTAACACTTCCAAAAAATGCTTTTCAAGGAGGCTTTAGTCATATAGGATATGATATTATTTCACAGAAAGTGACTGCAGCACAGTCTAGCTAATATCTGTAAAATCTGAGGTTCTGAGTAACCATAGCTTCATAGTGCTATTGTATTATTATTCGTTTTTTGGGTAGGTCTTAGAGCAATTCA
Organism: Eudromia elegans; assembly: GCA_003342815.1. Lineage (NCBI taxonomy): Eukaryota > Metazoa > Chordata > Aves > Tinamiformes > Tinamidae > Eudromia > Eudromia elegans. Next base: position 824,481 of record PTEX01000123.1, read on the forward strand.
TCAGGAAAGTTAGTGGGAATTTCATATGAACAAGGCCAGGGGATTCGAACTCTTAAAGACTGTCCAATTCCTTTCATCACTGGCTGCACCCCACAATGACCCACTGACACAAGAATGCTCTAGAGATGCTCCATCTCTGAGCCTGAGTATTCATTCAATCAAGCTTTCAAATACAGCAGAGAAATCTGGCTTAATTAAAAACGCATACCCTTTTAACCCACAGGCACAGTGCCATGAAAACAAAACAAACAAAAACCAATGGAAAAGCCCTGGTAAATAAAACCAGGGTGCATCTGGTAGGCTCTGTATGGCAGCTACAGGGAGCGAGCAGTATAACTTTGCAGCTCTCCAGGGCTGCAGGATGCACATGCTTGAGGGAACTCACCTCCACTACTCCACCACTTTGGCAGGGGAATCAAGAACTGGGAGATCTGAAACTGCCAAAGTGTAGGTCCCTGTTATTCTTCAACACTAAACCAAGATAATTAAGTGATTGTAGGATTAGTAACTAGCATATTTAATTTGGCAAGATCTTTGTCAAATTGCCTAATCAAAATTAACTCCAGAACTTCTCTGCTCTCAGAACTCATCTGGACTGTGTAAGAAACTTTCCTGCCTGGCATGATTCAGAAAATTTATAACTTAATCTATCTACAGTAAGTGAGTGAGATTTCATGTCGCTTCTCATGGAGCTTTTTTCACTTCAACAGCTATCCCCCCCGCTTCCCTCTCCCTGCCATTACATACCAGTCTCTCTAAATTTTATGCATTGCAGGGAAGGGGAAAAAAAAWTTTCAAACTTTCAGATATGCTTTAAGTGAGATGTTTTGTGCCCTATTTGGGAAGAGAAAGAGATTTCCTTTGAGAGAGACATCCCTAGTATTTGCAGCTATAGAAAATAAATTTTTAAAGAATTCTTAAAAAGTAGCTTTTCAGGTATGAAATCAACAATTTATTCCTCTCTTTCTGTGAAGAAACAAAATGCTATCTATCTTCCCAGAAGCACAACTTTTTAGATAACTATAAATCTTTTAAATATGCATAGAAAATCAACTGTCTTGAGGCATGTTTTATAAATTGACATTTAGGAGAGTTGCTTTAAGTGTCCAGGGATCTGGATTTTTTATGACYTGGGAACAGATTCATACAGATAATTTTGATGTATGAAAGTTTTTTGTTGTTGTTTTTGTTTTGTTTTGTTGCAAATACTAAAATTCTCAATATGCCATTCACAGTATTTATTACAGCTTGAGATTGTAATTTACAGAATGCTATTAAAATTTCTCAGTTTATGCTGAATCTTGATTGCAGCTGGATTTCCTTGTATTATTATTTTATTTTTATAGAATGAGGAAGAATGTGGCTGTGCATCCCAGCACGTGAATGAGTTTATCAAATAAGAGGTAGCAGCAGGGACAACAGGAAATCACATTAGAGCATCCAGCTTCTGGTTGGCAGAGACATGTTAGCCTCTCATTCATGTCGTTGGGTTTAATACTCTGACTTTGTAGTAAAAGCGTCTTCTCTGAGCTTGGGTTCATAAAAGTGTTACTGGTCCTTGATGTTCCCAGTAGAGGATAGCAAGGAAAACACAGCCTTGAATAGCTCGCATTGATTGCCGCAAATACAGAGCAGGAGGGTCAGCACCATTTCCCAGCTCAGCGCCAGTGTTGTAGAACTGAACAGCTATTCATAGCTACTGGACTAACTCCAAGTCATGAGTGTAAATTTACTTGTATCATCTTTGCAGAGAGGAATTGTAGTCCCCAGTGCCTTCTGCTTGATTTGGATAGACTGTTTATTTGTTTAGTCCTGTAATGATATTATCCACAGGGCTAGAGCCACACAGGGAGGATTAGGAATTCCTGGAGGAGAAGCTGTGTGTTTATTACCGTGACAGCCCTTTGTGACACAAGCCAACAGTTACTAGTGATTGTTCTTAACTCTCTCCGAAAACGTGGAGCTTGTCGTTGAGCATGTAGGACCGATCTCGCAAAGGCGCAAAGCTGTTGCAGGGAAAGTGCTGGGATTAGTATGCTAAAAACTTCTTCCCTGAGCATCTGCAAACGACTCTATCTCAGGGTGCTTTTAAATGTAAATGAGAGGGAGAGGGGGTGGGGGGGATCAAGAGAGAGAAAGAGGAGAAAGCAGAGACTAAAGTATTTCAAAAAATATTAACATTTCCAAACCTGTACGCTTAACCTGTTCTTCAGGAACACATAGCTGAGATAGTAACCATTGCAAAAGAAGCCCTGCATTCCTTAAGGAAAAAAAAAAAAAGGCTTTTGCACAATAAACTATTGCAGATATGTACACGAGCCCTCTTAAAAAGAGCGAGAGGGGACAAGGAGGGGATAAAGAGGGAGACTCTCTTTTTTTTAAATAAATATTTAGGCATAGAAAAGGAGAAAAAGGCCAAAAGTAACAAAGAACTGTTGGTTGTTTAGATTTCTAGGGAACTCCCTCTTTGCAGCTGACCATTGCTACATATAGGTTAATTTCCACATGGAGCTGGAGAAACCTTATCCTGGGTTTGTGAAGTATGGGTCAGCCGAAGCATGTTAATCTGTTTAGCATGTGTGCTTCGCGGAGGTGCCAGACCACCGCCGTGCAAGAGCAGAAGCAGCAGCAGCCACGGTCCTTGGGGGCAGTTAATAAAGACTTTAAGGGAAATAAGCTTATAGAGGTTTCAGTTCGTGCGCTGCGCCAGCTTGGGACATTTGAGGCTTGCGGCCCCGCAGCCCGGAAAGTTGGGGAGGCTCCGAGACGCGCCGAGGGGCGAAGGCAGCGCCCTGGGGGGCAGTCGGGACCTCGCCTTGACCGCGGCCTCTTGGTCTCGTGGCCACCAGCCGGGCCGGCGGGCTGGGCGCCATGCGAACCGCTAAGTGAGATAATAGCAAATAAAACTTTATGAGTCCGCTCCTATAACCTCGCACAATGCTCACTAATCAGAGGCTCGTTTCTCGCTCAAGGAGAGCCTGCGAGGCATGTGGTACTGAGGCTGATGCTCCACTTCTCTCATCATCTTTTATTTGCTTTTGAAACGTTAGGCACTTATTAACGCATTTTTAAATGATCAAATATTTGCTGATGAGTATTTATTTTGACATGGGTTTTGGTTTGGCTTTGGACTTCCCGTTCAGTTATATAGACTGCGGTATTAATTTGTTATAAAACCAAATGTGGTTGAGACTATTGTGCCCCAGCTCTGGAGAACAGTTATTCGGGAGAGGTTTTTCTGGGAGATTAAATGAGCGCTCGCGAGCACATCTATTCCCACATTCTGGCCAGCTTCGCCGTGCTGTCACCATATGTTTCTCAGCGCCGAAGGAAGCTGACTGTTGCTCGAGGGAGAGGAAAAAAAAAAAAAAAAAGTTCCGTGAACTGTTTTTTTTTTCCCTCTAGACCTGGACTTTCACAATGCATAGGATCTCGAAGCGGGGGGCAATGCTAAGGGAAACCAGAATATAGCTGCAGCTGGAGCTACTCCGGCAAACTTCTCCCGGTTTTCGTGATACACAGCAGTCTGGCTTCGGCTCATATTTTCAGCAATATGGACCTTAATAATAATAAAGATAACCTCTTTTATCCGACACTTCTTCACTGGATGCGAAATTACAGCCATGGTCTCCGTCCTTCGTGACTCGTACCATTTCATCGTGGGGCCGGGCTCACTCTTTCCGCGGATGAGCCGGGCCAGCTTCCTCTGAGGAAACGATTGCAACATTCGTCGTCTCTCGAAGATGGCCACTGCTTAGGCCTCCTTTTAGGTTGCTTGTCCTTTCGCGATCTGCAGTAGAATTTCTCGCGCATTAACGAGCACCTTCCCGCTATATACTGTAGGGGCAAGGTCACTACTGTCACCTGTCCTGCAAGATGTTTGCAATTATGATGCCCCGGGCAATAATTTATTCATCAAGCTCCAGTAAAACCCGCTGAAACTGAACATCGAGTTTCCTTAGGTGGGAGGAGGAACAATTATGTCAGAACAGAATMTCAGAATCTCCCTTAGTTCACTCTTGCGCTTCACATAGATACACAGTGGGGAAAAATACGGAGCAAGGTATAAATCTAATACGAAACCTTCCCTCATTCCAGTGTCCTCGTCAAACTAAGAAAAGCCAAGTATTATTTTCTTGTTTGGGCAGGGAAGGATTGTGTCTCTGGGTTAGCCCTGCCTTTGTGTAAGACATACTAATTGATCTAAGGTACTTAATGCTCTGATGTACCCTCAGAAGTCGTGTTCCGGCACTGCGTCCAAGTAGAGATCTCTGCGACAAGTGCCTGGCTCCTGGCAGACCTCTGTGATCCCCAGCGGGGCATGGACCTCCCGAGTAGGGAGTGGACGGTGCTTCGCGAGGGCTACACCCTTATGGTTGGGTCCATTGAGATCTCTTTACTGCTTTGATGACCTGTASCCTATTTTCTTTTCCTGGTGGATTCAATCGGAGCTGTTTCATTTGAAACAGTCACTGTATGACCTGACTGCATGCCAAGTGAGGATCATGAAAAATGAAACTTAACAATAAGGTTCAGCAGAATATGTGTTCCTCACTTGAAACGTGATCCCAGTCAGAAATAAGGACATTCCTTACCTGGCAGCTCTACTCCCTCCAGGGCAGCACTATTTTTTTTCCTGGCAGTGTCAAATCAGGAAAATGACATATATTGTGGTTCATGCATCATCGCAATACTTTATTCAAGTTTGAATAACAGAGAGTTTATTTCAGACACCCTTTTCCTTCTTTTTCTTTGGTTTTTTTTTTTGTTTTTTTTTGTTTTTGTTTTTAAACCAGAAATTCGGCGAGGTTACTTAGAGATATCGAGTTAAATATGCAGAGTGATGATTAGGGAAACTCAGCACCTTTAAAAATAACGTGTCTTCGCTGCGATGACCCTGCCGGGAAGCAGGACTGCGTGGCCCGGGGGAGCTTCYGGTCTCGCTACAACACAAGACGAGTGCGAGGTTAAACGGAGTCAGGAGGTTGTCGCTAAAAGCGATGTGGGGAGCCCTGGAATGGCCCCTGGAGGGCAGGACTGACGCGGGCGCCCCACACACAGGCCCCTGCCTGTCCCCATCGCGGGAGTGGGGAGAAGACGGTGACAGGACCCGGAGTCAGGTTGTTGCAGACCTGGTGAGCTGAGGCTGGTTCCTCGGATGGTGCCCGAGACCCTTTGGTAGCGCCCGACTCGCCAGCACACCCGGCCCCGGGAGGGCGAGGGCGCTCGGGAGCAAGAACACCCGCCCCGTAGACAGCACGCGAAACGGAGATTTCACCACGTGGAGTCCCACCGCCAGCTCCTACCTGTGGGCCGGCTTCGGGCGCTGCGGCCGGGCGAACCGCCCCGGGCTCGCGGCTTCCACCATCCTCCGACGGCGACCAGGGCAGCGAGTCCGGGGCTCTGGTGTCCCCGCCGCGGGCAGCAGCCTCCGTGAAGAGGGCCATGAGGGCGAGGCAAGCGGGAGCGAGTGGGCGGAAAGTGCGAGGCGGGCGGTTGGGCAGGAACGGTTGGGTGGGAAACGTGAGGCGGGCGGTTGGACAGGGGCCGTTGGGCGCGAGGCGGACAGGAAACGTGAGGAGGGCAGTTGGGAAGGAATCGTGAAGCGGGCAGTTGGACAGGRATCGCTGGGTGCGAGGTGGCCAGCTGGAAGGGGGCCATTGGGCGTGAGGCRGGTGGGCATCGTGAGGTGGRCGGTTGGGCAGGGACGGTTGGGCGGGAATCGTGAGGCAGGCGGATGGGCAGCGGCCGTTGGAAGTGAGGCGAGCGGTTGGGCAGGGACGGTTGGGCGCGAGGCGGGCGGTTGGGCAGTGGCCGTTGGGCGGGAATCGCGAGGCAGGCGGTTGGGCAGGGACGGTTGGGCGCGAGGCGGGCGGTTGGGCAGTGGCCGTTGGGCGGGAATCGCGAGGCGGGCGGCTGGACAGTGGTGCGCGGCCGCAGGGCCGGAGGCTCTTGCGGCGGTTTCGCGAGGCTCGGAGGGCAAGTGGCGCTAGCAAATCCAATAGCCGGTGCCGATAAATCCCCCAGGCGAGGTGCCGAGTCGGGTTCCCGCTTTAGGAGCTGTCCCCGCTTAGAAAAGGCATTTGCACTGCCTCCGAAATAATAAATTCCAACAGAAGACAATAAAATTTACTATCACAGGAGTAACAGAAGCCTAAAATATTCCGAACATGTTCCCTGAACAAATAACATAATCCCTGGCACACTGGAACACATGGTTTGCTTCAAACATGTTTCATTTTGTCATCGCATCGAGTGTACAGTATTTCTCTTTGGGTGCAAGAGTGATTGATATCTTTGGAGGAATTGTTTGTAAGAACATGAAAGTTGCCAAAGCAAACACGTTGGAGGAAAGTGTGCAGAAGGGGGAGCAGAAGTATTTGGAGCCGATCTGGGTTTGGGGAGTTCACGCAGAGGTGAGACAGCTAGATGTAGAACAAATAAAAACATTCTGCACACTTCATCTAAATAAATTATACACAGAAATCACCCTCTTGGAGGCGGCAGCAGCGCCGGCAGCGCGCTTGCTTCGTGCCCCCATAGAACGTGGGCCGCGAGCCARCTTTATCCAGCTAATGATTTGTAACTTTCGCTCCACTTGAGTGAATCTATTAATATTTAGATCTCCCCAATTCTGCGCCGTAAGAGCTGTCAGCATTGTCAAGCAAAATAATCTGTTTACCTTGCTCTGTGCGTGTCCGYAGCGGCTTGCGTGGCTTGATGATGTGCCTTAATGGGTTTCTCTCCGCCGCAGCCGACAAGGGCATAACTCCTCGTATTTTGATATCTTTTTCACTTTTTTTTTTGTGTGTGTGTGTATGTGTTTGACAAAACTCATTAGCTCATGCAAACTTTGGCGTGTTAATTTAATAACTTCCATTCCTGGAGGACAAATATTTGTTCTAATTCCCCTTTTATCTCTTTCTGCCATCAACATCTGGCGCGAGTCGGAGCGTCGGTCAGGAAAGCAGCCAGATCGCACGGGTACTTTCACCACATCTTCACAGAAGACGCGATTTCCACAAAAAAACTACCTCTGCTTCTCCTCTCTCGTGCCTCAACCCAGCGCTCCAAAAACCCAAACTAAACCCAAAGAAAAGCACAAAAACGCCCGCAGTACCCGCTGCAGCCCCGACCTGGGCACGGCACGGGCGCAGGTCCCTGCTCATCTTTCGTCCTTTAGACTTTGCGTTCGCGATACTGTCTGGAATTTCCCGGCATTTGGTTAAAGGCTGAGGTGATAAGGATCCGCCGCGGTGGCAAGGAGGCTCGGCGCGCCGCGCACTCGCACCGAGCGGCTCCTCGGGAACGGAGCAGGGCGGCGCAAACGCAGGGAGAGCTCGGCGGGCACCTGCAGCGCGGCGGGACGCGGCGGCAGCGGGGCCGTCCTGCGGCACGCGCACTTATGTGTACACACACACGCGTGTGTCCCACGCAGTGCCGGGCGCTCCACTAGCGTGTGCCGCGCTGCGGGCACCGGGAGCCGCGGGCCGGCCCTCGCACTCCCGCGCCCTGCGGAGCCCCGCGGGAGCCGCCGCCCGAGCGCCGGCTCCGGGCTATTGTTCCACGGGACAATGGGGCTCGGGCCCCGGCGTTCGGGGCCGCCGCCCGCCGAGGCGCGAGTGCCAGCTCCTTTCAGGCACTTCGCTCGTATCTGGCCTGTGAATTAAAGCATGTGTGCGCAGCAGACTGGTGTTAATGAAGAGAACATTTTCCTCCTCCCTCCCCGCCGTCAGCACCAATCTTTTATTCCTGTTTACGATGACAAAGTCCCTGTATCACACGGGCAGGAAGCGATGCCGCAGATTTATGGGGTGCGCAGCCGCCGCGGCGCTCCGGGCACCGGCATCGGCCGCGCCGGCGCTGCAGCCCCGCGCGCGTGGGGCGCCCCTGGCCTCGCGCGTCTCCCGCGGGCCGCGCAGCGAGGAGCCGCAGATCCACGGGGAACCGGGCAGGACGCAGGGCGAGGAGGCTAAGCGGAAGGTTGGGGGGTCTGCGTGGGGCCGCGGCAGCAGCCGCGTGGGTGCATGAGCGCGGGGGTTCCGCGAGGGCGCGACCGACCCCCTAACGTCGCCTGCCCGCGCCCACGCGGGAGCTGCTGGGTCGCGTCGCGAAGGGCCGCCCCACTCCCCTTTCCGCGCGACGCTGCAGAGCCGAGGCCGGGCACAGCGCGACCTGCGCGGGGAAGGGCTTCGGCCTAGCGCCATCTTCCTCGTCCCCGCTTTTACGGCTGCTTTATCTCCTTCTCTCCCTCTCCTTTTCTCCTTTATTTCTCCTTTATTTTCTAGGTGGGGGCGGGGTGAGGGCGGAGGGAAGTAATTCCACTAAACAGAAAAGGCAGACCCTGGAAGGAGTTTCTTTTGACTGACCAGGGCGATCTATGCAGGCCCTCTAATTAGAGGGGGATCCAGGGTGGCATTAGTTTCCAAACATTTTAATCGAGCTTTAAGCTGGRCCCTTTTCAATGGCAGGAGATAAATGTAGCAACTGTTACCGTGGCCCTGAATGGCCACCTCCCATGGTGGGCATTCAGCCTTCCTTTCACAAGCCCTAAGCAGTTTAGTCTATGGGTCCAGCAACACTCCGCATATCTTCTAATTAGTCTAATTAGAAAGGTGGATTGATAGATGCAAGGAAGACGGAGTTAAGTTAGGAAGATGCTCAATGCTGCCAATCTACACGGAGGAGCGGCTTCTTCTCTGAGGCGTAGAGGGAAAGAAATAAAGAGAAAGAACGACAGAAAGAAAGAAGGAGAAGAGGAAGGAAAGTAAGTCCCTGGGTCAGGCATGAAGGACAAGTCCTGAGGAATCGGAGGCCAGAAGCTGTTTTCTCTTAACTCGGAGGGAGGGCGAAACTTGGAATGAGGATTGAGGATTGCCTTTTCTGCCCAGATTTGCCCCACGCCGTTGCCAGTCCGTGCGCCCGCCCGAGACAGAGGGCACCCGGCGGCCCCGCAAAGAGCAGCCGGGGAGGGCAGGGCAAAGGGCGACGGAGCTGCCCGCTTTGGTCCCAGGGATTCCCACCCGCCTCCCGGGACCCCCGCCGCCTCCCGGGACTCCACCTGCCGGGCCCGAGGCCGGAGCTCAGCTCTGAGGGCCGCCCCGCGGGGCCGGCTCCCTCCGCCGCTGCCGCTTCGCGACACCCGGAGCGGGTCGCTCGGGATGAGAGGAGGGTCCCCCCGCTCCCCGGGCAGGGCGCTGCGCGCGGAGGAACCCCTGGGCCGGTGCGGGCCGCGAGGCCACATTCCTGCAGACAGGAGGGTGCGCGGGAGGCGGCGCGGGCGCCTCGCGAGGCCTGAAGCTCCCGCCGGGCTGTAAATCAAGGCCTGGAGGACGGAGCAGCGCGYGCAGGTGTCAAAACAGAGGGGAAACCCGCCGGGCTGCCCGGCACGGCCGCCCCAACCGATACCCCCTGCCCAGCGACCTCCTTTCCCTCTTGCCAGCGCTGCCAGCCTCTCGGCCCTCGAGCTCCCCGGGTTTACAAAACAAAAAAAGCGTTGCCAATTTCCAATTCTGTTCTTCAGCAAGGGGAGTGTTACGGGACCCACCCTGTCAAAGTCTCTAATCCAGCTGCTGGCGAAAGGGGATCTGCAGACAAAAGGAAACAATGGAAGTCTAGTTAGATCATTTTTCTGGACATTGTTTATGGTCTGGAAGGGATCAATCGTTTCAAAATGTTACCAGTAAAAATGATCCCATGTGGAATGCAGCTAATCCTTTTAGGTTCCTGTCAACTGCTTCCACTCAAGGAACTCGATTTTTCAAATCAAAGGTGCAAGAACTCAATTGCCGTAGGATTTTTAGCGCTGGGACCAGCCTGCCCGGCCCGGAGAGCGGCGGGTCCCGTTAACGACTCCCAAGGAGAGCGGAATGGTCTAATAGTGCTCATCACAGGCTGGAATTTGTACTAGGAAAAGTTTTCCACGCTCCAAACTTTCCAACCTCTTCTGCTACCGGAGCAAGCCAGTCACCTACCATTCCTGGCCCCCTCGCTGATCGATGGAATTTCTTTCCTCTATTTTCTCTCTCGCTCTCTCTTTATTTATTGTTTTTAATTATTTTTTTCTCACCATTCCAGAGCACACAGGTGCGCATTTTGCTCCTGCAAGGGGAGCAGCCCGCGGTGCAGGTGGCGGGAACAGCCTTGTCCCTGGGTGTCCGCAGATGATCACGTTTCCACAATCCCACGTTTTCACAACCGTTTCCGTGCACACACAAGCGTTCCTGCGGGCCAGGAGGAGAAATACCTTGGGATTAACGGCATGTAAGTCTTTCCCAGCCCCAGACAACGAATTAATGAAACAAATTATATCTCTATTTATCCTTTCTCTTCCAAAGTAAATTGTTTAAAATTGTATAATTTATCATCTAAATATAGGGCCTTGCAGACTTCTGCATGCCGTCTTGGTACATCAGCAAAAGGGAAACTTTGAATCAATTCAACAAGTCTCTTGTGATTTGCAGAAAGGGCAAGTTTAATTATTCTCAGAAAAAATATATATGTTCTTCTGAATTCACCCCGATTATGTAATTTCCGAAATTAGAGAGACATTGTATTAAATCAATAATAATAAAAATAAAATCTTCCGTGAAGTGCAGTCCAGAATTCCTTCCGCTTCCTCGTCCCTGCCGGCAAGGTGCCCCGGGCCGCAGGGCTCTGCACGGCCCCGCATGGCCCAGCCCGGCCCGGCCCGGCCGGCCACGTCGCCGAGCCCCGCGCTGGGGGAGCTCTGTGGGTCACCCCAGTGCTCTCTCCGCTTCCACCTCTCCCAGGGCTGCCATGGAGGTGCCGGGGGCCCCGAGAGTCCCGCTGGGCGCCCCTGCACCCTTCGGCCTCCGCTGCCTGTCCCCGGGGTCAGCCCTTCCCCGCGCCGAGGCGAGCCGGGACGAGCCCGGGGAGGGCGCCCGGGACAGCGAGGGGCCGGCGCGCCCCGCGAACGGCAGCTGCGGCACCGCGCGCACACCCGCGTGCTGATCACGCAGCAGGCCGTGCYCGCAGAGCGCTGCCGCCCCGCTCCGTGCGCGGAAAAAGGCGTGAGGGGAAACGCACTAAGGGCCCAAGGCGCCCGCGGCGGGTCCCGCACGGGCGGGCGCTGCGCGCCCCAGGCGCGGGGCTGCAGGAGGGACCTGCTCCGCGTGGCCGGCCGCAGCGCGGGAGCAGCTGGCCACCGTCGCGGCTCCCATCACTTCTGTCAGACGCAATAATCACAGCGCAACTGCAGCGCCCGCTGTAGCTACGAAAGGAAAGAATGGCACACGGAGCGGAGCTTCGGCCCRTGCCGAGAGGCCACTGAAGCAGTACCCGCTTCCCAAGGGATCCTCCGCACAGGCCGCGGCCCCCGAACTCCGCAGCAGGTGAAGGAGCCCGGCCGCTGCCCCTCGCCGCCCCACAGAAGMGCCTGGCAGTAGCGCCCGGCCCCGGGGCGGGCTGGGGCGGCCTGGGGGGCCGGTGCTGTCGCGGTCCCGGGGCGGTGGAGCCCCGTGGCGGAGAGTGCGCGGCGTGCGGGCCAAGCCGCTCTGAACGAACGGGAGTGGGAAGGGGAAATCGCTGTTAGAGGGGATGTGGGAAGAGACCTAACGCGGTTCCACTCGAGAGCAACGTACTACAAAATGGTTGAGAAGAAGTAATTAAAAAAAAAGATTAAAATATATAAATCACCCGACAGAAACAAAGATGTGGAAGGAAACGTTTCTGGATAGAGACACTGTGTGTGGCATAAAAGAACGCGATTGAATACATAAGGGCTTCATTAAATTCCCAATAGATAACATTTGGCTAAATCTATCCATAGATTAAAACGCTGCATAATAGCACCATAAACTAAAAAGTTTCTTTTTGTGTGGTCCTTCTGGAGGGACTGATTGAAACATTAGCCCCCATATAGAGCAATCCCCTCCCAATCCAACCCCAGTAATTCGTCTCTTAGCCCTATGAGGATATGATGAGAAAAGGCGACGGGTTAATGAATCCACATTTTGTAGCTGGGAGGAGGAGGAGGAGGAGGCGACACTGTGGTGTTTGTCCCACCAGTTTGTTTATTAGGGCCCAGCCTTTTTTGGAGGAATCGCCCCCGCRAGGACCGCGTGTCCCTCCTGCCCCCGGAGCCCGGGGGCACCGCATGGGAAAGGACCGGGGCCCGCGACAACTGCGGGGTCCGTGGGCCGCCGCCTTCTGTGGCGGCACCTGCTCGGGGGGCCACCCGGAGGAACTCAGCGCTGGGGACCCCCCCCGGCGCCACAGCTTCTCCCCTCGGCGCGGTGCGAATCAAAACGCGGGACGTTTTCCAGCGCCTGCTGCCGGGGCTTCCTGGCAGTGCCCCGAGGAAGGCCCTGCCCCGCCAATGCGGCCTGCCACGTGAAACGCGGAGGGACAAGTGGCCTGGGGCTTCCTGGCCACGGGGCCTCCAGCGAGCTGCACCCCTGGGAAATGCTCGCGGGGCAGCTCGCGGAGGGGCCGTCGTCCCGAGCGGGACCGGGACGCRCCTCGCCCGGGAGCAGGAGGAAGGAACCACGGGGACCTACGCGGGCCCTCAGCCTGTCCCGCTGCGCGAGCAGCTGGAAAGCACCGGGCAGAGGCAGCACCCGGAGCCCCGCGCCGCCTCTCCCTGCCCCAGCGCCGGGCCCGGGAAAGGCGGGCAAGGCAGGAAGCCGCGAAAAGCGGCGGTTTCGCCCCAAAGGGCGGCCGTGCTGGGCCGGRCTCCTCCGCTCGCAGCGCTGCGCGGGCTGGAGGTGCCTCCCTGGGAGCCCGAGCCCGGCCGCCCCGCGCACCGACACCAGGATTTTCACCCTGCAGCGCCGCAAACTCCACTGAAACCACCGCCTTTCCAGCCACGAGAATGCTTAAAAGTGAGGAAGCAAAGCTCTTCGGCATGGAAGAACATATAGCCATTAAACCTCGCCCTCTCCGCCCCGAAGAACGATAAAAGACATCCCCCCTCTCCAAAGAAATCCACGAAGCTATCCCCTAACCTACCAAAGTGTGTTTTAAATACAGCCCTATTTGTCAAGTACCCTCCTGGTTCGAAATACGAGTGTTTCTAGTTCACAACACGTAACGTTACACGCCTACTTTTAAAATGTACGAATCTCTTCACGTGAAAGCACCGAATATTTGAGATCTTAATCTTTTTGGTCAAAAAACAGAACCCTTTAACGTATAAAATACGTATCTATCGATGGCCTGAGAGTTAAAATGTCAGTCCGAAATGAGAATAGTTGCTTACACGGTTTGTTTCGTGGTTATATATCCTTACTTTGATTGCTTGTGCATTTAATCAGCTCATCACACGAGGATATTCCAACACACATTTCATACTSTATGTACTGAAAAGTAGAAACACATGTCCATATTATCCTCACACAGAAATAAGGGATTAGGATAGATCTCCCTGAAGAATTGTACGTGCCACTCATTATCATTTCACTCGGGCCTCTTGGAAACCAAACTGTGATGCGGTTGTGAGTTAGGACTCACCCAGAAGGATAAAAATAGTCTAAAACTGGCTTTTTAATCAATGCGCTGATTGATGCTTCTTCACACAACTGGTTTTACTCCTTCGAGAGAGCTATTTCTATTTACTCCCTTTTTTGTCCTTCTTTTTTTTTTTCCCCTCTCTGCTCTGTTTAGCAACGGTTCGACCTCAAAGACTATATTCTGATCATCATCTTCACATCAAATTCGGTGATAATATATTTCAATCTGAAAAATACTTAGACTACTGTTCTATTTTTAATCCTGAAGGAAAATAAAAAAAGTATCCATGTCCCAACGAAGTACTGTGGACGGGAGAGCCCCAAGCCAATAGTTTAACTGCGCACCTCGGCGTTTTTTAATTTAGCTGTTCTCTTTTTCTTTTGAAAATTAAAAATTTTATTTTTGAAAATGTAAAAATTTTTACATTAAAATGGTACAATAATACTTGCCAGTAATTTTTAACAATATTCCTTGTAAAGAATACGCATAAAGTACAAAATAAAAACTCCGTAGGTCTATTATCATACAAAACACAGGTTAAAATAAGAAATGATAATCTTGACTTCCTTCTGTGTAAACATGTTAATATTTTCTTTTCTTTTTATAAAAGTACATGAGACAAGTATACTAAAATGAAAAAGTATTGCTTCACTATCCCCACTCGAGCCTTTTTCTGCTTGCTTGTTTCCTTTCCTGTACGTTACTGTGTAGAAGCTCCTAGACCTGAGAATCTCTGAACTTTA